>JAPXFY010000028.1:50354221-50386721 GCA_030674185.1 Monoplex corrugatus
TTGTTTGCAACATTTAAGGTCCATATGTTGCAGTCATTTGTTCTGTGGTTGTTTGCAACATTTAAGGTCCATATGTTGCAGTCATCTGTTCTGTGGTTGTTTGCAACATTAAGGTTCATATGTTGCAGTCATTTGTTCTGTGGTTATTTGCAACATTAAGGTCCATATGTTGCAGTCATTTGTTCTGTGGTTGTTTGCAACATTAAGGTCCATATGTTGCAGTCATTTGTTCTGTGGTTGTTTGCAACATTAAGGTTCATATGTTGCAGTCATTTGTTCGGTGCAGACATAACCACAAGGGAAACCATCACAACAACACCAACAACAACGGTATGAATGATCTACTGAACATCTATGACAGTTGTCCAGGTGTAGACTCTCTTTTGAAACTGTGCAATAATGACATTGAAATCCGACAGGAGAATGTTTCAGATTGTGTGGATGCTCTCACTCCAGTCGGTGTGAAGTATGGGGTGTGCAACAATTCTACTATTTATTGTGCATTCCGTATAATAGCACCACATGGTATGTTGATGCGTCATCATGTTCAACGTTTAGGATATTGGTGCCAGTCCAGTCGATGGAAAACTGGATTTTTTGGGTCTTTATACATAATAAGTTGTGACCGTCACTCTCTAGATGAACATGTTCTTGTACACAGTGATACTGTTTTCGTTCACTTCAACCGTCCTGAGGTTAAGATTGATATCAGTTTAACAAAAGCTGATTTCTACACAGCATATGTATCAGAAAATTCTGGATATATCATATTACCATGGATATGGCTATGGAGACCCCACCTGTATATCTGGGAAAATCCGAAAGCTCCCATTGGATCTGTCACGATGCTGAGCTATCAGAACTTGCATTATGAAAATTCTGTCGATAAGGAAATGAGGAATGAACCATGCGCAGAAGTGGTTTACACAGAACCTAATGCAGATCACCAGAGTGTTGTACGGGTGTGCAGTAAAGATAATCCACCACCAAGAGTTTTCCCTGTATCAAGTCTTCAAATTCGTCTTTGCATTCCAGAAATTATTCGTGTATACAATCTAAAAATACTTTTTTCTGACCATTCTGAAACGTTTCACCTCGAAAAACTCTCCAACGGTTTATTTAACTGTTCTGTGGATTACTATTCCAGTTTTCAGTACCATTTTCACTGTAACCTAAAACGGGAATGTGAATGTGGACAGGATGAAACAGAACACTGTCCTTTCAGCAGTCCTGATTGTCAGGGGCTGGTGACTTCACGTAACAAGTGTTACAAATATGTTGAATTAAATCTGAAGATTCATCGTAGGAAAGTGGAACACACATGCTTGAAGATGGGCGGATTACTAGCAACAGTCAAAACAAGAAGTGAACAAGAAGACTTTCGACATCTGTTTAAAAACCACAATGTATTTGATGTATTAGTCGGTATTACGTCAGGTCGGTACGTTGTGCCTCATATGTACAGTAAGTTTCGAAAATGGTCTGACAGAACAGTGATCTATAACATCAACCACTTCATTCAAGAGAAACCATACAGACCATCTAGAACAGTCATGTTTACGTGTATTTCTTCCATGATTCTAGAACATACAATAGAATCATTACCTGAATGCAGCAATGAGATCGTGTGTGAAACAAAATATCAATCAGAAAACGTGACTCTCATCCAGAGTGGGCAGAGTATCATTTTACACCCTTCTCTTGGCTTGTTTACACACACACGGCAGATCTTTTTTCAATGTCCCAATGGTCATGTGACACAGACTTTTTTGTCGTGTGATCGCAACAGTCATTGTGGACAGTTGATGTATTTGCAGTTTTATGCGTTCTTGAACACCAGTGCTAAGAAGTACCGTACACTGGATCTTACTGAAAAAGGCATTCCCTATGCAGTCACTGTGTTTAAATGTGATGATGCCATCACTACAGTGCCTTACACTCTGGTGTGTGATTTCAGGAAGGACTGCCCAGACAATAGTGATGAGTCATTCTGTGAACATCCTTCATGTAAAGGCGTTCAGTGCTCCAATGAACAGTGTATTTTACACAGCCAACGTTGCAATGAACACACAGATTGTCTGGACGATTTTGATGAAGACAGTTGTTCTGTTGTTACCTACCATGAGCCAGTCAGGGAGGCAGACAAAAGGCAAAATCTTATCATCAACCTGGATGGCACAGGTTACTTTACTCAACAAGTCATGAAAGATGGTAAGTCTTGTCCTGAAACTCATTATCGTTGTACAGCTGACTGGTTGTACTGTCTCCCTGTCTACACCCGATGTAACGGATTGTCTGACTGTACTTATGGTGAAGATGAACAAGACTGTGAGACAATGATGTGTCCAGGTTTCTATCGTTGTCGAGCTTCCAGTGCATGTGTGCATGAAGATCATCTCTGTGATGGCTGGAATCAGTGCTTGCAGGGAGACGATGAATGGTTGTGTGCCATGATCTGTCCTACTGGTTGTCTTTGTCAAGGTCACTCATTTTTGTGTCATCAACATTTCTCTGCTGATATTTTCCCTCAGCTTCGTTATCTGGACGCCAGTGGCTCAGGAATGAAGCTAATCAGTCTCAGTAACAATACATATCTCATCTATCTAAGTCTTTCGCGTTGTTTATTGACTGAAATACCAGTCATGAAGCTGTCAAACTTACAGTTTATCGACCTGGCCAGTAACAAGCTGAGAACCGTCAATATGAGTGTATTTTTGGAGTTATCCAATATAAAGACTCTTATTTTAGCAAATAATCCTCTGTCATCATTTGCAAGTGAAACATTTAGTGTACATTATACACTAAGGAAAGTGGACTTATCACGAACACACCTAAACGTGTTTGACAGCAGCTCAACTTTGTATTTGCCTCAGATAATTCGTTTGGATCTATCATTTTCTGCCATTGAAATGACAGAGCCTACTGTCTTTAAAAACTCACCAAATCTTATGGAATTAGACATAAGAGGAAATTCATTTACCCTTTTTCATTCCCGTTTATTTTTAGAATTACGTCACCTGAAATCTATCCTTTCATCAAAAAATAGAATTTGTTGTGACAATTTATTTCCAAAAGTGTCAAATAACGTCAGGTGTTCAGCACCAGAACTTATGCTGTCATCCTGCATAAAAATGTTACCAACTGAACTGTACAGGTTATACTTTTGGTTGGTTAGTGTGCTTGCCATTTTAGGAAACACAGTTTGTTTTATGATTCTACCAATATCCAAAACTATGTTCACAGACAATTTTATCTCATTTATTGCTCATATGCTATTTGTTCAGATATGTATGGGAGTCCACACCTGCATAATTACCATAGCCAATGAAATATTTCATGGAGATTATATGCGGTTTGAAAAAACTTGGACGAACAGTATGACGTGCAAAATAGCTGGTTTTCTTTCCATTTTGTCCAGTGACGTTTCCATTCTGATCACCTGGTGCATCACAGTGGATTATGTTGTTATCCTTTGTTTCAAAACGTGTACATGTAATTTCAATACGCTGTCAACAGCCATGGCTTGTGCAACAACTTGGTTTGTTGGAACCTTGTTGTCAGTGATACCTTTCTTGCCTGGACTGTCACACTGGGGTCTTGATGGTCAGTCTGGTCTGTGTCGTCTGGCTTTATTTGATTGCTATAGATGTAATCAACAATTTAGATGGTTTATGGTTATTGGGATTTTTCATTTTATTCTGTGTTTGTTGATTATGGCCAGTCATGTTATCATCTCCACACAAACACTAACCTATAAAACCTCTTTTGATTCAACCAACAGATCACTTTACTCGTCAGTCCAGCTGCTGGTAAGAATGACCACAGTGGATTCTGTTTTCTGGTTGTCATTTGGCATCACCAGCATCATGTTCTTAAGTGATGTTACTGTATCAGACAAGTTCTATGTGGCCACTGTAGTGTTCCTTTACCACTGCACGCTGCAGTCAACCCACTGCTTTACATATGGACGGTTGTGAGTCAACGACAACAACTAGCTCAAGAACAAAGATTGCTGCAAGTGTTAAAGTCACGACTGTTGTCAGTGAAAACGTGCAGTCAAAGGTAGTTCCTACCAGTCAGTGGACTGTTTAAGTCTTTCTTCCAACGTACAGTGAACTCATACATGTTTTTAGTAAACTAATGTCTCTAATATTCACATAATTTTTCTTACAGTTTTCGTGTCAGACCTTGATTACGTAGGAAATGTAATTTATATCAAATTCTTTCATCTTGATCATGACCGTTTCAAAGAATTAATTCGAGTAAACGTCACTATTCATTAAATTAATGCAAGAAATTTCTTTACATATGCATCAATTGAACTTTTTTTAACAATGTAAGAAAAAACAAAATGATGTATCATTTCGCTTCTGGTCCCACACCTACGTAGGACCTTCCGAGTTGTGCAGGGTGCACATTTCATGCTCCTCATGTGTGTGTGTGTGTGTGTGTGTGTGTGTGTGTGTGTGTGTGTGTGTGTGTGTGTGTGTGTGTGTGTGTGTGTGTGTGTGTGTGTGTGTGTGTGTGTGTGTGTGTGTGTGTGTGTGTGTGCTCGTTTTCGTTCCTTGATTTAACGTCTTTTCACTATAAGTGATATTAGACGGGTAAAAATGGCATGGAGGATGATTTTTTTTTGGGGGGGGGGGAGGGAGGAGGGGAAAGAAGGGAACAGAGTAAGAGACGGAAAAAAAATTAAAAGGAATCGGCAAGGTCTTTAGAAAAATGATATGGATGAACAACGCTAGAACAACGCTAACATCAAATGTAAAAAAAATCGTCATAAAAAGCAAAACAAAACAAAATAAGATAATGATAATTAAAATATTAACCTTAAAGTAACGCATTAACAGGACTGTGAACCAATGATTCTGAAATTTTAACTAACAGAACTTGATCTGATATCACTTCTTTAAAATGCTTTTCAAGATAGTTTCCTTGTGTAAACATCTTTGGTAAAAAAAATAACGAAGCTTTCTGCAGTAAAACAAACAGTGATACAATGTGAATTGTTCACCGCAAATACATAACACGTTTTTACAATATTTTGTTTTCAAAGCGTTCAGTTGAATACGAAAATATGTGGTAACAATTAATCTCAAATGATATAATGAAGAATACTGCATTTTTTTTACAGATATTTTGAACTGAAAGTTTGATTCTTTTTTGAGACACAATTTTTTCATTTAAATGTTCATGAAATCGAATCCATGATGCTAATTCTAGCGAGTTGTAAGCTTCTTTTACCCAGGTGTTAACATGTAATTCTATGGAATTTTCAAAACGGAGTGCACCGGATTTAGCTGCTCTGTCAACTACGTTGTTGCCGTGAAGACCAACGTGAGAAGGCACCCAGCATAAACTGATTTCCGAGCCATTTATCTTTAAACAGTGTATTAGATATTTGCCTCAATTATTAAATCAGGTCTTGTGTCTGTATCAAAAGACTGTAAGGCATATAATACAGATTTTGAATCAACAAACAGAACTACTTTGAAAGGCACAGGCCGAAGGCTTATTAAATAATGCAACGCTTGAACAACAGCGACCAATTCTGTTGTATATATAGATACATTTGCCCCAATGAAAAAAGACTTTTTAATGTTAAATTTTGGAACATAAAACGCTGCTCCAGCGCTTTGATTTGCTAAGACTGACCCATCAGTAAAAATGTGGAGGTGGGTACGGTACTTTTCATCGATGTGTTCACAAGCTGTGGATAGCGTAATGTTGACATTATCATCTTTTTTAACGTCTGCATAATCGAGATCAAACGTGGCCTTTAGCATTTCCCATGTAGGGATAGGCGTTAACGTTGGTTTTTCGGCTATTTAATCCATAGTTATGTTGGATTGTTTGATCAGGTCAGATATGTAAGTTGCGGTTGTAATTTGTGATGAAATGTTTTTTGCTCGTTTTGGAAAGTCAATATCAGACCTGATTTTAATTTCTTTGCTCACAAAATTATTCGCTTGTGAAGTAGTTCTAATTGCAAACTTTGCTGTAGCTAGCTCACGATGGTTGTTTAGAGGTAGAATTCCAGCAACTTTGTACGTTTCCAGAGTAGAAGCATGAGTTGGTACACCTAGTGCAATTTTAAGGCTTTTGCAGTCCAAGTTCTGAATCTTTTTTAGTAAATATTTAGGTGCATTGAAAAAAAACTTCTTGCACGTAGGATAATTTAGACCTGACCAGCGCTGTTGACAGATGAATCAGTATATTTGTATCCATTTCCCAGGGTAATTTGCTTATTATCTTTAGAAAATTTAAGGTTTTTCGTGCTTTTGTTAAAATATAATCAAAATGAACATTCCAGCTTAATTTCGAAGTGATGTAAACTCCCAGAAATTTTACGACCTGTTTGTAATTTAACACTTCACCAAGCAATTTGAAAGTAGGCAAGTTATTTGAGTTACCACCAGGATCAAACAGCATCATGTTAGTTTTTTCTGCCGACAACGACAGACCATTTTAGGGAGGACAACAAGATATTGCCAGATAAACCAACAGATTTAGCTTGAACAATAAAAGTTTATGCCAAACTTGATCGTAAGCTTTTTTTACATCAAAGAAAGTAGCTAAAACACTTTTTCTGCGGGCAAACTGTTGTTTGATCTTAGTCGTAAGTTTAACCAGGTGTTCAACTGCGGATCTCCCTTTTCTAAAACCCGCCTGGTTTACCGGAATAACGTTATTTTTATCACAGTAGTGTAAAAGTCTGTTTAAGATCAATCTTTCCATTAGTTTGCTCGTGTGGGACGTCAAAGCAATGGGTCTGTAACTGTTTTTATCAGTTTTCGATTTTCCTGCTTTTAATATCGGTATAACTATAGACTTTTGCCAGATTTGTGGTACAGTTCCGCTAACCCAGCATTTCTGCAAAATTTTGTGTAGGAAAATAAGATAGTTTTCAGGGAGATGTTTAATCATTTCAGTCGAAACTGCATCAACACCTACCGAACTCGTTTTGTTGTGTAGAAAGAGTATTGTGTTTTTTAGCTCTTCTAAGGTGATTGGAGAATTAAACCAGAGATCATTCTGAGGTATTGGATCAGTGTAGATTGAGTTGTTATCTTCCATTTCTCTGTGATGTTTGCAGTCTGGAGATAAACCTTCAACTTTACTGTTTTTAGCAAATAAGTCCACAAAGGTTTCTACTTTGTCCATGTCTGAAGGAAATGTGTTACATGTTTCTACCATTATCGGACACCTAGGTAAATTGGTTCCATTCTTCATTTGATTCATTTTCGTCCAGACTTTATGGAAATCTTTGAAATCTGAAATTTCTTTTGTGCAGAATGATGCCCAATAATGTTTCTTTGCTTCAGCGATGATTTTGTTACATTGGATGTTAGCTTTTTTCATTTCCACATGATCTTCAGGTTTCCGGCTTTTGATGTAGATTTTGAATTTCTCCCTTTTATATTGAACTGCTTTCTCACATGCCTCTGTCCACCAAACATTACCCAATCGATTATTCGATCTAGAAGTTTTGAGTTTCGGAATTGATACGTCTGCAGCGGCTAGAATTGACTCTTGGAATTTAGAAAACATAATGTCTACATTTTCACTTTCATAATGTCTGTAATCCTGATTAGCAAGAGCAGTTCGAAATAAGGACCAGTCTGCACGCTTGTAATTATATTTTGGAATAATATCAGGAGAGCTGTCTTTCATCCTGATGTTTTTGTCAGTTATGGTTATGATGATAGGTAGGTGATCGCTTCCCAAAGTGTCTCTGTGAGTTTCCCAGGTACAGGATGGTACTAATTCTGGTGATATCAGAGACAAATCGATGGCTGTCGCCCTGTGTTTGGAGACATCAGGGAACCTAGTGACACTACCATCATTTAGAAGGTAAAGCGAACTATCAACGATATTTTCTACCAAACGATTGCTCGTAACAGTAGAACAGTTCTTTTCCCAAAATGGGGAGTGGGAATTAAAGTCTCCACCTATTAGCCATTTACCACGCTGCTGATCTTGGATCGTGCGCAGCCATTATGTGTTGTGGTCATTTGGACCTGTTGGCAGGTAGACTGATAAAACGTTGATGTTTAAAGAATTGCTTAATTGGACAGTGGCAGCACAAGCGTGTGTGTGTGCGTGTGTGTGTATGTGTGTGTGCGTGTGTGTATTATTATATGTATGCATGTGTGTATGTATGTATGTATGTATGTATGTTAATATGTGTATGCTATGTATGTGTGTGTATTATGTGTGTGTGTACTTGTGTGTGTATTTGTGTGTGTATGTGTGTGCGATTATTGTGTGTGTGCATGCGCACATATGAGTGTGTGTGTGTGCGATTATTGTGTGTGTGCATGCGCACATGTGAGTGTGTGTATGTGTAAGTGTGTGCGTGAATGTGTTTGTCTATGTGTGTACATGAGTGTACATGTGACTGCGTGATTATGTGTGTGAGAGTAGGGTTGTGCGTTTGTATGTATGTTTTGTGTGTGTGTGTGTGTGTGTGTGTGTGTGTGTGTGTGTGTGTGTGTGTGTGTGTGTGTGTGTGTGTGTGTGCGTGGGTGTGTGTGTATGTCTGTAAGTGTATATGAGTGCGTGTATGTGAGTTTGTGTGCGCATGCGTGTATTGTGTATACGAGTATTTGCATGTGCGTGTGTGTGTCTGTGCATGTATATGTACGCTCATGCGCATATGTGCGCGTGTGTGTGTCTATGAATGTGTGTATCTGTGTGCATATGTGTGTATGGTGTGTGTGTGTGTGTATGTATCTTTGTGCATGTGTGTGTGTGTCAGAATCAGAATCAGAATCAGAATCAAAAATGTATAAAAGTTATTCAGGAAGGCCACACAGCCCCATTTAAATGGGCTGTGAACCCATAATAAACATCATACAAACACAAAACATAATACATCGTCTTTCTTGTATAATGCATATTTCAAATATTTTGAAATGACTACAATATGAGTCTCACAGCCCTACTTCAATAATACATTAGGAACATACAAATAGGTTTGACAGACACACATCAATAGAATTTAAGAGCAGATCTCCCACAAGGGAAAAAACACCCAGAAATCATCAGCAAGAGTGGAATGAGACCGGACATACTTCTCTCCTCCCATTCATCCAAAAAAGTCATTCTTATTGAGCTAACTGCACCATACGACAGTGGAATTTAGAATACCCATATCTACAAGACTGAAAAGTATGCCAGTCTAGCCAGCAACGTGAGGACATCTGGCTTTCAAGTCAAAATCCTCGCCATAGAGCAAGGGGATTGATAGGCACATCAGCCTATAATCTCATAGAGCAGCTGTCGATTTCAGGGAGAGAGATGACCAGAGCCCTAAAGGCAATGGGAGAAGCAGCAGAATTAAAGCTTCAGCTGGATCTGGACCAGGAGGAGCAAAAGTGAACTTCATAAGTCTTAAAATTCCCTCATGTGTTGCTGGTGACCGATAGCCAAGTGGTTAAGACATCCGTCCAAAGAGTGACTTTGCCTGAGAAACCTGACCACCTAGGATGTGCAGGTTCGATTCCCAGAGGAGGACAAATTTCTTTATTAAAAAAAAAGATGACAGCAGAGGAACATCCAGGAGTCATGACCTGGATGTGGCCCGGCCCCCTTAGAGTGTCAGGAGTTAAGGGCCGAAACACTTGCTTGACGGGGGTTTCTCCTCTGAGGACCTTCTGTGTCCTTCTCTCCCCAGACTTTCTTACTACTAACTTTATGGTAAGGCAAAATCTCTTAAGAGCTTTATAGACGTATGTTTCCAGATTTCTAATTGTACGTTCATTGTTTTAATCTACTAACTTTACGGTAAGGCAAATTCTCTTAAGAGCTTTATAGACGTATGTTCCCAGATTTATAATTGTACGCTCATTGTTTTAAGCCATGACCTGAATCTGAAATCATTTGGATTATAGTAGTACTTAGGTTGAATTAACTGACGTCACAGATCTTCAAGGCCTCCCAAAGCCCAACCCCTCGTCCTCGTCGTGGGAGGTGGAAACAGGTAATGCTGGCCAACGGGGCACTGGTGAAGCTGTGACTGGCTTAGCAGGCCGGCAGTGGATAAACGAATTGCTCAAGAAAATATAAGGAGATACAAACGGACGGATCACAACGGAAAACGACGCGGCGAGGAAAACGGACAACGAATAAAGAAAAACGAAAAGGTTGGGACCTGGAACATTTGCGGTTTGACGAACAAAGAACCAGAGATAGTAGAGTTCATGACCCAGCGCAAGATCTCCATACTGGGCATTGCAGACACCAGAAAGAAAGGAACAGGAACAAAGGAAATAGACGCCAACTATGTTCTCATTTGGAGCGGTGTAAGCAAGGAACAGAGAGCAGCACATGGCGTGGGTTTCATCCTACACCATGACAAGGCAAAAGACCTAGTGAGTACGGAGTTCATTTCAGAAAGACTCTTGAAGATCGGCATTAGGGAGGACAACAAGATCAACAACTACATTCAAGTGTATGCACCATGTAATGACTCCTACTCAGATGAGGATAAGGACTCCTTCTTCGAAAAACTCTCGGACACCATCAACAGCATCCCGGACCAAGAAGACCTGTACGTCATGGGAGATTTCAATGGCAGAGTCGGAGAGAGAAGAACACCATGGACAAAACACCTTGGTCCACACAGTGACCACAGAACACCATGCAACTACAACGGCAACCATGTATTGGAACTGTGTGCAGAGCATGACCTTATTATCACCAACACCTTCTTCCAGCACAGAGCCACTCAACACCTGGTACAAATGGAGCGACATCGACGTCTCATCTCAAATCGACTTCACACTAGCAAGATCTCGAATGCGGAGCAACATTAGAGACTCAAGAGCCATCCTCAACGCAGACCTGGACACAGACCACAGGCCAATCATCACGATGTTGGTCACTCAGAAGAAGAGGAGGTTCACTAAAAAGAAGAAACAGCCGGAAAGACTCAACATACACAAGCTTCAAGACGAAGAGGTGCAGACTCAGATGCACCATCAGTGAAAAATTGGACTGTAGTGACCCTACATTACTAAACGTAGAGGAAGCTTGGGGCATCTTCAAGACAGTCCTCCTGGACACTATAAAAGAAGCCTGTGGCACCAAGAAGACAGGAGGAAGAAACAGAAAGGCAACAGCTTGGTGGAACAAAGAAGTGAAGGATGCTATCAAGGAAAAGAAGAAACTGTACAAGATCTGGGTCAAGTCAAAGGATGAAGAGGACTACATCAAGTACAGACTTGCAAGAAGACACAGCAAGAAAGTTGTGAGAACAGCAAAGGAAAAGTCATGGACCCAGTATGGTGAAAAACTCTGTGAAACATGCAAAGCTTCACCAAGAGAGTTTTACAAGAGTGTGAAAGCGATGAGAGTGCGAGATGAACCTTTCGATCCAACCACTATCATCAACGATGCAAACGGGGAAACATTGCATGGAGAGGAGAAAATAGTGAAGAGATGGGAAAACTATTTCAAAGACCTACTCAACCCATCAGGAGTATGGGCACAATACACACAGTCCCGGTTCACCCCCAGCCACCCAGACCACTCAGAACCTACCATCCTAGAGAGTGAAGTAAGAAAAGCAGTGAAGACCAGTCCTAAAGGAAAGGCAGCTGGAGACGACGGCATAACAACTGAAGCCATCCATGTGTGCGGTGAAACCGCAATTCAGTGGCTCACCACCATCTTTCAGAAAGCTTGGGAGGAGAGAAAAGTACCAGAAGACTGGCAAAATGCAATAGTGGTGCCAATATGGAAGAAGAAGGGCAGCAAGAAAGACTGCAGTACCTACAGAGGCATATCACTACTCAGTCATGTAGGGAAAATGTACGCAAAGATCCTGGAGCAGCGCACTCGAGCGAAAACAGAACATCTCCTCAGTGACGCCCAATTTGGCTTCAGAAAAGGAAGAGAGTGCACCGATGCAATCTTTGCACTATGACAACTGTGCGAGAGGGCGATCGAATACGACCGAGATCTCCATCTTGTATTCGTTGATCAAGAAAAGGCCTTTGATCGAGTCAACAGAGACAAGCTATGGAAGGTCCTCGAGCAGTACGACGTCAAGGGCCAGCTGCTAGACAACATTCGGGCCATCTATGCCAACAGCAGGAGTGCAGTCCGCACCGCCAGTGGAACATCTGACTGGTTCCCAGTAACATCGGGAGTAAGGCAGGGCTGTAATCTCTCCCCTCTTCTCTTCGTGATCTATATGGATCAGATTACGAAGGAGGCAAACCCAGACCCTGAGGCACTCAATGAACTCATGTTTGCGGACGACCAGGCAATGGTGAACAATGACAAGATACAGCTACAGGAGCACACAGACCAGCTCAATGAAAGCTGCGAGACATACGGCATGAAGATCAGCGTCAGCAAGACCGAGGTCATGACTGTCAGTAAGAGACCAAACAAACTGGATATCAACATCAACGGAACCCAGTTGAAGCAAGCCAGTGAATTTAAATACCTGGGCAGCATCTTCACTGAAAATGGCAAACTAGACAGAGAAATCGAGACCAGATGCCAGAAAGCCAACGCAGTCAGCTACCAACTTGCCCCTCTCCTGAAACACCCCAGCATTCCCACCAGCACTAAGGCGAAACTCATCAACACCATTTTTCTACCAACGCTGACACACCAGTGCCAGACATGGTCCCTAACTAAAGTCCTCGAGAGAAAACTGGTCACCTGTAAAATGAAATGCCTGAGGAAAGCAGTAAACAAGACAAGGCGGGACAAGATCAGAAATGAGGTGATACGAGACATGGTAGGAGCAACACCAATCCTACAACACATCGAACATATGAGGATCAAGTGGTTCGGACACCTCACACGTATGCCCCTAAACCAACCAGCTCTTCGGGCATACAACACCAGATACTCTGGCTGGAGAGCCAGAGGAAGACCAAGACGACAATGGAGCGACTCCGTGGCAGACACCCTCAGAGCTCACGAGATGTCCCTTCTCCAGGCCACCCGCCTTGCTGCTGACAGACGACTGTATCTCCCCGCGACGCCCACCGGTACAAGCGGAAGGAAAAAGTAAAGTAAAAGTACAGATCTTCAAGGGCTGGACAACATAGAATAAAGAGATTTTTCATTTTCAATAACGCCTTCACAAAATGGACATTTCGCTGCCTTTTTATCACGACTTTTATATTGTAATCTATGCACTGATAAGTCGGACATACCAAATCTAAATCCCGTGAACACATATCTGATAAATCTATCAAAATCCAACAACAAGTGTGCTTCAACCCCATGGGATTGCTTAAACTGTCTATACTGTGGAAAAGCATCACAAGTGATGATATGATAATCTGAATATTGCCATCTACAATCAACTAATATTTGCTTGAACGTTTTCATGAAACCTTTATTTAACCCAAATCCTGATTTTCCCAGACGCATGAAACTTCGTAAGTATTTCATGTCACGGACTTTTAAGGATCCAATTTATTTTGCCTCTGCTGGCTAAATTTGATAGCATTTTATATGCCTTATAAAGCAGTGCCTCTTCACTCATTTTCGTTAGTTTTAGCCAGTATCGAATCAAACAAACGCTTAGGTTTATCATCATCTTGTACCCTGCCGTATTACATTGCAATCATGGCCCTCCGTATGTATCTATCCCATGTTACTGCAAACACATCTTCCACCCTCTCTGTCCTCAGCCACCTGCAAGTCCGTCCAATATTTTTCCCTTGGTCTACCTGGTGCTCTCTTTACCTCCAGCTATCCTGTTGTGACCAGGTGCTCTAATTCCCCTTTACTCATAAACTGGCCTATAAATGTTGCCTGTCTTTTCCTAATCTTCCTTTTGAATGATCTTCTTCCCTCCCTTCTTTCCTCCCTCACGACTGTCTCGTTTTTCTTTGGTGTCCATGGAACTCTCAACATTCTTCTTAGAAACCACATCTTGGCTGACTGAATTTTGTTCTGGATTTGCGTGTTGACTGTCTACAACTCACAACCGTATAACATTATCGGTTCTATATAACATTCAAGAGCTCTCTTCCTGATGTTAACTGATAGGCATTTGTTGGTAAGAATGCTTTTCATCTTCTTGAATGCTGTTTTGGCTCAACCAGTTCTGCTGGCTATTTCTGATGTGCATCTGCCGCCTGGTGAGATGACTGTTCCTAGATATTTAAACTTATCAACCTGTCTCAATGTTGTGCATGCCACTTGCAGTTATTTTGAATGAGGGGATTTTTTATGTTTTTACTGATTACCATGACTTCCGTCTCCTCGCTGTTTAGCTCCAACCCTTCATTTTTTGCTTTCTATTTCTATTATATTCACATGGTTTTGTAGGTCCCTTTTATTTTCTGCAATTAGCACGATGTCATCTGTGTAACGAATGGTGTTTATCATTTTTCCTCCAATCTTTAATCCAGGGCATTCTTGTAGGTTTCTCTTGATGGTTTGGCTGTAAAGTGAAAACAAATCTAGTGACAGAGCACAACCTTGCCTGACTCCTCTTTTGATATTTTAGAAAGAGTTTATATCGTTTTCTATTCTCATTGCTGCTGAGTTTAAAGTTAAGGGAAATCTTGTAAACTCACCATGTATGAACTCGTTTGGTGTTGTAATGTTAACCCCTGAATATTTGTTCAACATAAACAATTGAACACTTTCAATCACCAAAACTGCTTTCTCTAAACCCCATATTTCTGAACCATACAGTACAACTGGTTAAATCTGCGTATGAAACAATTTCAAAAACAACTTTAATGAATCAACATTTGTCCCGACTTTATCAACTGGTGTACTAAGATAATAGAGGAATGGATAAGATTCAGTATGGTAAGGCAATGTTGCACACTGGCGAGATAGAAAAGGAAGATTTTTTTACGCGAGGAGCATTTGGTGTTAGGGAGGCAGTTTTCGTGTAAAAAGCGGTTTTCATGTGGAACGCAATTTTCACGTTTTTGGTCCTGAGTTTGTATTTTGCTGAAATGTTTATGTGAACAGTGTTCAGAAAAAAACCTAGTGTTGTTGGTATGTACAAGTTTGCCAACCATTGGTGGAATCCCTGTGTGACTGCCAACTATTAGTGAAATCCCTGTGTGACTGCCAACCATTGGTGAAATCCCTGTGTGACTGCCAACCATTGGTGAAATTCCTGTGTGACTGCCAACCATTGGTGAAATCCCTGTGTGACTGCCAACCATTGGTGAAATCCCTGTGTGACTGCCAACCATTGGTGAAATCCCTGTGTGACTGCCAACCATTGGTGAAATCCCTGTGTGACTGCCAACCATTGGTGAAATCCCTGTGTGACTGCCAGCCATTGGTGAAATCCCTGTGTGACTGCCAGCCATTGGTGAAATTCCTATGTGACTGCCAACCATTGGTGAAATCCCTGTGTGACTGCCAACCATTGGTGAAATCCCTGTGTAACTGCCAGCCGTTGGTGAAATCCCTGTGTAACTGTCTTTTCATCGGCAGTGTTATTTCCATAAGACTTCTCTGAATTGTGGACAGTGCGGGTCGGCTGATGTGAACTAGTGGCTGCCATTATCGTGGAAATAGACTTACAATGGGGAAATTTTGAAATGTTGTATGAGCAAGAACGTGTGCGTGTGTGTTAATGAAGAAATGTGTGTGGAAGTTTGAGCTTTACGTGTTGTGCTGTTGTATGAATGTAAGTAAGTCTGTCTCTCTGTCTATCACTCTGCAGTTTAGGCCTTGGCAAGCCAAACAATATTTAGTTTATTCAGTTTAGTTAGAATATTGAAGGCAGCTCGTCTTATTCTACTTGGTAGATCTTAACATGCAAAATTAAAACGACCTCTTGTTGAGAATAGCATTCCTAAATACTGATAGGGGTTTACCACAGCCATCCTTGTATTGTTATAGAACCATTTCTCAGTATTCGCAAAAATTCCACCTTTCCTAAAGACCATTAAATTACCATTATCCACGTTTACTTGAAGCTGTAACTGGCACACTGCTCCATAGAGACTGTTTAGTTGTGTCTGTAAACCAACTGCAGTTCTTGATAATAAAACAATGTCATCAGCAAACAATAAGATGAATAGTTCAGTCAATTCAATTATTAATTGTTTAAAGAGCAAGTTCATTTATACGTAAAGAAAAAAAAATGGATTACACATATTATCTTGTTTTACTCCATTTGTACAAGTAATGCAACGAGTAAAGTGTGTACAACACCATTCTCTTGCTTTCACAGAAGCATACATACTGTTAATACTTCTATTTATCTTACCTTTAATACCATTCTTTAACAATAATTATAAACCATAGAAATTTTCTTGAAATTGAATCAAACGCCATTTCAAAGTCAATGAAAGCTACATAGTTTTCTGTTATAGATAAACTGTTTCTGAATAATTACCAGTAATGTGAACATGTGATCAGTCGTTGAATATTCTGAAACCAGCCTGGTATTTGCCTGTGGGATAATAATGGTCTCGTACCAATGCCAGGCAATGGTAGACGCTCTTGCGTATTTTAATGAAATCACTTCAACCCTCTTACTGAATGAACAGACAAACAGCAGAATGTACTTATGGCCTTCTTTGCTTGGTGTAAGTGGACCCAAGATGTCACAATGCCACCTGGCAAACAGCTTGTTTGGGGCTTCAGGCAAGAGGTTCAACTGCGGGTTTTGAAGATGGATAACCTGTTTTGCTTTTTGACAAAACCTCACACGACTTGACATACTCCAAGATGTTGGAGTACATACCGATCCAGAAATACCTCAACCTGACTGAGTGGTAGGTATGTTCAGTGGCAAAGTGACCACCCAACAAACGACAGCAGCATGTCATTCTAAGTTCAAAAGGGACTACCAACTGTCTGACCATGCGTTCGGTTCTATGACCAAGACCATGAGGGTAATACAGATGGTACAAAATGCCATTAGACATCAGATAGTCTCGACTCTCCAGGATAAGGTGATGATCAATTTTATCATCCTGTGGAAGCTGATCTTTTTTCCAAGTAGTCAATAAAAGGACGACACTGGGGGTCAGCCAGCTGCATTTGTCGCAGGGACAGATGTGATGGGATAAACAATGAAAGGTGCATGAGTCAGTGTGCTTATGATTGGTTCCCTGACCAGGGGTGGGGTGGTAAGATGTGACTGACCTGTTAGTGAACTCACCTGTCTTGTCAACTTGCTGTTCAAAATCGGGGTAGCTGGACCATAGTCATGTAGTGGCTTGTGGCTCTCACTGATAACATGGGGAATACGGTTAGAGCTTCAGCGTTATTATGAACCCAGCATGGTTTGTATACAATGTCACAGTTATAGTCCTGTAGAAAGAGGGCCCAGCGTTAATAATCTGCTAGAACTTTGTGGCAGAATGGTCTGTGTACACCAGGGACTGACTTGGGACAGATAAACTTTGAAGTGACGAATACCATCTACGAGGGCCAGAGTCTCTTTTTCTCTGATTCCATAACAGATTTCTGCGCCTCTCAAATCACAACCACCATAGGCAATGGCTCATTCTCTGCCATGTTCATCCCTCTATCCAAGCATATAGTCAACTGCTTGTTTGCTTACGTCGGTGTTTACGTCAGTGTACAGAATGAACTGGCGAGAGAATCAGGGTAGGCCAGAATGGCAGTGATGGTGAGGGCAAGTTTCAGTGTCTGAAACGATTGTTCTGCTTTGTCATTCCATTCAAATTTTGAATTATTTTTCAGAAAAGCATTGAGAAAGAGAGAGAGAGAGCGAGAGAATGGTAAAGGTCGACTTCTCTTGTGACTGCCAAAATCCAGAGAACAAGTCTACAGTGGAAAATATAGTGGACTGACCCATGATGTCAAGAGCGTCCTCCAGTCTGGGTAGTGGAAAATGTATTGGCTTTGTGATTGTTTCATTTACGGAAATCTTTCTTTTTCACTTATATGACTGGAGATGACAGTGGGACACCATGGTTAAGTATTTCTGTCACTTGTCTCTCTATCTAAGCACTGAGGGCTGGAGCTGTATGATATTGTCGTTGTTTGATGGGTGCAGTAACCCCTCTACCTATACCAAGAGACATGAGATAGGTTTCCCCAAATTTTGACGTATCAGTGGCATTTTGTGCCAGAAAAAGGGTCAAGTTATCTTTTGCTCAGCAGTAAAATCAGCATCTGCTAAGTCAGTCACTAATTCATTAAACATGGCCTGTGTCTGGGAAAGCTGATCGGAATTTGAGGCGCCAGTTAAAGATGTAACGTCAGCAGAATGACCAGACAATTCTCCTGGGCTTTGTGAAATTTCTTTAAAATGGCCTAGAACATTTTGAGGTTTAGATTTGACAGAGAAGGAGAAAGCATTACGCACTGTACACATAGTCTGACCATTGTAAGCGTGACTCATGTCCTAGCAGTGACCACTTTCTTGTTTGTCAATAACACCTGTAATGATTCAGCGTCAATAACACCTGTAATGATTTAGTGTCAATAACACCTGTAATTATTCAGTGTCTATATCACCTGTAATGATTCAGTGTCCATAACACCTGTAATGATTTAGTGTCAATAACACCTGTAATTATTCAGTGTCTATATCACCTGTAATGATTCAGTGTCCATAACACCTGTAATGATTTAGTGTCAATAACGCCTGTAATAATTCAGTGTCAAGAACGTCTCTAATAATTCAGTGTCTATAACATCTGTAATGATTCAGTGTCAATAACACCTGTAATGAGTCAGTGTCAATAACGCCTGTAATGATTCAGAGTCAATAACGCCTGTAATGAGTCAGTGTCAATAACGCCTGTAATGATTCAGAGTCAATAACGCCTGTAAAGATTCAGAGTCAATAATGCGTGTAATGATTCAGTGTCAATAACGCCTGTAATGATTCAGAGTCAATAATGCGTGTAATGATTCAGTGTCGATAACGCCTGTAAAGATTCAGAGTCAATAATGCGTGTAATGATTCAGTGTCAATAACGCCTGTAATGATTCAGAGTCAATAATGCGTGTAATGATTCAGTGTCAATAACGCCTGTAAAGATTCAGAGTCAATAATGCGTGTAATGATTCAGTGTCAATAACGCCTGTAAAGATTCAGAGTCAATAATGCGTGTAATGATTCAGTGTCAATAACGCCTGTAATGATTCAGAGTCAATAATGCGTGTAATGATTCAGTGACACCAGTGGTAACAGTACCTCAGACTATGAGGTAATAACTGTCGTTTTCAGCACATGTACCGGTAACTTTTCTGGTTTGTCCTCCAACAGTGCGATGGACGTGAGACCATTGTACAGATGAATGTCACACGTGACAGACCATTGTACAGATGAATGTCACACGTGACAGACCATTGTACAGATGAATGTCACACGTGACAGACCATTGTACAGATGAATGTCACACGTGACAGACCATTGTACAGATGAATGTCACACGTGACAGACCATTGTACAGATGAATGTCACACGTGACAGACCATTGTACAGATGAATGTCACACGTGACAGACCATTGTACAGATGAATGTCACACGTGACAGACCATTGTACAGATGAATGTCACACGTGACAGACCATTGTACAGATGAATGTTACACGTGACAGACCATTGTACAGATGAATGTCACACGTAACAGACCATTGTACAGATGAATGTCACACGTGACAGACCATTGTACAGATGAATGTCACACGTGACAAAGTTCAATGAGATATGAAGGAAAGTGAGAAAGTCTACACCTAAACCAAGGGGACAAATGAGTTGTTTAGTCATAATAAAAAGATTGTGACACATGTAACCCAGAAACTTTGAAGGGAAGGTCAACTTTGCCAAGCACTGTAATGGGAACACCACCAACACGTTTGATCAAAGAAAGGGAACTACACCATCTGTACTCCTCTCTCCTGGCCTGTCCTACACCCTGGCCACCCCATCAAAATCACACAAGTACAGAATTTGTACTCAATAAACATCAGCTTCGTTGGACAAGACAAATTGTATGTATGGAACACAACCATATCCAATGATTCTTATGTATGGAGAGCTGAAGCAAGGACGCCATGAAAGGGAAGACAACTAAAGCGATACAAGGACACTCTGAAGACATTGTCCACCGCAGAATTACCTGGTGACAGCACTGCACACAGGGCACAATCACATTTGAACAGCACAGAATAGTACTCATCATCATCATCAGGTGCCTTGCCGCATGGCGTTGGCGATCATGGACTGCCATCTGTCTCTATCTCTTGTTTCCCCAAGCATCTCCTCCACCCTCCTCGTCTTCAGCCACTCCGCAAGTCCGTCCAGCATTTTCTCCCTTGGTCTACCTGGTGCTCTCTTTCCCTCCAGCTTTCCCGTTGTGACCAGGTGCTCCAAATCCCCCTTCCTCATAAAATGGCCTATGAATGTTGCCTGTCCTTTCCTAATCTTTCTTATGAGTGATCTACTTGTGTCTGCCTCCATCAAGACTGTCTCGTTTGTTTTCTTTGCTGTCTATGGAACTCTCAACATTCTTCTTAGAAACCACATCTCGGCTGCCTCAATCTTGTTCTGGCTTTGTTTGTTGACTGTCCACGCCTCGCATCCGTACAACAGTATTGGTTCTATATAACATTCAAGAACTCGCTTCCTGATGTTAATTGATAGGCATTTGTTGGTAAGAATGCTTGTCATCTTCTTGAATGCTGTTTTGGCTTGGCCGATTCTGCCAGCTATTTCCGATGTGCATCTGCTGTCTGATGAAATGACCGTTCCCAGGTATTTGAACTTATTAACCTGTGTCAAGGTTGTGCCATTTGCTGTTGTTTTGCAGGAGGGGATTTCATGTTTTTTACTGATCACCATGACTTCAGTCTTCCTGCTGTTTAGTTCCAACCCCCTACCTTTGCTTTCTATTTCTAGTATATTCACAAGGTTTTGTAGGACCCTTTCATTTTCTGCAATTAGCACGGTGTCATCTGCGTATCGAATGTTGTTTATCATTTTCCCTCCAACCTTTAATCCAGGGTCTTCTTCTAGGTTTCTCATGATGTTTTCGCTGTAAAGTGAAAACAGATCTGGTGACAAAACACAACCCTGTCTGACTCCTCTTTTGATGTTTTGGAAAGAGCTTATATTGTTTTCTATTCTCATTGCAGCTGTTTGTTCCCAGCACATATTTCTGATTATTCGTAGATCATTTCCATCAACATTGAGTCTCTCCAGTTGGTTGATCAATTCTTCATGTCTTACTCGATCGAAAGCCTTGGTATAGTTAACAAAGCATAAATACAAATCCTTATTCATCTCATTTGATCTCTCTATGATAGTTCTTAGGATGTATATGGCACTAATAGTTCCTTTCCCTTCCACAAATCCACACTGTTCTTCTGCTATTTCTCGTTTGATTCTATTCCTTGTCCTCATCATGATTATTCTTAAAAGGATTTTTGTTACATGACTCATCAAATTGATCGTGCGATGGAGTTCGCATTCTATAGCCCCTGTCTTCTTTGGAAGTGCAATGAAAATTGATTTTGACATATCTTTGGGGATTTTTCCAGTGTCGTGAATTTCATTTAGGAGGACTGAATAGTACTGGTCAGCAGAGTTTCAGTTTCAGTCTCAGTTTCGGTTTCTCAAGATGACACATCCATGTTCAGAATGACACCTCCATGTCACAGGTGCTATGTGATGGAGAAGATGGAGAAGATCCAGAATTATCAACCACACCAAATCACAGGTAGTGTTTTGCACACTTGATAATAAAGCAACGAGTAAAAACATTCCACCAGTTACACTCAGAGGAACCAATATCGAACGAACAAACAATTTACGGTACATTGCATCAGTTTTGAGAGAATAGTAGCCTTCAGAAAACATGTGGAACCCCTACACTCAAATGTGAAAAGGGCTTTTCAGTCCACAAAACATTGGCATCTAAAGGCATTGAGCAACGCCGTCTCTTTCAGCTATACCAAGCCGTAATACTGAATTTAATCGACTGTGGACTTGGCCTTACAATGCTGTCACAGACAAATCTTTTAAAACTGGACAGAATACAAAATGAAGCATTCAGAGTGATCTTTGGAACCACAAAAAATACACCCACAGAGACTATGCGATACCTGTTTGATTTCCATTCAATACAGTCAAGATATAAAACAACATAATGAAGGCATATTTCAGGGCGTTGAAACGTGGAGAAAAATATATTGGACAGGCCAAAGAATCCATTCAGCATGAGTGTCAACTGACAGACCTCAAAGAGACAGAGTGATGGGAAGAAAACATCTGAACCATTTCAAAAACCTATACAAAACAATCATGGCAAAAAATCAAGGGAGACATTGTCACAACTGGCCAGAAGGGAAAGCTGATGCCAAATTCAACTATTCATGGAGCAACTAAGCTGCAACTCCAAAACCGTAGTCATATACACAGAGGGCTCAGTCACCAATAACAAATGGGGATGGATATTCACTGTAAAACAGAATGGAAACACCATACATGAAGAAAACGCTACATCTAATATCACAACCTCCAGTCTAGCAATGGAAACACAGTCAGTCACACATGCATTTCAGTGGTTAATTTCACTGAATAATGAACTGAAAGAAAGTCAAGCCTTTATCCTGACTGACTCACTGAAGCAGCTGAGACATTTGAAGACAACCAGCATGACAGCATCACAGAGGCCCATGCAAAAAGGAAGGCAGCAGTAGAAGCACCCAGACCTCCAGGCCAGTTTCCCTGTCCCCACTGCAGACGTCTTTGCCATTCCTGCCTTAGACTCTACAGTCACCTTTGAGTTCATCCCTGCACATAGTTGTCATTGTCGAACTCGACAGACCACCACCACTTATTAAGTCTGTCTGTCTGTATGTCTGTCTGTATGTATGTATGTATGTATGTATGGTATGTATGTATGTATGTATGTATGTATGTACGTACGTATGTGTGTGTGCATGTATGTGTGTAGTATGTATGTATGTATGTACGTACGTACGTATGTATGTGTGCTTGCATTCATGTATGTATGAATGTATGTATATGTGTATGTATGTATGTATGTATGTATGTCTGCATCTTTGCATGTATGTACGTATGTATGTATGTATGTATGTATGTAGGTAGGTAGGTAGGTATACATGTATGTTTGTATGTGAATATATATTATGTATGCATGTACGTATGCACATGTGTATGTATGTATACATAATGCATGCATGTATGTATGTGTGTATATGTGTATGTATGTATGCATGTATGTATGTATGTATGTATGTATGTATGCATGCATGCATGCATGTATGTATGTATGTATGTATGTATGCATATATGTATGTATGTATGTAATGTATGTACGTACGTATGTATGTGTGCATGCATGTATGTATGTATGAATGTATGAATATGTGTATGTATGTATGTATGTATGTCTGCATCTTTGCATGTATGTACGTATGTATGTACGTATGTATGTATGTAGGTAGGTAGGTATGTATACATGTATGTATGTATGCATGCATGTATGCATGTATGTAAATATATATGTATGTATGCATGTACGTATGCACATGTGTATGTATGTATACATAATGCATGCATGTGTGTATGTGTGTATATGTGTATGTATGTATGCATGTATGTATGTATGCATGTATGTATGTATGCATGCATGTATGTATGTATGCATGTGTGTATGTATGTATGTATGCATATATGTATGTATGTATGTATGTATGTATGTAATAATAATAATAATAGTGCATTTATAGAGCGCTTTCCGAAACCTCAAAGCGCTTTACATCAGTAAACCATACATATATAAACCAAATAACAGGCTACAATACAAACAAACTCATCAAAAACTATCCACAGGAAATCAACAACCACACAGACACACCAAATAATCTCTCTCCCTCTCACCCCCTCCCCGCCCACCCCTCTCCCCCCATTTTCAAACACACACACACAACACCACACACACGACAACACCACACACACACACACACACACACACACACACACACACACACACACACACACACACACACACACACACACACACTGGCATACACCCCATTGTGCACAATTTCATCCAGAATGTCAAGCAGGATCAACCCACTAGCCAAAATCAGGAAAAACACTGTTTAAAGAAGTAAGTTTTTAAACTTGTTTTGAAAGATGGTAGAGTTTTAGAGTGGCGGACGGACTGAGGCAACAAGTTCCATGTCTGAACAGCAAAAACTGCAAAGGCTCTACCACCGTGAGTTTCTCTGTTATATTTTGGCACACGAAACTTCTTGTCATCCACAGAAGAGCGGAGTGATCGAGAAGGTACGTAGACAGTCAAGAGTTCAGAGAGATAGTCAGGAGCAGTTCCAGAAATGATGTGATAACAAAGGCAGCAAATCTTGTATTTTATTCTTTGTTCAACCGGGAGCCAGTGCAGTGTCTGAAACAGGGGTGTGCAGTGCTGTGACCTACGTGCCTTGAAGATGAGTTTAGCTGCAGAGTTCTGAACTTGTTGCAAATGTTTGAGATGTTTCTGAGGGCAACCCGCAAGGAGTGAATTGCAATAATCTAACCTAGACAGAATGCATGCAGTAACTAACGTCTTGGTTGCGTCTAATGTAAGGTAGTGTCTAATAGAATTAATGCGTCTAAGTTCGATGTATGCAGCCTGACATGTTTTGATGATGTGCTGGTGCATGGAGAGATTATGGTCAAAGACAAAACCGAGGTCACGAACGCAATCAGAAAAAGCAATAGCGGTATTACCGACAGTAATAGTGGAAGGCAGAGAAGAAAGATCTGCAGGCAATGGAGAAACACGAAGGGCTTCAGTCTTGTCATCATTCAACTTAAGTCGATTTTCATACATCCAGGATTTTACTTCAGAAACGCATGTATGTGTGCATGCATGTATGTATGTATGAATGTATGTATATGTGTATGTATGTATGTATGTATGTATGTATGTATGTATGTCTGCATCTTTGCATGTATGTACATACGTATGTATGTATGTATGTATGTATGTATGTATGTATGTATGTATGTAATGTAGGTAGGTAGATAGGTAGGTAGGTAGGTAGGTAGATATACATGTATGTATGTATGTATGTATGTATGTATGTAGGTAGGTATGTATGTATGTATGTAGGTAGGTAGATAGATATACATGTATGTATATATGCATGCATGTATACATACCTGTTAATATATATGTATGTATGCATGTACGTATGCACATGTGTATGTATGTATACATATATATATATATATATATATATATATATATATATATATATATATATATATATATATATATATATATATATATATATAAAAAACTACGCACAAAAAGTTAAGGATCACTTGCACAAAAATTCATAACTTTCAAAACAAGAAAGCCAATGCGTTGAAGTTTGGCAAACATTTAATTCCATGCTTTAGTGATAACGATACACAATTGCCTTCAATTTCGAGCAATCGTTTGGTGTGTACATTTGATCAAAGTGGGTACGTATCGAAATTTGATTTCCCAAAGTCATTGAAGTCATTCTGATGCTCCCAAAAGTTCAGTAATGCGTGTAACCGCCATGGCTGTTCTGGCACTCGACGCAGCGAGTCCTCATCGAGTTGACCAGGTTGGTGAAGATCCTCTGTGGAAGCGCCTGCCACTCAGCCTGCAGCATCTGGTAGAGGTGTTGGGCATCCCTGGGAGGGGGGTGGTTGCTCCTCACTTTGCGATCCAGCTCATCCCAGAGGTTCTCAATCGGGTTGAGATCGGGACTGCATGCTGACCACTCCATTCTGTTGACTCCAGACTGCTGCAGGAAGTCGTTGACCACCCTTGCCCTGTGGGGGCGAGCGTTGTCATCCTGGTAGACAGCCGTCGGTCCCATCTGCTGCAGTGTAGGCACAGCCAGCGGTCGAAGGATCTCATCCTGGTATCGGAGGCCAGTCAGGTTACCCTGTTCATGATACAAGGGTGTTCTGTGGTGAAGGCTGAAGGCCCCCCAGACCATTACAGAACCTCCACCAAAGGCCACCTTTTCTTGGACAGTGGTGTCAATAAAGCGTTGCCCTGGGCGCCTCCAGACCCTCAGTCGGCCGTCGTTGTGGTTCATGGTGAAGCGTGATTCATCACTGAACAGGACCTGGGACCATTGCTGACGTGTCCACCTCACGTGACGTCTGCAGAAGGCGCGGCGTGCTGCCCTATGGGCTGGAGTTAAGCGTGGCCGTACAGCTGGGCGACGAGAACAGAGGTTAAACCCATGAAGGCGGTTCCGTATGGTCTGCTGGCTGATGTTGATGTTAGTAGCCACCCTCAGCTGCCTTCGAATGATGCTGGAAGAGGCTGTTCTTGTCTGCAGGACTTGTCGTTCAATGAGACGATCTTCACGTGGGTTTGTCTTCTTCGGTCGACCAGATCTGCGTCTTTCATGGATCCTCCCAGTGGCTGTGAAGCGTTGAATCAGTCTGACAATGACCGAGATGGACACCTGAAGTCGCCTGGCCACTTCTCGCTTGGGAACACTATCTTGGAACCATGCAACAGCTCGTCCCCTCTCAAACTCGCTCAATTTTCGTCGTGGAGGCATTGTCAGATCAGGCCTACTACTGGTGGAATGTCTTCTTATAAAGCCAAGCAAGAGACAGCATCTCACACATAAACAGCAGTGCTTGCACGTGCATAATGGTTTTTTCCATCTGGCTTGTGCAATGTGTTCAGGCAGAACGGTCCAAAACAAGGTCCTTTTTCGAAAGTTTCCGCTTTTCCGTTTGCGGCCAAGCTCAGTAGTAGAGAATCCCGTGCAATTTTCGCACTAACACAACATCGCCCACTTACAGCTGAACAAGAATTCATAACAATTTGGCTGGACTGAGAAATAAATAACAGTAGCGAACTGAGTTTATTACGCACCTGTTTTCTCATAGTGATCCTTAACTTTTTGTGCGTAGCTTATATAGATATGCATGCATGTATGTGTGTATATGTGTATGTATGTATGCATGTATGTATGTATGTATGCATGCATGTATGTATGTATGCATGTATGTATGCATGTATGTATGTATGCATATATGTATGTATGTATGTATGTATGTATGTATGTGTGCTGTGTAATTCAACCATTCACAATATGTCACACTTCTGATTTCAATACCAGTTGTGTAATTCAATCATTCACAATATGTCACATTTGTCATTTCAATCTCAGTTGTGGAATTCAATCATTCACAATACGTTACACTTGTCATTTCAATACCAGTCATGTAATTCCAACATTCACAATATGTCACACTTCTCATTTCAATACCATTTCTGTAATTCAACCATTCACAATATGTCACACTTGTCATTTCAATATCAGTTGAGTAATTCAACCATTCTCAATATGTCACACTTCTCATTTCAATACCATTTGTGTAATTCAACCATTCACAATATGTATGTCATACTTGTCATTTCAATATCAGTTGTGTAATTCAACCATTCTCAATATGTCACACTTCTCATTTCAATACCATTTCTGTAATTCAACCATTCACAATATGTCACACTTGTCATTTCAATATCAGTTGAGTAATTCAACCATTCTCAATATGTCACACTTGTCATTTCAATACCATTTGTGTAATTCAACCATTGACAATATGTCACACTTCTCATTTCAATATCAGTTGTATATTTTAACCATTCACAATATGTCACACTTATCATTTCAATATCAGTTGTATATTTTAACCATTCACAATATATCACACTTATCATTTCAATATCAATTGTATATTTTAACCATTCACAATATGTCACACTTCTCATTTCAATATCAGTTGTATATTTTAACCATTCACAATATGTCACACTTATCATTTCAATATCAGTTGTATATTTTAACCATTCACAATATGTCACACTTCTCATTTCAATATCAGTTGTGTAATTTAACCATTCACAATATGTCACACTTCTCATTTCAATATCAGTTGTGTAATTCCACCACTCACAATACGTCACATTTCTCATTTCAATATCAGTTGTGTTATTCAACCATTCACAATATGTCACACTTCTCATTTCAATATCAGTTGTGTAATTCAACCATTCACAATATGTCACACTTCTCATTTCAATATCAGTTGTGTAATTCAACCATTCACAATATGTCACACTTCTCATTTCAATATCAGTTGTGTAATTCAACCATTCACAATATTTCTTGATGACAATCCACATCTAGTTCAAATACACAAGGCCACAGTAGTCACTGTCACACATCTCATTTCAATATCAGTTGGACAGGGCAAGGGTAGAAAATGTCTCTCAAGATTTATTTGTGTTCTTTCTAGCCTTTCTCGTGTGTTCAAATGTATATCCATTCCTCTTGTTTCACAAGAAATGGATAACATCCAACCAGACAATCGTACAGTGCAACCACCACCCACACCACCCACACCACCCACTATACCGCCACCCCCTCGTTCACTCTTATGTATTGTAATGACGTCATCATCATCTGGGTATGTGACACTTGCCTTAAATAAAGGTTGTGTATTTTCTCCTGAGCCACAAAAAATCATACACATCCCAGCAGGAAACGCAGTCATGATCAGCGTGGAAATGTCTGCATGTACTATATATGCTATTCGTCTGTGTATTTATGGTAACAAAGATTTTCTGATAGATGACATCCAAGTTGCTGCAGTCAAAATTCGACATCTAGTTCAAGTCTACAAGGCTACAAAAATTGGGATTTCTGCTTCGACATGCGAAGGACATTGTTTGGATAAGAAGTGTTTACAACTATTCTTCTCCTTTCACCCTGAAGAAACAGCACCTCAACAGCTACCAAGCAGTTTGTTCAACTGTTCCGTGTTCCACTATTCCAGCTTTCAACACCACCTGGACTGCAACCTGAGGACAGAGTGTGAAGATGGACAGGATGAAACAGAACACTGTCCCTTCAGCAATTCTGACTGTCAGGGTGATATACCATTATGTGGCCATTGCTACAGAATCATCAGCAGTAACGTTCTACGTACATATGACAATTCTGACAGACCTGCTGATCAAAGAGCTTGGCAGTACTGTAGTTCTGAAGGAGGTAAACTGGGAATGCCTAAATGTGACATTGACTGGTATACGACAATTCAGAATTTGACCAAACGACAGTTGATTGTGCCAGAGGAGGTTTGGATTGGTTTGTATGCTGGTGACTTGTTGTTGCCTAACATGTACAGACAGAATATCGTCAGCCATGACAGGACTGTTCTTTACCACTCTGTGAGTAAGCCAACATGGTCAACCAGTGACAGTGGACACAAAGTGTGTGTCACATACTATAGATCTTATGAGTGGGATTTTAGAAAACTAAACAGTTCTTTTAATTTATTTAGAAAAGTAGATAGTTCTTTCAATTTACATAAGTGTCCACAAAGTTCTGGGTTAGAAATCGGAGCAATATGTGAGTTCAAGCTGAAGAAGAAAACTGACGAAAAATTTGATAATACAAAACCAGTATTTCCTATATCATATATTATCTTGACTACAAGACAACAGTCTCTGACAACATGTCCTGATGGTCAAGTGACGCATACATTTCTTTTATGTAGTTCACAGCAGTTAAATGTGTGTGGTCAAAGGTATGTGTCTTGTATTTTTCACGGCCACATGCCAGACACACACGGCAAGTTTAATTCAACAGATCATCAGGTTACTTCAGTCCCTAGATTTATGTGTGATGATGATGTCACTACGCTGTCTTACACTCTGGTATGTGACTTCAGATCTGATTGTCCAGATAAAAGTGATGAATACTTCTGTAAACATCCTCCGTGTGTCAATATGTTTACCTGCACTAATGGTCAGTGTATATCCTATGACAACATCTGCGACCGAGTATCTAACTGTCCGGATAAATCTGATGAAAACAATTGCTTCAGATCTATACATGAAAAAATAGACTGGACACAACGTTTTCTTTCTCCAGCCATCATCAAGTTTGATGGTTACAACTATTTCCATTCAACTCCAATGAAACCTAACCAGTCATGTCCTGACACTCATTATCGTTGTACTGGTATGTTCAATGACTGTCTTCCTGTCTACACACGATGTAATGGAATGTATGACTGTATGGAACACGAGGATGAAGAAGGTTGCAATCAAGTAACATGTCCTGGATTCTTCCAATGCAGAGCTTCTACAATTTGTGTTCATGGTGACCACTTGTGTGATAGCTGGCCTCACTGCCCACTGCATGATGATGAGATGGCGTGTGATGTGACCTGTCCTGTGGGCTGTCAATGTCAAGGTTACACTTTTCTGTGTCTCCAGACTTTCCATGCCTCAGTGTTTCCATGGCTTCGATACTTAAATGCCACAGGTTCAGGTATGACTCTGTCTGATGTGAGTAAGCACACCTATCTGATTCAACTGAGTCTTGCCCACTGCTCTTTGACTGTCCTTCCTGACACACATTTGGTCAATCTGAAGTTTCTTGATCTCTCTGGTAACCATCTGCAGCATGTTAACATGACCCGTTTTGTTGGTCTAGAAAATCTACAGACACTGTCCTTGTCCAACAATCCTGTTACTTCACTTTATACGTATCTCCCATCTGCAAGTCATCAGAACATGCTAACATCAATAGATCTGTCCCATACCAAACTGACTACGTTTGACTCCAATGTTCTGTCAAAGTTTTCCCAATTGCAGACACTTAATTTATCTTTCAGTACTACCCACACGATCAGTTCTAGTGGTTTTCAGTTCACTCCACAGCTAGCTAAACTGTATATGGAACGAAGTCCTGTAAAAACTTTTCCACCAGACATTTTCAAAAGTCTTTTCCATCTTCGTATTATTTCAACACAGAACTATAAATTATGCTGTGATGAAATAGTACCCGATGATTTTGATACCGCTTTCTGTTATGCCCCTCCAAATGTCATTTCATCATGTAAAGATTTACTGCAATCAGAAATATACCGAGGGTTTCTCTGGTTGATCAGCTGTCTGTCATTGACAGGAAACGTTTTCTGTTTTGTGGCACGTTTGTGTGTGAGGAAGAAGAGTTCTTCAAGTGGCTTCAGTGTGTTTGTCACCAACCTGACAATAGCTGACTGTCTAATGGGTGTCTATATTGCTATCATCGGAGTGGCTGACGAACTGTTCCGTGGTAAATACCTCCATTATGATGATATGTGGATGAGCAGTGTTGCTTGTAAAGTGGCTGGTTTTCTGTCTCTGTTGTCGAGTGAAGTATCAGCTCTGATGATCTGGCTTATTACGCTCGATCGCTTTATTGTCCTCCATTTTCCATTCAGCTCTTTGAGGTTTGAGAAAAAGTCAGCATTAGTGGCTTGTTTGTTGACTTGGTTTGTTGGTTTGTTTCTTGCCTTGTTGCCTTTACTTCCAATGGCATCACAGTGGAACTTCTACAGCCAGACAGGTATATGTATTCCATTGCCAGTTATGGGGCGACAGTTTCAAGGATGGGTTTATTCTTTCAGTGTAATGATTGTATTTAACTTTATTCTCTTTTTATTTATCTCAGCTGGTCAAGCTGTCATTTACTGGTCAATACAGAAAAATACCTTGACATCCAACACTACCAAAGTGTCACAGGACACAACCATAGCACGGCGGTTGATTACTGTTGCTGTAACAGACTTTATGTGCTGGTTTCCTATTGGATTGTGTGGACTTTTGGCTTTAACAGGTGTTCCCATCCCTGGAGAAGTAAACGTGGCCTTGGCTATCTTCGTGCTGCCTTTGAACTCTGCACTTAATCCGTTCGTGTATACGTTCAACACTTTGGTAGAAAAGCGGAAAAAGTTACACGAAGCTAAACTTATGGAATGGCTGCAAACCAACGCTGATAAAATAGAAATTGTATGATGTACTGGTCCATACAGTTTTTAGAAACATAGCTCTATGTCCTTTTTGTTTGTTTGTTTCATTACAACAACATAGCTCTACATGTATGCCCTCTTTGTTTACTTGTTTCATTACAACATCATAGCTGCATGCCTTTTTTGATTGCTTGTTCAATTATAATATCATAGGTGTATGCCTTTTTTTATTGCTTGTTCAATTATAATATCATAGGTGTATGCCCTCTTTGTTTGTTTCATTACAAAAATGTAGCTCTATGCCCTCTTTCTTTGTTTGTTTCAGTACAAAAATGTAGCTCTATGCCCTCTTTGTTTGTTTGTTTCAGTACAAAAATGTAGCTCTATGCCCCCTTTGTTTGTTTGTTTCATTCCAAAAACGTAGCTCTATACCCTCTTTGTTTGTTTCATTACAAAAATGTAGCGCTATGCCCTCTTTGTTTGTTGGTTTCATTACAAAAATGTAGCTCTATGCCCTCTTTGTTTGTTTGTTTCATTACAAAAATGTAGCTCTATGCCCTCTTCGTTTGTTTGTTTGTTTCATTACAAAAATGTAGCTCTATGCCCTCTTCGTTTGTTTGTTTCAGTACAAAAATGTAGCTCTATGCCCTCTTTGTTTGTTTGTTTCAGTACAAAAATGTAGCTCTATGCCCTCTT
>JAPXFY010000028.1:50396721-50416721 GCA_030674185.1 Monoplex corrugatus
ACGGACCTTTGTCCTTGCTCTGAGGCGGGCGAGGTTGAAGAGCCTGCCATCTGATCTGGTCCGCAGGTTGATCCCTTCTTGCGCTGTGCTGAACGCATGCCTCAAGAGGAGAGCGAAGAAGATTCCAAAGAGGGTTGGGGCCAGGACGCAGCCTTGTTTCACACCGCTGCGTACGTCGAAGGGCTTGGAGAGGTTTCCGTTGAACTGCACCATCCCTTTCATGTTTGAGTGGAAGGACTCAATTAAGCTGTGCAGTTTGGGGGGGCAGCCGATTTTTCGGAGAGCCCTGAAAAGGCCATCTCTGCTGACTAAGTCAAAGGCCTTGGTGAGGTCAATGAATGCCACATACAGGGGCATCCGCTGCTCTCTGCACTTCTCCTGGATTTGGCGAAGGGAGAAGACCATGTCTACCGTGGATCTCTCTGCTCGAAAACCACACTGTGATTCCGGGTAGACGCGTTCAGCCAGTTTCTGCAGGCGGATTAGGAGGACCCGAGCATAGACTTTGCCAACAATGCTGAGGAGCGAGATACCTCTGTAGTTGTTGCAGTCGCTCCTTTCGCCCTTGTTTTTGTACAGGGTGACGATCTTGACGTCCCTCATGTCCTGTGGAACAGCTCCCTCATTCCAACACTGACAGAGAACTGCGTGCAAAGGGTGCAGAAGAGAAGTCTTGCAGTGCTTGATGAGGTCTGGGGGAATTCCGTCGTTGCCAGGTGCCTTCCCTGATGCCAGGCTATCAATGACCTTGCTGAGTTCGTCCGCAGTTGGCTCTGCGTCAAGTTCTTCCATTACCGGCATGCACTTGATGGCATCGAGGGCTAAGGGGGACACCATGTTCTGTGTGGAGTAGAGGTAGGAGTAGTGTTCCGCCCATCTTTCCATCTGTTGGCTAGGATTGCTGATTACTTCCCCAGTGGAGGATTTGAGGGGGGCGATCTTGCTCTGTGTTGGTCCCAGTGCCTTCTTGATGCCATCATACATTCCTCGGATGTTGCCTCTTTCAGCAGCGCTCTGTATCTCTTCGCTGAGCTCTGTCCAGTACTCGTTTGCGCAGCGCCTGGCGTTAAGCTGAACCTTACTTCTGGCAGCTCTGAGGATTTGCAGGTTCTTCTCACTGGGTGACCGCTTATACTTGGTGAGTGCGGCACGCTTGGCCTCAACAGTGGGAGTCATCTCTGATGATTTATAATAATAATATTATATTTTATTTATATAGCGCAAAATCTTGATAAAATCAAATCTAAGCGCTGAGCGTATACATGCATACATACCTACATACATATGAGCGTATACATGCATACATACATGCATACATACTTACATACATAAATCTAAGCTGAGCGTATACATGCATACATACATACATACATAAATCTAAGCGTATACATACATACATACATACATACATACATACATACATACATACATACATACATACATACATACATACATACATACGTACGCACATGCATACATAATAATTACAATATTTATACAGCACAAAATCTCGACAAAATCAAATCCAAGCGCCGAAAAGACACACACGCACACACGCACGCACGCACACACACGCACACACACACACACACACACACACACACACACACACACACACACACACACACACACACACACACACACATGCATGGCCACAAATGGGGAGAAAGAATAAAAGCAATAAAAGTAAGAATAAAACCAATGGAAAACCACAGAGAGCACATCATATACAATTATATATTAAAACAAAGTGATTCCCCTCCGAGCGGAGACAGGCTGCAGAGGGGGGTTGAGTGAGGTTAGGATTTTATGCAGAGGAGAAAAGGTGAGTTTTGAGAGCGGACTTGAAGGAGGCAAAAGTAGGTTGCTGACGGACTGAGAGAGGAAGTTTGTTCCAAGAGAGTGGACCAGAAACAGAGAAGGCTCGTGGACCATAGGTATTGAGCTTAGTGCGTGGAAAGCGAAAAGTCAGAGGATCGGAGGCAGAGCGGAGGGTACGTGAGGGAAGATAGATCTCAAGTAGGCTTGACAGGTAATCGGGGGCTGCGTTGTTGAGGCTTTTGTAGCACATGGTGTCTAGTTTGTACTGTATGCGCTTTGATACAGGGAGCCAGTGAAGTTGTGCCAGGAGAGGAGATATGTGGTCAGCTTTTTTCTTTTTGAGTACAAGGCGTACAGCATTGTTTTGAATGCGCTGTAGGATGTGAATGGTGGAGGCAGGAAGACCAGACAGGAGTGAATTGCAATAGTCAATGCGAGACATTATGAAGGAGAGAACGAGTTTTGCAGTTGTTTCGACAGAGAGATACTTCCTGATCAGGCTTATACGATGGAGATAATAGTAGCAAGATCTGGCAGTTTGAGAAACAAAGTTGTTCATGGAGAGGGTAGAGTCAATGCAGACACCAAGGTTTTTAGCTGAATCAGAAATTATCCTCAAACCAGTCGTGGGACTTCACAGTTTTCTTCCCAAAGGTGGCCATAGCAATGCGGTGCATGGTGTCTCGTAGCGTTTCCCATCTCTCAGTGGCAGAGTCTCTGGGCTGCAATGCATCGTATTCTCTCTCAAAGGCCTCTGTGAACTGTTCTACAAGATCTGGCTGAGACATCTGGCTGGCTTATGGACACAGGAAAATACCTTGCCTACATGTCCACAACAGATACAGTCTGTGGCTGGCTTATGGAAACAGGAAAACACCTTGCCTACATGTCCACAACAAATGTAGTCTGTTGCTGGCTTATGGAAACAGGAAAACACCTTACCTACATGTCCACAACAGATACAGTCTGTGGCTGGCTTATGGAAACAGGAAAATACCTTGCCTACATGTCCACAACAGATACAGTCTGTGGCTGGCTTATGGAAACAGGAAAACACATTGCCTACATGTCCACAACAGATGTAGTCTGTGGCTGGCTTATGGAAACAGGAAAACACCTTGCCTACATGTCCACAACAGATACAGTCTGTGGCTGGCTTATGGAAACAGGAAAATATCTTGCCTACATGTCCACAACAGATGTAGTCTGTGGCTGGCTTATGGAAACAGGAAAATACCTTGCCTACATGTCCACAACAGATACAGTCTGTGGCTGGCTTATGGAAACAGGAAAACACCTTGCCTACATGTCCACAACAGATACAGTCTGTGGCTGGCTTATGGAAACAGGACAATACCTTGCCTACATGTCCACAACAGATACAGTCTGGGGCTGGCTTATGGAAACAGGAAAATCCTTGCCTACATGTCCACAACAGATACAGTCTGTGGCTGGCTTATGGAAACAGGAAAACACCTTGCCTACATGTCCACAACAGATACAGTCTGTGGCTGGCTTATGGAAACAGGAAAACACCTTGCCTACATGTCCACAACAGATGCAGTCTGTGGCTGGCTTATGGAAACAGGAAAACACCTTGCCTACATGTCCACAACAGATGCAGTCTGTGGCTGCCTTATGGAAACAGGAAAATACCTTGCCTACATGTCCACAACAGATGTAGTCTGTGGCTGACTTATGGAAACAGGAAAACACCTTGCCTACATGTCCACAACAGATACAGTCTGTGGCTGGCTATATGGAAACAGGAAAACACATTGCCTACATGTCCACAACAGATGTAGTCTGTGGCTGGCTTATGGAAACAGGAAAACACCTTGCCTACATGTCCACAACAGATACAGTCTGTGGCTGGCTTATGGAAACAGGAAAACACTTGCCTACATGTCCACAACAGATGTAGTCTGTGGCTGGCTTATGGAAACAGGAAAATACCTTGCCTACATGTCCACAACAGATACAGTCTGTGGCTGGCTTATGGAAACAGGAAAAACCTTGCCTACATGTCCACAACAGATCAGTCTGTGGCTGGCTTATGGAAACAGGAAAATACCTTGCCTACATGTCCACACAGATAGTCTGTGGCTGGCTTATGGAAACAGAAACACTTGCCTACATGTCCACAACAGATCAGTCTGGGCTGGCTTATGGAAACAGGAAAATCCTTGCCTACATGTCCACAACAGATACAGTCTGTGGCTGGCTTATGGAAACAGGAAAAATCCTTGCCTACATGTCCACAACAGATACAGTCTGTGGCTGGCTTATGGAAACAGGAAAACACCTTGCCTACATGTCCACAACAGATACAGTCTGTGGCTGGCTTATGGAAACAGGAAAACACCTTGCCTACATGTCCACAACAGATACAGTCTGTGCTGGCTGGCTTATGGAAACAGGAAAACACCTTGCCTACATGTCCACAACAGATACAGTCTGTGGCTGGCTTATGGAAAACAGGAAAAACACCTTGCCTACATGTCCACAACAGATCAGTCTGTGGCTGGCTTATGGAAACAGGAAAACACCTTGCCTACATGTCCACAACAGATGAGTCTGTGGCTGGCTTATGGAAACAGGAAAACACCTTGCCTACATGTCCACAACAGATACAGTCTGTGGCTGGCTTATGGAAACAGGAAAACACCTTGCCTACATGTCCACAACAGATGACAGTCTGTGGCTGGCTTATGGAAACAGGAAAACACCTTGCCTACATGTCCACAACAGATGCAGTCTGTGGCTGGCTTATGGAAACAGGAAAACCTTGCCTACATGTCCACAACAGATGCAGTCTGTGGCTGGCTTATGGAAACAGGAAAAACCTTGCCTACATGCCCAACGATGATGTCTGTGCTGCTATGGAAACAGGAAAACACCTTGCCTACATGTCCACAAGATCAGTCTGTGGCTGGCTTATGGAAACAGGAAAATATCTTGCCTACATGTCCACAACAGATGTAGTCTGTGGCTGGCTTATGGAAACAGGAAAATACCTTGCCTACATGTCCACAACAGATACAGTCTGTGGCTGGCTTATGGAAACAGGAAAACACCTTGCCTACATGTCCACAACAGATACAGTCTGTGGCTGGCTTATGGAAACAGGACAATACCTTGCCTACATGTCCACAACAGATACAGTCTGGGCTGGCTTATGGAAACAGGAAAATCCTTGCCTACATGTCCACAACAGATACAGTCTGTGGCTGGCTTATGGAAACAGGAAAACACCTTGCCTACATGTCCACAACAGATACAGTCTGTGGCTGGCTTATGGAAACAGGAAAACACCTTGCCTACATGTCCACAACAGATGCAGTCTGTGGCTGGCTTATGGAAACAGGAAAACACCTTGCCTACATGTCCACAACAGATACAGTCTGTGGCTGGCTTATGGAAACAGGAAAACACCTTGCCTACATGTCCACAACAGATACAGTCTGTGGCTGGCTTATGGAAACAGGAAAACACCTTGCCTACATGTCCACAACAGATGTAGTCTGTGGCTGGCTTATGGAAACAGGAAAACACCTTGCCTACATGTCCACAACAGATACAGTCTGTGGCTGGCTTATGGAAACAGGAAAACACCTTGCCTACATGTCCACAACAGATACAGTCTGTGGCTGGCTTATGGAAACAGGAAAATACCTTGCCTACATGTCCACAACAGATGTAGTCTGTGGCTGGCTTATGGAAACAGGAAAACACCTTGCCTACATGTCCACAACAGATACAGTCTTTGGCTGGCTTATGGAAACAGGAAAATACCTTGCCTACATGTCCACAACAGATGTAGTCTGTGGCTGGCTTATGGAAACAGGAAAACACCTTGCCTACATGTCCACAACAGATGCAGTCTGTGGCCAGTTTGCCAGACAGCTGGAGTTCTCCGTGCCTCAGTTAAAAATCCATGTCAGATTATGTGCTATGCGCTGTGAGTCCAGAAACATTGCAGTATAGCACTACACAAAGTTTATTTAAAATGATCATTGTCTTTGGGATTTTTAATTTGCTTGTTTCCTCGTGGTTTTGATGGTTGTTGTTATATTTGTTGTTATTTTGAGTTTGTTTGTTTTTGTTATATTTGCTTTTATTTGGGGGGGTTGTTCTTTTTCTTTTTTTTTTCTTTTTTTTTTTTTTGGGGGGGGGGGGGCTATCTAAAATGCAACGAGCAAGCTTTGACATGATCAGTTTGCACTATACAAGCGGAACTATTATTATCATTATTATTACTATTTTTTCACTAACACGTATACACAGAAACATCAGTATTGTCACGATCATTTTCAATATACACAAGCAAACATGACTATCTCAAAACATATATTTGCAGACATGTCCGGTATCACCTACAACACACTGTGTACACTTTTCAGTTGAACAAATCCAGTACCGGTAATGGTACCTATACAATAAAACGTTCACTTGTAAATAAAGAAACACTCATCTTGAAATCAGTTGTATTTTTTTTCTGCCAAATCCCAGATCGCAACATTTAAAAAAAACTGGCCTTTTTCGCTACCTTGTCTGAATGTTTCCATCATTTTGGAAATGTCAGCTTAGTGTTCCATAGGTCCACTGGCCTGTTGGCTGCCCATCTCAATGTTTCCATCATTTTGGTAATGTCAGCTTAGTGTTCCATAGGTCCACTGGCCTGGTAGCTGCCCATCTTAATGTTTCCATCATTCTGGTGATGTCAGCTTACTGTTTCATAGGTCCACTGGCCTGTTGGCTGCCCATCTTAATGTTTCCATCATTCTGGTGGTGTCAGCTTATTGTTTCATAGGTCCACTAGCCTGTTGACTGCCCATCTTAATGTTTACATCATTTTGGTGGTGTCAGCTTACTGTTCCATAGGTCCACTGGCCTGTTGGCTGCCCATCTTATTAATGTTTCCATCATTTTGGGTGGTGTCAGCTTACTGTTCCATAAGTCCACTGGCCTGTTAGCTGCCGATCTAAATGTTTCCATCATTTTCGTGGTGTCAGCTTACTGTTCCATAGGTCCACTGGCCTGTTAGCTGCCGATCTTAATGTTTCCATCAGTTTGGTGGTGTCAGCTTACTGTTTCGTAGGTCCACTGGCCTATTTCACTATATAGCGAAAACATCATGAGAAACCTAGAAGAAGACCCTGGATTAAAGGTTGGAGGGAAAATGATAAACAACATTCGGTACGCAGATGACACCGTGCTAATTGCAGAAAATGAAAGGAACCTACAAAACCTTGTGAATATACTAGAAACAGAAAGCAAAGGTAAGGGGTTGGAACTAAACAGCAGGAAGACTGAAGTCATGGTGATCAGTAAAAAACATGAAATCCCCTCATGCAAAATAACAGCAAATGGCACAACCTTGACACAGGTTAATAAGTTCAAATACCTGGGAACGGTCATTTCATCAGACGGCAGATGCACATCGGAAATAGCTGGCAGAATCGGCCAAGCCAAAACAGCATTCAAGAAGATGACAAGCATTCTAACAACAAATGCCTATCAATTAACATCAGAAAGAGAGTCCTTGAATGTTATATAGAACCAATACTGTTGTACGGATGCGAGGCGTGGACAGTCAGCAAGCAAAGCCAGAGCAGGATTGAGGCAGCCGAGATGTGGTTTCTCAGAAGAATGTTGAGAGTACCATGGACAGCAAAGAAAACAAACGAAACAGTCTTGATGGAGGCAGACACAAGTCGATCACTGATAAGGAAGATTAGGAAAAGACAAGCAACATTTATAGGCCATTTTATGAGGAAGGGGGATTTGGAGCACCTGGTCACAAGGGGAAAGCTGAAGGGAAAGAGAGCACCGGGTAGACCCAGGGAGAGAATGCTGGACGGACTTGCAGAGTGGCTGAGGATGAAGAGGGTGGGGGAGATGCTGGGACAACGAGAGATAGAGATGGTTGGAAGTCCATGGTCCCAACGCCATGCGGCAGGGCACCTGATGATGATGATGACTGGCCTATTGGCTACCCATCTTAATGTTTCCATCATTTTGGTGGTGTCAGCTTACTGTTCCATAGGTCCACTGGCCTGTTGGCTGCCCATCTTATTAATGTTTCCATCATTCTGGTGGTGTCAGCTTACTGTTTCATAGGTCCCTTCTCTCCCCCTGCCTTCTCTCCCCCTCCCTTCTCTCCTCCTGCCTTCTCTCCCCTCCCTTCTCTTCCCCTGCCTTCCTTACCCTCCCTTGTCTCCCCTTCTCTCCCCCTGCCTTCTCTCCCCCTGCCTTCTCTCCTGCCTTTTCTCCCCCTGCCTTATCTCTCCGTGCCTTCTCTCCCCCTGCCTTCTCTCCCCCTCCCTTCTCTCCCCCTCCCTCTCTCTCCCCCTTCCTTCTCTCCCCCTCCCTTCTCTCTCCTGCCTTCTCTCCCCTCCCTTCTCTCTCCCCCTCCCTTCTCTCCCCCCTTCCCTCCTTCTCTCCCCTTCCTTCCTCTCCCCCTCCCTTCTCTCCCCCTCCCTTCTCTCCCCCCTGCCTCTCTCCCCCCTCCCTTCTCTCCCCTTCCTTCTCTCTCCGTGCCTTCTCTCCCCTCCCTTCTTCTCCCCCCTCCCTTCTCTCTCCCCCTCCCTCTCTCCCCTCCCTTCTTCTCCCCTCCCTTCTCTCCCCCTCCCCTTCTCTCCCCTCCCTTCTCTCTCCCTGCCTTCTCTCCCCCTCCCTTCTCTCTCCGTGCCTTCTCTCCCCCTCCTTCTCTCTCCTGCCTTCTCCCTCTCCCCCTCCCTTCTCTCCCCTGCCTTCTCTCCTCCTTTCTCTCCCCCTGCCTTCTCTCTCCCTGCCTTCTCTCTCCCTGCCTTCTCTTCCGCTCCCTTCTCTCCCCTGCCTTCTCTCCTCCTCCTTTCTCTCCCTGCCTTCTCTCTCCCTGCCTTCTCTCTCCGTGCCTTCTCTCCGTCCTTCTTTCCCCTCCCTTCTCTCCCCCTGCCTTCTCCTCCCTGCCTTCTCTCCTCCTGCCTTCTCTCTCCCTGCCTTCTCTCTCTCTCCTCCTCCTTCTCTCCCCCTGCCTTCTCTCTCCCTGCCTTCTCTCTCCGTGCCTTCTTTCCCCTCCCTTCTCTCCCCCTGCCTTCTCTCTCCCTGCCTTCTCTCCCCCTGCTTCTCTCTCCCTGCCTTCTCTCCTCCTCCTTTCTCTCCCCCTGCCTTCTCTCTCCCTGCCTTCTCTCTCCCTGCCTTCTTCCCCTCCCTTCTCTCTCCTGCCTTCTCTCCCCTGCCCTTCTCTCCCCTGCCTTCTCTCCCCCTCTCCTTCTCTCCCCTTCCTTCTCTCCTCCTCCTTTCTCTCCCCCTGCCTTCTCTCTCCCTGCCTTCTCTCTCCCTGCCTTCTTTCCCCTCCCTTCTCTCTCCTGCCTTCTCTCTCCCTGCCTCTCTCTCCCTCCTTCTCTCCCCCTCCTTCTCTCCCGTCCTTCTTCTCTCCCCCCTCTTCTCTCCCTCTTCTCCCCCTGCCTTCTCTCCCCCCCTTCGTCTCCCCCTGCCTTCTCTCCCCTCCTTCTCTCCCCTCTTCTCCTCCTCCTTCTCTCCCCTCCCTTCTCTCCCCCTCCTCTCTTCTCCCTCCTCTGTCTCCCTCCTCCTTCTCTCTCCTCCTCCCTCCTCTCTCTCCTTCCTCTCTCCCCTCCCTTCTCTCCCCTCCTTTCTCTCTCCTCCTCTCTCCCTCTTTCTCCTCCCCTCTTCTCTCCTGCCTTCTCTCCCCCTCCTTCCTCCTCCTCCTTCTCTCCCTCCTCCTTTCTCTTCTCCTCCTTCTCTCCCCCCTTCCCTCCTCTTCTCTCCCCTGCCTTCTCTCTCCATGCCTTCTCTCCCCTGCCTTGTCTCCTCCTCCTTTCTCTCCCCTGCCTTCTCTCCCCCTGCCTTGTCTCCTCCTCCTTTCTCTCCCCCTCCCTTCTCTCTCCGTGCCTTCTCTCCCCCTGCCTTGTCTCCTCCTCCTTTCTCTCCCCCTGCCTTCTCTCTCCGTGCCTTGTCTCCTCCTCTCTTCTCTCCCCCTGCCTTCTCTCCCCTGCCTTCTCTCCCCCTGCCTTGTCTCCTCCTCCTTTCTCTCCCCCTCCCTTCTCTCCCCTGCCTTCTCTCCCCCTGCCTTGTCTCCTCCTCCTTTCTCTCCCCCTGCCTTCTCTCTCCGTGCCTTCTCTCTCCGTGCCTTCTCTCTCCGTGCCTTCTCTCCCCCTGCCTTGTCTCCCCCTCCTTTCTCTCCCCGTGCCTTCTCTCTCCTCCCTTCTCTCTCCGTGCCTTCTCTCCCCCTGCCTTGTCTCCTCCTCCTTTCTCTCCCCCTCCCTTCTCTCTCCGTGCCTTCTCTCTCCCTGCCTTGTCTCCTCCTCTCTTCTCTCCCCTGCCTTCTCTCTCCCCTGCCTTCTCTCCCCCTGCCTTCTCTCCCCCTCCCTTCTCTCCCCGTGCCTTCTCTCCCCCTCCCTTCTCTCCCCCTGCCTTCTCTCCCCCTGCCTTCTCTCCCCCTCCCTTCTCTCCCCGTGCCTTCTCTCTCCTCCCTTCTCTCTCCCCTCCCTTCTCTCCTCTCTCCCCCTTCCTCCCCCTCCCTTCTCTCCCCGTGCCTTCTCTCCCCTTCCCTTCTCTCCCCCTCCCTTCTCTCCCCCTGCCTTCTCTCCCCCTGCCTTCTCTCCCCCTGCCTTCTCTCCCCCCTCCCTTCTCTCCCCGTGCCTTCTCTCTCCTCCCTTCTCTCTCCCCTCCCTTCTCTCCTCTCTCCCCCCTTCCTCCCCCTCCCTTCTCTCCCCCTGCCTTCTCTCCCCTTCCCTTCTCTCCCCCTCCCTTCTCTCCCCCTCCCTTCTCTCCCCATTTCAAGACCTTGCCAGTGCATACGGTTTTGCGCAGGCTCAAGGAGCCTGAGAGACATTTGATGGCAGATTTGGGTCGAACGCATAAGAAATTGTTCGAACGGAATGAATTCCTCTTTGAACGAAGTCCAAACTGAGTCACTACCCTTATGCCGTTTGTTTTGGTTCTCCAGGATAACTCTATCTCCACCAACATTGTTATGCGTAATGATTGTCTCCAGACAAATGTTTTCTCTGGATATCGTATGCAGCTTTTTTTTATAAATACCTCTTAAACAGATGACACTGTAGAATGCGGTCGTTGTATTTGCTTTTATAAATGTACAATTTTCCGTGCAGTAGAATCAATTCAAACAAACCAACATTTTTCAAGGAACAATACTGAGCTGGCACTGTCATACAGATTGCTGACAGCAAAATAACAATCTTGGAGCCGTTGCCGGAAACCTTGACATACAAGCCCTTCCAAAACAGTTAATGTCTTCAAAATGAGCAGATGCTGTCACATGTACACTCATGTTCGTATTGGCAACATACAAATCTCTATTTTGCAGATGAAAAATACTTACTCTGTTCAAATGTATGCATGCATAAAATTAATACAGACTCTCATCACACGATTTCACTTAGTTAGCATGTTTGTTTTGTTCGTTATGCAAGATCATCGTGTGTCAAGCAAACGTGACTTTCTTCGACAGGAGTTCAGGGATGGAGCCAACGTCAGCAAAAGCGGAGGTCAGATCATTTCGCTGTTCGGCAGTGAACTGTGGGTCCTGGGTTTGGATGACGTCAAGCAGCAGCTCCACCAAGCGGGCTTGACGAAACAGCTGCAGCTCAAGGGAAAGAACCTGCAGCACAGATTACCAAATAAACCTTCACACAAACAATTCTGCATAACGTAATCGGGACAGAAAAGCGAGTGGATCGATAACCGACAGTGAAAACAGACTTTAAACAGTGTCAGCAGTTCTTGACACAAAGCTGTTCACACATCTTCCTCAGGAAGACGTGACTCTCGGAACGTTTTGGACCCTGTGACCTTGATCTTGTCGCTTTAACTTCCAAACGTACGTTTTCAAAATTCCTTTAACAGTCTACAGCTCTGATCAAAATGTATAATAGCCAAGGGAATCTTGTTCACACATTTTCGTCAAAGAGAAACACACACTGTCTCCCGTCGACTGACTGACTGATTGATTGATTTATTCAAGTTTCACGTCAGCACCCACCTCAGGTGATATGGCCGATGGGATAGTCATCCCAGGGAACTGGGGGAAAGGGGCTTTGGCTGCAGACTGACGGCTCAACTGACTGAGCTACTGAAGTCCGCTGTTCCGGGCAGGAATCTGGTGAAGACTGAAAAAACAATATAGGAGAGAGTCTGCATAAAACAAAAAAAAGCGTGTAGGAGACAGACTGCATAAAACTGAAAAACGCGTGTAGGAGACAGACTGCATAAAACTGAAAAAAGCGTGTAGGAGACAGACTGCATAAGACTGAAAAAAGCATGTAGGAGACAGACTGCATAAAACTGAAAAAAGCGTGTAGGAGACAGACTGCATAAGACTGAAAAACGCGTGTAGGAGACAGACTGCATAAGACTGAAAAAAGCGTGTAGGAGACAGACTGCATAAGACTGAAAAAAGCATGTAGGAGACAGACTGCATAAAACTGAAAAAAGCGTGTAGGAGACAGACTGCATAAGACTGAAAAACGCGTGTAGGAGACAGACTGCATAAGACTGAAAAAAGCGTGTAGGAGACAGACTGCATAAGACTGAAAAAAGCATGTAGGAGACAGACTGCATAAGACTGAAAAACGCGTGTAGGAGACAGACTGCATAAGACTGAAAAAAGCGTGTAGGAGACAGACTGCATAAGACTGAAAAAAGCATGTAGGAGACAGACTGCATAAGACTGAAAAAAGCATGTAGGAGACAGACTGCATAAGACTGAAAAAAGCATGTAGGAGACAGACTGCATAAGACTGAAAAAAGCGTGTAGGAGACAGACTGCATAAGACTGGAAAAAGCGTGTAGAAGACAGACTGCATAAGACTGAAAAAAACCGTGTAGGCAGACAGCATATTAACCGTAAACCGATTATAAATTGACACGTAAAAGGGAAAAAAAACACAAACGATTCTCTTATATTTGTCATTTTTGACGCGTTTAAACCTTGTAAGTGTATTTTTGACAAGGGATGTAATACGCTTATGACATTTTGAAAGAAATACCAATACAAACTGCAATGTCGTGTTCTTTCAGTTATACGATAAAACCTCGGAAAACTGAAGATTGGACGCACCACTGAGTGTTACTCGGACATTAAGAACTGGATGACACACAATAGACTTCAGCTTAATGACGACAAGACAGAAGCTATCCTCATTGGCACCCGTCAGAAACTTTCTCAGCTGCCTCCTCTTTCTCTCCCATTATGTAACACATCAGTCCCAATTTCTGATTCAGCTAAAAACCTTGGTGTCTGCATTGACTCTACCCTGTCCATGAACAACTTTGTTTCTCAAACTGCCAGATCTTGCTACTATCATCTCCATCGTATAAGCCTGATCAGGAAGTATCTCTCTGTCGAAACAACTGCAAAACTCGTTCTCTCCTTCATAATATCTCGCGTTGACTATTGCAATTCACTCCTGTCTGGTCTTCCTGCCTCCACCATTCACATCCTACAGCGCATTCAAAACAATGCTGTACGCCTTGTACTCAAAAAGAAAAAAGCTGACCACATATCTCCTCTCCTGGCACAACTTCACTGGCTCCCTGTATCAAAGCGCATACAGTACAAACTAGACACCATGTGCTACAAAAACCTCAATACGCAGCCCCCGATTACCTGTCAAGCCTACTTGAGATCTATGTTCCCTCACGTACCCTCCGCTCTGCCTCCGATCCTCTGACTTTTCGCTTTCCACGCACTAAGCTCAATACCTATGGTCCACGAGCCTTCTCTGTTTCTGGTCCACTCTCCTGGAACAAACTTCCTCTCTCAGTCCGTCAGCAACCTACTTTTGTCTCCTTCAAGTCCGCTCTCAAAACTCACCTTTTCTCCTCTGCATAAAATCCTAACCTCACTCAACCCCCCCCCCCCCCCCTCTGCAGCCTGTCTCCGCTCGGAGGGGAATCACATTGTTATAATATATAATTGTATATGATATGCTCTCTATAATTTTCCATTGCTTTTATTCTTGCTTTTATTGCTTTTATTCTTTCTCCCCATTTATAGCCATGCGTGTGTGTGTGTGTGTGTGTGTGTGCGTGCGTGCGTGTGTGCGTGCGTGTGTGTGCGTGCGTGTGTGTGCGTGCGTGCGTGCGTGCGTGCGTGTGTGTCTGTTTCAGCGCTTAGATTTGATTTTATCAAGATTTTGCGCTATATAAATATTGTAATTATTATAAATTATTATTATTATAAATATGGAAAGATGTCAAGTTGATCCAATTATGACGCTATCTCCAGCCATAGCTATGACTGACTATGTCTTAGCCTCTTTACCAATTATGACGCTATCAACAGCCATAGCTATGACTGACTGTGTCTTAGCCTCTTTTTCCTCACTGCCGGTTTGAATTAATTTAAAAAGATCTGTTCAGTCAGCGACACATTTGAAAGACTCTAGGACATACACATGTATAAAAAGCTTCATCTTACGTTGTGAGTCTGGCTTTGTTCTGTCTTTTTAAACTGACAACGCCAACAACTCTACACACTGCGGGCAGACTGGCACATGGACTCAAGACTGATGTCTCGAGTTCGGTTCCAGCCTGCAACATGGCTTGTTTGCTGCCAGTCTTGATTTAATGCCCAGTCATCCTGGTGGTTCAGCATTTCCTGTGTCCCCTTCCCCATCTGTCTTTCAGGATTCGGTCAGAGCTTTGTGCAGGCTAGAGGAGTCTGCCAGATAACTGCTGACGGACCATTGGCAACTATCCACAGGCGATGAATCCACAGTGAACACACTCCAAACAATCCATGGTACTCACCTTAGCCTGCAGCTTGCCGTCCTCCTGACAGTGTCTGGAAGGAGATTCTGAAAAGAAAGAAAGATAGTGGGTTATACAGTATTCCCTGCTGGCTTAAACAGTATCTCCAGAATGTACACCTCTGCCTGACCTCTTCTTTCTGCTTCCGATACTACTTGTTGACAATTTCTTCAGTACAGATGTTCCACAATTGGTCGCCGCTCGTTTTCTGTGTCTGGTCCATACAACTGGAACGAGCTTTCCCTGTCTGTCAACAGTCACATACTCTGTCTTACTTCAAGTCTGACTTGAAGACATAGCGTTTTGTCCAGCAATGATGTTCCCCTCTCCGTATCCACCATTTGTCCTCCTCCCTCCTCCCTGCTCCCTCTTGTCCTCTCCCTCCAGGTTTGTGCTTGCTTTGTACCCATGAGTCTTTGTACCCATGAGTCTTTGTCAATTGCCAGTAAATGATTTGGTGAATAATGAGAGTGCCCGATTTGATTCCATTCATGTATTAAGGTTTAGCGCAGTACGAATGTCATTATTATTATTATCATGCATGACAGATTTGTGACCTGTCGTCATGAGCTCTATTTGATATGCTCACCTGTCAATGCCAGTGATGCCCACCCATTTCAGACAGCATAATACCACAGTCAGTCTCTTGAATCTGGGACGCTTTATTGAGAATGTTGCTCAAATCTCCTAACCAGCACCGCAGGCGTCTGTGTCTCTCAAGTCTGGTTAATGCCAGGATATATTATGATAACTAGAGCACAGTACTGTCCTGTCGTAAAATGTCAATCCTAGATAGAACACAGCATTATACGTATCATCCCCATCGTCGTCGTCATCATCATAGCATTGTAAAACTTGATAACCAACTGACACAATGACCACATGGGCCACACTTGAAATTTTTTTTTTTTTTAATTTAAATTTGAGAGTTCTCGGCATCCCCACATCATCATCATCATCATCAGGTGCCCTGCCGCATGGCGTTGGCGATCATGGACTTCCATCTGCCTCTATCTCTCGTTGCCCCTTGCATCTCCCCCACCCTCCTCGTCCCCAGCCACTCTGCAAGTCCGTCCAGCATTCTCTCCCCGGGTCTACCCGGTGCTCTCTTACCCTCCAGCTTTCCCGTTGTGACCAGGTGCTCCAAATCCCCTTCCTCATAAAATGGCCTACAAATGCTGCCTGTCTTTTCCTAATCTTCCTTATGAGTGATCCACTTGTGTCTGCCGCCATCAAGACTGTCCCGTTTGTTTTCTTTGCTGCCCATGGAACTCTCAACATTCTTCTCAGAAACCACATCTTGGCTGCCTCAGTCTTGTTCTGGCTGCTGGAAAGGAGACTGGGGTGAGGGGTGGAGGTGGGAGGTGACAAATTGTATGTGCTTATGAGTGAACTGTTGGATTTAACGTGTTTTGAATTTATCATTTATTATTGTGTGCTTCAAGTTCAAGTACTTTTGACTGTTGCGTATATGTGCACGTTTTGATTTTGTGGTGTTTGAGTGGTGGTGAAGATGAGTGTCATATGACTGAGTGCAGGGTCTTTGTTTTGATTTTGTGGTGTTTGAGTGGTGGTGAAGATGAGTGTCATATGACTGAGTGCAGGGTGTCTTGTTTGATTTTGTGGTGTTTGAGTGGTGGTGAAGATGAGTGTCATATGACTGAGTGCAGAGTCTTTGTTTTGATTTTGTGGTGTTTGAGTGGTGGTGAAGATGAGTGTCATATGACTGAGTGCAGGGTCTTTGTTTTGATTTTGTGGTGTTTGAGTGGTGGTGAAGATGAGTGTCATATGACTGAGTGCAGGGTGTCTTGTTTGATTTTGTGGTGTTTGAGTGGTGGTGAAGATGAGTGTCATATGACTGAGTGCAGGGTCTTTGTTTTGATTTTGTGGTGTTTGAGTGGTGGTGAAGATGAGTGTCATATGACTGAGTGCAGGGTCTTTGTTTTGATTTTGTGGTGTTTGAGTGGTGGTGAAGATGAGTGTCATATGACTGAGTGCAGGGTCTTTGTTTTGATTTTGTGGTGTTTGAGTGGTGGTGAAGATGAGTGTCATATGACTGAGTGCAGGGTGATTTGTTTTGATTTTGTGGTGTTTGAGTGGTGGTGAAGATGAGTGTCATATGACTGAGTGCAGAGTGTCTTGTTTGATTTTGTGGTGTTTGAGTGGTGGTGAAGATGAGTGTCATATGACTGAGTGCAGGGTGATTTGTTTGATTTTGTGGTGTTTGAGTGGTGGTGAAGATGAGTGTCATATGACTGAGTGCAGAGTGTCTTGTTTGATTTTGTGGTGTTTGAGTGGTGGTGAAGATGAGTGCCATGTGACTGAGTGCAGTGTCTTGTTTGATTTTGTGGTGTTTGAGTGGTGGTGAAGATGAGTGTCATGTGACTGAGTGCAGGGTGATTTGTTTGATTTTGTGGTGTTTGAGTGGTGGTGAAGATGAGTGCCATGTGACTGAGTGCAGGGTCTTTTGTTTGATTTTGTGGTGTTTGAGTGGTGGTGAAGATGAGTGTCATATGATTGAGTGCAGGGTGATTTGTTTGATTTTGTCCAGCTTGTACTTTGACTACAGTTGCAATTGATTTGAACATGTCCAGGACTGTTTTGATCAGGAGTCAATGTTAATAATAATAAGAAGAAGAACAACAACAACAATCATACTAACAATAACAGCTCAATAATAACAACAATAATAATAACAGTTCAGAACAAACCTGTAACTTTTGTGTCACTGCTGTACTTGGTGCTGGCTCTGCTTCTTGGGCCTGGACCTTCCACTTGTTTCTTTTCCCATATTCGAAGCTTGACGGGGAAAAACAACAACAAAGAACCAAACATGTAAATCGTTCATTTATTTGCAAGAAAAAAATACGACGACGATCCGTGATATGTCACTGTCGTTCTACTTGTTTCTTTCTACTTTATGTCACTGTTGACACTGTCATGTTGTCATCGTCACGTGTCACGTCTTGTAGTGTGTCACTGTGTCTGTTTTCACTGTTGTACTTCTTGTCACTGTGTCTGTCTTGTCACTTTGTTGTCACTGTCTGTTGTCACTGTCTGTTGTCACTGTTGTCACTGTCTGTGTCACTGTGTCACTGTTGTTGTCACTGTTGTCACTGTGTCCTGTTGTTGCACTGTTGTCACTGTCTGTGTCACTGTTGTCACTGTCTGTGTCACTGCTTGTGTCTGTTGTCACTGTCTGTTGTCACTGTTGTCACTGTTGTCACTGTTGTCATTCGTGTCACTGTTGTCACTGTCTTGTCAGTTGTCACTGCCTGTGTCACTGTTGTCACTGTTGTTCACTGTCCTGTTGTTCACTGTTGTCACTGTCTGTGTCACTGTTGTCACTGTCTGTGTCACTGTCTGTGTCACTTCTGGTTGTTTCACTGTGTCTGTTGTCACTGTTGTCACGCCTGTGTCACTGTTGTCACTGTCTGTGTCATGTCTGTTGTCACTGCCTGTGTCACTGTTGTCACTGTCTGTGTCACTGCGTTTCACTGTCATGTCGTCACTGTCTGTGTCACTGTTGTCACTGCTGTGTCACTGTTGTCACTGTCTGTGTCACTGTTGTCACTGTCATGTGTCACTGTTTCTGCTGTATGTTGTCACTGTCTGTGTCACTGTTGTCACTGTTGTCACTGTCTGTGTCCACTGTTGTCACTGCCTGTGTCACTGTTGTCACTGTGTGTCACTGTTGTCACTGTTCACTGTTGTCACTGCCTGTGTCACTGTTGTCACTGTCCTGTGTCACTGTGTCCTGTCTGTGTCACTGTTGTCACCTGTGTCCTGTTGCACTGTCCTGTGTCACTCTGTTGTCACTGTGTCACTGTTGTCACTGTTGTCACTGCTGTTCACTGTGTCACTGCTTGTCACTGTCATGTGTGTCACTGTTGTCACTGTGGGCTTCTGTGTCACTGTTGTCACTGTCTGTGTCACTGTTGTCACTGCTGTTCACTGTGTCACTGCCTGTGTCCACTGTTGTCCACGTGTCTGTCTGTGTCACTGTTGTCACTGTCTGTGTCATGTTCAGTCTGTTTCATGTTGTCACTGTTGTCACTGCCTGTGTCACTGTTGTCACTGCCTGTGTCACTGTTGTCACTGTCCTGTGTCACTGTTGTCACTGTCTGTGTCACTGTTGTCACTGTCTGTGTCACTGTTGTCACTGTCTGATGTCACTGGTTTGTGTCACTGCCTGTGTCACTGTTGTCACTGCTGTGTCACTGTTGTCACTGTCTGTGTCACTGTTGTCACTGTCCTGTGTCACTGTTGTCACTGTCTGTGTCACTTCTGTTGTCACTGCTGTGTCACTGTTTGTCACTGTTTGTCACTGTTTGTCACTGCCTGTGTCACTGTTGTCACTGTCCTGTGTCACTGTTGTCACGCCTGTGTCACTGTTGTACTGTGTCATGTGTCACTGTGTCACTGTCTGTGTCATTGTTGTCACTGTTGTGTCACTGCCTTGTGTCACTGTCTTGTCACTTTGCCTGGTGTCACTGTTGTCACTGTCTGTGTCACTGTTGTCACTGCCTGTGTCACTGTTGTCACTGTCTGTGTCACTGTTGTCACTGTCTGTTGTCACTGTTGTCACTGTCTATGTCACTGCTCACGTCTGTCATGTTGTCACTGCCTGTGTCACTGTTGTCACTGCCTGTGTCACTGTTGTCACTGTCTGTGTCACTGTTGTCACTGTCTGTGTCACTGTTGTCACTGCTTGTCACTGTTGTCACTGTTGTCACTGTCTGTGTCATGTTGTCACTGTCTGTGTCACTGTTGTCACGTGGTCTGTTGTCACTGCCTGTGTCACTGTTGTCACTGTCTGTGTCACTGTTGTCACTGCCTGTGTCACTGTTGTCACTGTCTGTGTCACTGTTGTCACTGTCTGTGTCACTGTTGTGTCACTGTTGTTGTCACTGTTTGTCACTGTTGTAGGTGTCACTGTTGTCACTGCTGTGTCACTGTTGTCACTGTCTGTGTCACTGTCTGCACTGCCTGTGTCACTGTTGTCACTGTCTGTGTCACTGTTGTCACTGTCTGTGTCACTGTTGTCACTGTCTGTTGTCACTGCTCCTGTTTGTCACTGTTGTCACTGCTCCTGTGTCACTGTTGTCATCTGGTCTGTGTCACTGCTTGTCACTGTTGTCACTGTCTGTGTCACTGTTGTCACTGCTGGTTGTCATGCCTGTCACTGTTGTCACTGTTGTTCACTGTTGTCACTGTGTCACTGTCTGTGTTCACTGTTGTCACTGTCTGTGTCACTGTTGTCACTCGGTCTGTGTCACTGTTGTGTCACTGTTCCTGTGTCACTGTTGTCAGTTCACTGTCTGTGTCACTGTCTGTTGTCACTGTTTGTCACTGTTGTCACTGTGTCATGTCTGTGTCACTGTTGTCACTGTGTCACT
>JAPXFY010000028.1:50421721-50504221 GCA_030674185.1 Monoplex corrugatus
ACATTGGACATTGTTTAACTCTGTGACCACTCCTGGAAACATTGGACATTGTTTAACTCTGTGACCACTCTTTAAAACATTGGACATTGTTCAACCCTCTGATCACTCATGAAAACACTGCACATTTTGTTTTAACTCCGTGACCACTCTTAAAGACATTCCACGTTCTTCTTTACCTCTACAACTACTCCTGAAAACGCTGGACATCTTTTTTAGGCCTGTGTACATTCCAGGTATGATCAGATATTCCTTTTAGACTTTTTTCAATTGTGTTACTGCCCTTGAAAACACTGGCCATTTACTCTTGATTTGTCACAGCTGCTGAAAGCAAGGGACCTACTTTTATCCTTAACCTGTGAAAACCTCTTAAAACACTGGACAGTTTTCTTCATCTCTACGGCCACACTTGAGATACTGGACAACTTCTGTAAGTCCATCACCATTCTGAAAACAGCATGTGGTTATTCTTTTCTTCTACCTGTCACCACTTCCGAAAACATCATGCTGCAATCTATCACACAAACACTGGACATTTTGAACTTCGTGACCATTTACAAAAATACTGATAATTCTTTTTATCAACTTTGCGACCATTTACAAAAGCACTAAATATTCTTTTTATCAACTTTGTGACCATTTACAAAAACAATTAACACTATTGTACTCAATTTTTTTCTTACTTTGTATTTAATATTTGCACTCTTTGGCGGCAATTTGTTTCTATTCGTATATTACTGGTCAAAATGATCTTTTTCTGGTAATATTTGCACTCTGTGTCGACAATTTGTTTCTATTCGTGTATTACTGGTCAAAATGATCTTTTTCTGTTTCAGTCTCGTAAGCTTGGGAAGTTCCCAATTTCGCTGTTTACAGTAACTTGTAAGTTAAATGCTGCTCGTCTTCTGTTTTTCTAGTAACAGATATTTGCTTTAAACTGAATTGAAGCTTGTTGATTAGATGATGAATGACACAGCAACACAGTCGAACTCTGCATGACTGCGAGCCTCGAGGGAGGCGATACAGATTTTTTAACAAATTGACAAAACAAATATTATGTATCATATTTAACAATGAAATATATACAAATCATACAACCATCTAATCATGTATATGTATGTACACACACATATATTTATATACACACACATGTATACATATATATATCTACATATCTTAATTAATATATTTACATATATATATACATGTACACATATACATATATATATAGAGAGAGAAAGAAAGTGAGAGAGAGAGAGAGAGAGAGAGAGAGAGAGAGAGAGAAAGAAAGAGAGAGAGAGAGAGAGAGAGAGATGCGTGCGACAGATCAGGTTTCAGTCTGTCTACGTCTCTGGATAAAATGACTTTGACAGGATGGGCCAGGGAGAGACAGACACTTTGACAGGATGGGCCAGGGAGAGACAGACACTTTGACAGGATGGGCCAGGGAGAGACAAACACTTTGACAGGATGGACCAGGGAGAGACAGACACTTTGACAGGATGGGCCAGGGAGAGACAGACACTTTGACAGGATGGGCCAGGGAGAGACAGACACTTTGACAGGATGAGCCAGGGAGAGACAGACACTTTGACAGGATGGGCCAGGGAGAGACAAACACGTTGACAGGATGGGCCAGGGAGAGACAGACACTTTGACAGGATGGGCCAGGGAGAGACAGACACTTTGACAGGATGGGCCAGAGAGAGACAGACACTTTGACAGGATGGGCCAGGGAGAGACAGACACTTTGACAGGATGGGCCAGGGAGAGACAGACAGGTGGATGGTTATACACACAGGGAAACTGTTTGATTTACACAGAGGTTCAGACACGCAAACAAACAGTCACGGTTTTCACATTCATGTCACATTACTTTTCTTGTCAGACAGTTTCATCCTGGTCCTTCCCAGGTCTTCTTTCAAACGTTCCACTTCCGTCATGAGTCTCGACTTCTCTCGTTCTAGTGACGACACTTCCGCTTGTAACTTTCGGTTCTCATTATCCACTTCTATTTTCACGCCTGCAAAATATATTCTTTCCACGATCTATTGAACTAAAGACACAGATAACACAGAGGTACCATCATTTAAAAAAACAACAGATTGTCAAGCCATTATATTCCTTCCTTTTTATAGAAGACTTAATGACTAAAAAAAGTATTTGTTTCTGATCCACACATATCTCATTACAAATCTCCGTGCAGTTACGAAAACTAAAATAACACAGATATTAAAAACTACCAGTATTTCGATATTATTTAGACTTTGGTACATTTTGTCGTGTTTATGCGTATCAAAAATTGGAACAAAGCAAAACATGGGAAAATCACAAAAAAGGAAGATTGTGTGTGGCAAACATCATTGTCGAAAATTTTAGGCAGTGAATCGGTCATTGTGACCTGATCATGGGTCATAAAAACCATAATTTTTTTTCATAAAGATTATGTCTGTTTTTACATAGAAGTTTTGCGTTAATGGAAACATAGAATAGATCAAATTCCTGGAATATCGAGGATGGTGAATGAAAGAATAATAACTATGGTTTGTGAGCGTCTTATCTAAAATTGTTCTCAGTGTATGCCTCCATATGTTTTATTTTAAGCCACGGAGTTAAGTCATTTTTGCAGAGCACTATTCTCCAAACCCATGGGCTGGTTGGTTTTCTTGATAGAGCCATAGACCAAAAATCTGATATTTCCAGGTCAATCCCAGTGGCCTGCTCGCTGTCCATCTTAATATTCTCATCATTCCGTTGTTGTCAGCTTAGTATTGTATAGGTCCCTCCCACCCCTCTTTCCATGTCCAGCCTTTGCCATGCAAATGTGTTTGCACAAGTTCAAGGAGTTTGCCAGATAATTGCTGACACATTTAGGTGGGGCGCAAATGGAATTGTCTGGAAGCAAAAATCCCCCTTGAACAGACTCCAAACTCATTTGGGTTCAGTGCGCATCACACCTAATCAGACTTTGTAGTGGAGCAGGGAGAAGCTAAGCTATAAGGTGAAGTGACCACACTCTGTTATGTTGTTCACAGTCTGCATCATTTGCTGGGCGTTTTCGTGTTTCCATAACACAGCCACTAACGTGCAACATGTTTCCATAACACAGCCACTAACGTGCAACATGTTTCCATAACACAGCCACTAACGTGCAACATGTTTCCATAACACAGCCACTAACGTGCAACATGTTTCCATAACACAGCCACTAACGTGCAACATGTTTCCATAACACAGCCACTAACGTGCAACATGTTTCCATAACACAGCCACTAACGTGCAATTTACATGATTTTTCAGGGGCTTTAGGTACTGGCAGGTCTGAGCATATGTTGACCTGGGAAATGTAAAAAATGTCCGCCCTGTACACATCATACAAAGGTATCCTGGCACATCAAACACAGGACTTTCCAAGCGAAAATCCGATGTTTACTCACGTGACTACTACAGCCATCAGTTTGTACAGAAAGACACGTGACTACCACACCCATCAGTTTGTATAGAAAGACACGTGACTACCACAGCCATCAGTTTGTATAGAAAGACACGTGACTACAACAGCCATCAGTTTGTACAGAAAGACACGTGACTACTACAGCCATCAGTTTGTATAGAAAGACACGTGACTACCACAGCCATCAGTTTGTATAGAAAGACACGTGACTACAACAGCCATCAGTTTGTACAGAAAGACACGTGACTACTACAGCCATCAGTTTGTATAGAAAGACACGTGACTACCACAGCCATCAGTTTGTACAGAAAGACACGTGACTACCACAGCCATCAGTTTGTATAGAAAGACACGTGACTGCCACACCATCAGTTTGTACAGAAAGACACGTGACTACCACAGCCATCAGTTTGTACAGAAAGACACGTGACTACCACAGTCATCAGTTTGTACAGAAAGACACGTGACTACCACAGCCATCAGTTTGTACAGAAAGACACGTGACTACCACAGCCATCAGTTTGTACAGAAAGACACGTGACTACCACAGCCATCAGTTTGTACAGAAAGACACGTGACTACCACAGCCATCAGTTTGTACAGAAAGACACGTGACTACCACAGCCATCAGTTTGTACAGAAAGACACGTGACTATCACAGCCATCAGTTTGTACAGAAAGACACGTGACTACCACAGCCATCAGTTTGTATAGAAAGACACGTGACTACCACAGTCATCAGTTTGTACAGAAAGACACGTGACTACCACAGCCATCAGTTTGTATAGAAAGACACGTGACTACTACAGCCATCAGTTTGTACAGAAAGACACGTGACTACCACAGCCATCAGTTTGTACAGAAAGACACGTGACTACCACAGCCATCAGTTTGTATAGAAAGACACGTGACTACCACAGCCATCAGTTTGTATAGAAAGACACGTGACTACTACACCCATCAGTTTGTATAGAAAGACACGTGACTACCACAGCCATCAGTTTGTATAGAAAGACACGTGACTACCACAGCCATCAGTTTGTACAGAAAGACACGTGACTACCACAGCCATCAGTTTGTTCAGAAAGACACGTGACTACCACAGCCATCAGTTTGTATAGAAAGACACGTGACTACCACAGCCATCAGTTTGTACAGACAGACACGTGACTACCACAGCCATCAGTTTGTACAGAAAGACACTGGTAGAAATCCATGGGAACTGCAGAACACAACACGTGCTTTGTTTTAAATGAGCAAGCATTGTTTAATACAAATGGGGTCTGAAACAACATAACCTCGCTCTTCAATATGTAGCAATGGATGCGTTAACGTTCAGCTTCTGTGGGAAACAAAACGCTTTATACAACAGTATTTCATATTTTGAGACATTCCCATGACTGCAGGTACCAAAGCTATAAACATCAGCAGATGCATACTGTGAATGAAAATCAGGTACAATTGTCCTCTATACCTGATATTGAAACTTATTTATCAATTTTGTATGGAGTTTTGAATTACTCTTGTCTAAACTTGACTGCGCAGCCTATTTATATCAGTGTGTTTGCCGTGATCTAAAAGTGCTGTGTATTGAGAAGTCATCTCGGGATGAATTTGCTATGCTTTAACATACAAAGAACCAAATATCAGTGGTTAAAACAGCACATATGCAGGTATTTACTGAAAGAAATTTCGGATATGGCGCTTACAAACTACTTTTGTTCCTACATTTGCATCAAAATTCGCATCCTCCAATTTCCAGGAATTTGTTTCATGTTCTATTATTATAAAGCCCCTTTGTAAAAACAACATAAACTTAATGTAAAAACTTGAAGTTTTCTAACCTATGATTAGGTCACAATGACCGATTTACCGTCTGAAATTGTCAGTAATGACGTTCATCCCACATATTTGCCTTTTTCCTATGATTTTCCCAATTTGCATCATTCCATTCTTCCACAGGTGTAAATAGGACAAAGTGCATTGATGTCTAAATGATATTACAGTAAATGTCTAAATGATATCATAGTACTGAAGGCTTTAGATAGTTATGCTGTTTTACTTTCTTATGTTCAAGATTTGCAATGAGAAGTGCATGTGATGGAGACGAATACTTGTTTTGTTTTTGTCGATTTTCGTATAAAAAGGGAAATCATGCTATGGCTTGACCGCCTTGTTATTTCATTTGAAATGATGAAACCATGAATACACACAAAAATGGCCTCGTCAACAAAATACTATCTGGATGTTTCAGGATCTCACTGTACCACCTTTGTAAATGTGAAGACACAATACACATGACGTCATACTTTTTGTACGTCAGACTTTTTTAACACATGACGTCATGCTTTTTGTACGTCAGACTTTCTACACTACAAACAGAACAAATCCAATACATGGACAGCTTGCACGAATATTGTCGTTGTTATGCTAAATTATTCTCTTTTTGACAGTTTTTGATGCGATTGATAGATGTTCTCTTGTTCATTTGTTTTTGGCATAATGTTGGTAGTAACAGTATCTGCTGTAATGTATAGTGGTCAGAGTATGTCGTACATTGTCCAGCCAGCTTTCCTGTCATACCTATAGTCGTTTGTTTACAGTATATGAAACAGTCAACAACAGTGTTATCTAATCAGATGTGATATGTATATTTTCCCTCCAAATTTTCAATTATTCATTTAAGTTAAGTAACATACTGATCAGTCTATGTCTTAATCTGTGAGTAATAGTGTACCGAACGTATTTCAGAGGTATGGTCAAATGAGTATCAGGAAGGGTGTGTATGACGATTATTTTCAGAATCGAAGTATGTATAATAAGCATCATTTCTGTAAGAATAACAGTTGAAACACTACAGAAAATATGATGCTGCCTTTGGCTGAGAAATGTTCACTGTCATTTTCAAGATTTGTCTCATGTTTTTGATGTTGTCTAGTACCTTTTTCCAAATGAGGAGTATTCTGACGAAATACATCAGCAACATGCAGATGCTTCATATTCATGTTGGTCTAGTGTTGCTACATGGGCCCAGGCCATGTCAAGTGACATCAACCAAAAATAAAACAATCGTGACGCACACAAGTCTATATGTATTTACATACAACAAAAGGTGGTGCAAAATTTTAAACTGTACGAACAATTATTTACTGATAAGATTACCCCTATCCATGTTTACCGTATATGTGTCCTGATTCACTGGGCCAGTTGTTGTGATCTCATTACCGAAACCTTTAAAAGTAATAACAACAGGGAACAGGGAATATAGCAACTAGCTCTTTCTACCCTATCACCAAGCCCCTTAAGATGACTGGAACAGGGAATATAACAACTAGCTCTTTCTACCCTATCACCAAGCCCCTTAAGATGACTGGAACAGGGAATATACTATATAGCAACTAGCTCTTTCTACCCTATCACCAAGCCCCTTAAAATGACAGGAACAGGGAATATAGCAACTAGCTCTTTCTACCCTATCACCAAGCCCCTTAAGATGACTGGAACAGGGAATATAGCAACTAGCTCTTTCTACCCTATCACCAAGCCCCTTAAGATGACTGGAACAGGGAATATAGCAACTAGCTCTTTCTACCCTACCCTACCCTATCTCTTAAATAATCTTCTTGTGTCTGCCTCCTTCAAGATTTTTTTTATTTTATTTTTTTAAATTTTTGTTGTTGCTGTCCATAGAACTCTCAACATTCTTCTCAGAAACAACATTTCAGTTGCCTCAATTTTGTTCTGACTTTGCGTGTTGACCGTCCACGCCTCACAACCGTACAACAGTATCGGTCGAATGTAACACTCAAGAACTCTCTTCCTGATGTTAACTGAAAGGCATTTGATGGTAAGAACGCTTTTCATCTTCTTGAATGCGCGTTTCGATTGTTTCCCGTTTGCAGCGGAAAGTGTTAGCGACACAACACCCTCCCGTGTGACTTTCGTGGGCCTTATTCAGCAGCCATGGGGAAGGGAAATTATTTCAGCAGACCTAGGATTATTTGGAGGGTCAGTCAGATTGGATTGGGTTGAATTTGCTTTGTGTCGTAACAGATTTCTGTGTGTGCCTGAAATGCATTTAGCACGCTATGGGTAACGCACGTCGCCAGATTGTGGTGTAACCAATCTAAAGAACGTTTTTTGCCCTGCATGTCGATATTTTTGTTTTGTTGGAGGGGTGGGGATGGATGGGAGAAAATCTGTCTGACCAGAAATCAAACCAGAATTTCTCGCTCTTTACGCAGTTGCTTTGACCCAGGTGTGCCGCCACTCCACTCCTGTACAGAAACAGGCAGTTGTCAATCTGCATGTGTTCACAGAGATTCACCGCACTCGGACAATTCCATATGCATTCCACCCGGATCTGCCAGCATTCAACTGGCAGGTTCCCTGACCCCGTGCAAAACCATAACGCTGGCAAGGTCTTGAATACGTATCATCCATGTTCCAGTCATTTTAATAAAGAAGATTGGAAAACGACAAGCAATATTTATAGGACATTTTATGAGGAAAGAGAAATTAGAGTACCTGGTCACAACAGGAAAGGTGGAGGGAAAGAGAACACCAGGTAGACCCAGGGAGAAAATATTGGATGGACTTGCATGTGGCTGAGGACAGAGAGGGTGGGAGGTGTATGGAGGGCCATGATCGCCAACGCCATGCAGTAGGGCACATAATGATGATGATGATGATGATGGTGATGATGATATGTGGTCCATAATATACAAAAGCAACATTAACAACAGCAGCAGAAACAACAACGACAATAGTAATTTACAACAAAGGCAACACCAACCACTAGACTCACCTGAAAGTCTGGCAAGCTCTTCTTTGCAGTGACGGAGATCAGCTCCTGCACGTGCAGCCTCCATTTCGCGCCTCTCGCACGCGATTGTCGAGCGTGACAGTTCATCGCGCATACGTGAAATTTCTTCATCCATTCTGTTATGCTTTGGGCTGACGTTGGGAGACTTTGCCGTAGCTTTCTCTACGTATGCTTCTGCTGCTGTGGTGGTGGCTGGTTGTGACGATAGCTCTTGTTGTGGTACAGCTGGCGATGAGGATGTTGATGCTTGTTGCTGGGAGGTCACTGAAAGTGTCGACATTTTTAATGTTACAGGACACGTACGCTCATGTCTTCATTTAAATACCTGAGCTTTACAGTGATAACACGTAGGTAGTATATATACATAGATATAATTTTAAACATGAGGGTGCAAATGCAGACACTCTCTCAGTCTCTGTCTCTGTCACTGTCTGTCTGTCTGTCTGTGTCTCTGTCTGTCTGTCTGTCTGTCTGTCTCTTTCTCTCTCTCTCTGTTACGTTTCAGGTGTCATTTGCTGAAACGTACAATGACAATCGTAAAAGAGTGGGCAAATCAAAGTTTAGAAGTACAGAATTCAATAAAACAAAATGTTCTGATGGCAGTGAGCAATTGTTCGAAAGGAACTGATTCCATTTTGATTTTCGTTTCATAATAAATCCTTGCATCAAACAGGCCTAAGAGATTCTAATACTTGCAGTACTGATCAGAAAAATTTAGCAATACCTTTAAGGACGTGTGACAGGACGAAAATCTTTCAGTGCGTTATTTTATATTTATAAAATGTTATTTCAGTTTGCCTTTTTTTTTTTTTTGAGGGGGGGGGGGATATATCCTAGCATCAAACATGCCTAAGGGATTCTAATACTTGCAGTACTGATCAGAAAAATTTAGCAATACCTTTAAGGACGTGTGACAGGACGAAAATCTTTCAGTGCGTTATTTTATATTTATAAAATGTTATTTCAGTTTGCCTTTTTTTTTTTTTTGAGGGGGGGGGGGGGGATATATCCTAGCATCAAACATGCCTAAGGGATTCTAATACTTGCAGTACTGATCAGAAAAATTTAACAATACCTTTAAGGACGTGTGATAGGACGAAAATCTATCAGTGCATTATTTTATATTTATAAAATATTATTTCAGTTTGCCTTTTTTTTTTTAGGGGGGGGGAGGGGCAATAAATGTCAACCACACATGTACTAGAATTTACCATGATACGCGTCTTGATGTTCATGCTTCCACATGGTGGTTGTAGATCAGACCAAAGCATCTGATATTGTCAACCAGGAGGGCTTGTGGAAGGAATGCCCACAGAAGCTTGTCTCACCGATTACTTCCTTCCACAGTAACATGACTGGGGTGCAAGAGAATGGGGAGTCATCTGTACCCTTCCCAGTGCAAAAAGGAGTGAGACAAGGATGCGTTCTAGCACCCACGTTCTTCTCCGCCCCCTTTCTGGCGATGCTGATTGACGTATTCAGAAACTTTGACAGGAATGTGTACATCAAGTTCCCTGCAGAACTGGTAAGATTGACAAATGTATTTCGAATATACGTACTTTTCAAAGACTATCAAATAAGATTCTGAATTGAACAGTGTAATGCCAGAGTGGACGACTTTCATTTGTCCGTCTTTTAATGCCCAATGGGATAACTATAAACCACCCTTTTCTTAAAAGAGAACAAATTCATCTTTATGACATGTTTGAAATCTTGATGTTCACTTTGAAATCTCCCATGTGCAAAATTTTTTTGTTTTTGTTTTTTGCTTTGTTTTTTGTATGTTTATGTTGTCAGATGTAAAAAACGTTCCTCTTGTGTGTATGAATGGAAATTATTATCATTTTTTGTTTTGTTTTGTTACTACATTGTTTGTTGATGTTTATTCACTGTTAAAAAGGAATAAAAAAAAAAGGTGATGAAAAAACAGTTTCGTGCAGATGGAACTTCAACCTGAAGTCGCTCTGAGCCAAAAGCAAAGTGCTCCAAGCCATCCGGTAGGAATTTCTCTTTGAGAATAACTGTTCACTGGCTGCACACTCGCACGAGGACATCCACCTCAAACTGACCTATTGGAAACGCCTTGGCCTTACATTTATCTTCGGTGAGACCGAGTCTATATTTCAGCCAACATTGTCGCAGGTTTCTGGCGTTTCATCACCTCTGATTGTCATCGACTACTAGGAGGTCAAGACTGTAGATACATTTTGCTACTTGGGCAGCACAGTGAAGCCCAGACTCATGAGCCTATGGCATCAGCATCACCAATTAGGAAGGCATCCCAATCAGAAACAGCCGAGAAAACATTGTAAACATATTGCACACACCACGCACACACAAACACATAAACACACACACACACACACACACACACACACACACTATATATATATATATATATATATATATATATATATATATATATATATATATATATATATATATATATATATATATATACAAGCACACCTATATACAGTTTATATGGAATAAAACCAAATCCTCTCTAGCAAAATATGGACAAAACAGTTAACCCACTTGAAGATGTTTCTGCACTGGTTGCTGCTTTCTTCTTGCTTTTGCTCATCCTCTTGAAGAAGCGAAAGCGACCTGAAAAACAAATAAATCAAAATATATACACTTAACATTTTCAGAGAAGAACATAAATGCCAAGTTAACGTCAGCAAAACATCCTGCAACTTTAGCATCAACATCAGTGGCACTAACTCAATCATGTGAGTGGAATCAATTACTTTGGCAACATTTTGACATAGGACAGAAGACCTGATAGAGAAATCAAAGTTATTCCAGCTCAGACTGAATATTCACGGTTAGAATTCACTGAGCCTCAGTGAAGAGGATGATGGCGAAGGACTGGAGATGATTTCTACCACCAGCGACAAGTATTCTTTAAGAATGGGAAGTGCATCTTCACATTTCTGATCTTCAAATTCCCCCTTAAAGACAAGCGAAAGCTTGAATGCTTGAAGATGGAAAAAGATCAGCGTTGATCCGCCAGTAACTTACAAGGATGTGACATTTTTCAACTTGCTGATTTATTCAAATATTTGCTAAAACACTGGCATCATGATTATTGTCAATTTGGGGATGGAGGACTTTCTGCTTTTTTTTCTTCTTGCGGGTACATCTATTTTTGTTGATGCTGTTGTTGCTGTTGTAGTTGTTACTGTTTGGTGAGACCAACGTTTTGAAAAATAGTTTTCAAGTAATTTTGCTTGAATGTCATTTGGTGAACACACAATTCTTTTGATGGAATCACCTGTTTTTTTGTTGTTGTTTTTTCTGGAGAAAAAAAGCACGAAAACGTTAAACTTAATAACCGCTCCTTAACTGATAGTGAAAGACAAAGACTTAGAACTGGGATAGGCTTGTTGTTAAAAAGACGTGTGATCTCGCATAAAAAGTTTTTGTTTTTAATTTTACCTGTACAAAGTAAGTTATTTCATTCTTGCCACATTTTTTAATTACCTATGATGTTCAAACAAGTGCAACATTTCATACAAAACTTCAGACCGCAGTTCTGAATTCGTTTACGCCACATATACAGTGGTGAAATAGCCAACTGTGAGAAGAAATCATATTCAAGCTGGTTGGTTGTTACTTACTTAATGACTGAATTGAAATAAAATCACGCATGCACCCACTTTAGGACCACACACACACATCGTCAGTGCAGTTTCGATTTCTCAACAGTTAGCAGACAATCAAAACTGAACAATGAGCTTAGAAGAATTTAAAACACACACACACACACACACACACACACACACACACACACACACACACACACACACACACACACACACACACACACACACACACACACACACACATATTTACACTTAACAAACCTGTAACAAACAGACACTACTGAATAGCCGACTTGACCTCTCAACGCCAGAAAGAACCACTTTACCTGTCATTGCCTTCAGAGTAATCAACTACTCTTGGATGGGCAAGCACCAGAGGTATCCCTAACCCTGGCTTGCGCGTGATCAAACTGGCAGCGATGAGACACAGTGTTTCTCTGCAATATCGTCAAAACTGGCCAGTTGGGGATCAATAAGCCCAATGTCTGATTCACCAGAGACATAGACAAAGAGTTCGGCAATTACACGGTGATTGTTCCGTCGTGATGCAAAATATGCATGTGTTGATTTCATATGTTTGTAATTTATTAATTTCCTTCATTTGTCAATGCTAGCCCTCTGCAAAGCTTAGTGTGTGCCTCGCTTTGCGCCGCCATGCATTTTGGTCTTCACTCTCCGACAGAGAGGGCTACGATCTCTCTTATCAAGTCTCGGACTCCGCCCCCCCCCCCCCCTTCTCTCTCTCTCTGTCTCTCTCTCTCTCTCCCCTTTTCTCCCCGATTCAACCCTCTGTCCCTGTCTGTCTGTCTCTCTTTCTCTTCTTTTCTCCCCAACTCACCACCTCTCTCTATCTGTCTACCTCTCCCTGTCTCTGTCTGTCTGTCTGTCTGTCTCTCTCTCGAGAACCCAAAAAGAACGTACATGTGTGTGTGTGTGTTCGTTCGTTCTTTGATTTGATGTCTTTTCACTATAAGTGATATTAGACGGCGGTGTGTGTGTGTGTGTGTGTGTGTGTGTGTGTGTGTGTGTGTGTGTGTGTGTGTGTGTGTGTGTTGCGCGCGTGCGTGTGTGTGTGTGCGCGCGCGTGTGCATGGGCGCGTGTGCCATGTGATGGTATGTATGTGTGGATGGGTGTGCGCGCGCGTGCGTGCGCCGTGCGTGTAAGACTCAAGGACTCGGAATTCATTTGTTTGTCATATGAACCCAAACATGGCGTGTGTGCGTGCGTGTGCGTGCGTGCGTCACGGTATGTGTGTGTGTGTGTGTTTGCTTGCTTGTCAGTTTGCTTCCTGGGTTGCTCGCTTGCTTGCTTCTTTCCTTATTGTTAATATGTCTCCTCTCTGTTTGATGTTCATATTCGACCAAACAACGGGCGGTAAGCGCTATTCTTCAAAGACATCTTGACTTTCGGACAAACCACCTGTCACAAGAGAGATCATCCATATTTTGTAGCATGCTCGTGCCTCGCGTGCAGCAATGCATGGCATCTTTGACAATTTCCCCGAGAGTAGCAACAGTGCCACCGTGACTACGGCAACGGTGGTCAATTATTCACAAAGAAGCCAGAGTCTACCCTGAATTATGTACACGATGTCGAACTAGACATGGCCTGGAAGAGAGGATACCTTCAGTCAATAACTGGAAAAGACAGCTGATTATACTCAGGCCTGTAAAATTATTGTACTGAAATATTTATGCTCGTAGATCTAATGCATAAAGAGCCCTTAATATGCACCAGCGCATGTATGCGTGTAGCGCCCACGCCTTGAGAAAAGCTTATTACACACTAGTGCACGCGTGCGACACACACACACACACCACACACGCACACATGCACGCACACACGCACGCACATGCACACAGATCACCGGCACCGCTAACCTGCCTCCACAAACACAAAATCTTACTATGGCTCTTACCGCTACCGTTTCCTAAAGCTGTCGTCTGATCCATCCTTGATGGAAATAAGCCTAAATGAAAAGGCGTATCTATTGAAATAAATCTAGTTTTGTTCCCAAAACGTTGTGATACCCGAGCAGAATCAATTAATATTAGTGTGACAGTACACATCTATAAAAAAAAAAATTAAAAAAAAAAAGTCCATAACAGGCAGTGCCATTGACCTAATTTGTCAAGATTACACTCAAATTAGCAGTTGTGCTGGAAAATGCATACATTCGGTCGTGTGCGCGCACACACACGAATAGAAGTCCATATCAAACGCATTTCTCAACCATTTTTTCGTTGCAGATTCAATGTGCGTAAGCCTTGTTCAGTGTAGGCTGCTGAGTAAACTGTGACTGCATTATTCAAATATTAGGCTGATTAAATGCTAATGGATTCAGCAGCATCTTCGTTTGGTAATTATGCTAGATGGTAAAGGTAAGTATTGTCTCATAACCTGTGGACACAGGGAAGTGAATTGGTAGAGACTAAGGGGGCAGCATTTTGAGGGCGGTGTCCATTTCTTCTCCGTCGCTGCTTCATTTTCTCCAAGCCTGAACAGTGGCAGGAACTCGTTCACAGCAGAGTTTACTAGTGACCACACGCACAATGCGTTTCCCGAACCAGACTCAAACCCGTGCGACTGGAAGGAGAGAGCTGCACCTTAATGCCAAGCAGGTCCAGGCAGACTTTTTTCTTTAAACAGCTGATGGTTGCTAAAACATTTGATTCCCAAACGGATCAACTGCTTTTTGGTAGTGCACTTGGTTTCGTTATCGGTTCATACGCAATTAAATGCAAAAGTAGGGGAAGTCTCTCTCTCTCTCTCTCTCTCTCTCTCTCTCTCTCTCTCTCTCTCTCTCCTCTCTCTCTCTCTCTCTCTCTCTCTCTCAACTCATTACAATCTGAGGAGCCAGGATGCGTCTCAGCCATGACTCCTAGATGTCTTCTGCTCTCGCAAAGTTTGTTTCCACCTAGGTTCAAACTGTGCCTCCAAGGTGGTCGGTGCCTCAAGGCCAAGTCACACTTGTAATACGCTTGTCTTAAGTGCATAGCTATCGGACCTGTGCTGTACAGTAGGTAAATTTTATTCCTTATGAAGTTTACTTTTGTTCCTCCTCAACAAGATCCACTGAACTGTAACTCTGATCTTTCAGCTGCTTTTGCCATTGTCTTTAGGTCACTGGTCCTGTCCTTCCCAAAATATCGAGAGCTGTTTCATGAAGCCATAGGCAGTTGTGCCTGCCATTCCCCTTGATCCATCCTCTAAATGAGGATTTTGGCTTAGAAGTCGAATTTCCTCAAGTTTTGTAAATCTGGGCTTCATGCATTCTGCTTTCCTATGGCACAGTGGGTTGATCAAAATAACTTCTCTTGACAGAATTGGAGTGGAAAAACTATGTCTGGTTTCATGCCACTTTTGCTGATGATTTCTGGGTGTTTTTTTTTTTTTTTTCTATCTTGGAAGAACCACTCCCAGTCATCCATTCCAGATGTCACAGCTTTCTAAAGCCACAGTTTGCTGCTTCCTGTTATGTTAAGGATGCTGGAGCTGTGAGTAATGTAGATTTTCCACTGACAGTATTAATCGCTTGAACAATCTCTTGAAACACTGCAATGATTGTGCATCATGTGCACCTTCCTTAGGTTAGCACTACTTTGCATGAGCTCAAGACATTTTCCACCGTTTGCTTACCCTGGCATCTTCTGCATTATCATGTCTTTCTTCGTTTTTTCCTTGGCCTTCGATCACCATTCCATTTTTGTTGATCCCATTTTCTGCTTACAAGTTTGTTTGTATCCTAATCTTTCTCTGATCCTGAGACTTTCCTTTACACGAGTCCATTCCTCTTGGACTTTCTATTTTCTGCTAGTCTTCAGCTTTAGCTGGATTGATATCACAACCTTATCTCCAAAGTCTTCAAGCATGCTTGTACTCCTAGATTTATTTTAGGGATAGCTTCAGTTTTGCCTTGCTTCAAGAGAGCTCTGTCCATGGAATTCATGTCTGTCCATGGATAGCAAAGAAAACAAATGACAGTCTTGATGGAGGTAGACACATGAAGACCATTGATAAGGAAGATTAGGAAAAGATAGGCAACATTTATAGGCCATTTTATGGGGAAAGGGGAATTAGAGCACCTGGTCACAACAGGAAAGCTGGAGGGAAAGAGCACGGATAGACCCAGGGAGAAAATATTGGACGGACTTGCAGGGTGGCTGAGGACAGAGAGGGTGGAAGATGTGCTTGTGGCAGCAAGGGATAGATCTTATACATATAAAGGGCCATGATCGCCAACGCCATGCAGCAAGGCACATGATGTTGATGATGATGATGACAAGAGAGCGCAACGCCAGTGAGGCCAGGTAAGACACCAAGCCATTTCCTGGTATATCTGTTGATTTTGGTTTCCACTGATTCCACTATGATAGTGTTGATATTGTATATCAGTACAGGCCAGAGGGGCTTTGGAATTAGCGTGGATTTTGTATAATTTGCCAAGAAGGTTACATTGATCTTTGACTTGCAGGCTTTTATATTATTATTATTATGAACATTTAGTACGCCTAATCAAATTAATGCCCTAGGCGTTTACAATGGCAAAACATATAACCAGAATCACAAGCACACACACCCACAGAAGCACCCACACACACACACAAACACACACACACACACACAAACACACACACAGCATGACTCAATAGATTTGAAGCAGAGGCAGGCAATCTTGTAGGATATTCTTTGCTGAACAGGGAGCCAGTGGAGAGAACAGAGCAATGGCGTAACATGGTTAAATTTTGAAGAGCGGAAGATGAGACGGGCAGCATGATTTTGAACTTTCTGAAGTTTGTTAATGAGATGAGAGGGGGAACCAGAAAAAAGAGCATTACAGTAATCGAGACGGGATAGAACAAATGCACAGACAAGAGCCTTTGTCGTGTCTTCTGAGAGGAGGTGGCGGATAGAAGCAATTCGGCGGAGTTCAAGAAAACAAGTCCGACAGACGTTGCTCACATGCTGGCGGAAGGACAGGGTTTGATCAAGAGTTACACCAAGGTTAGGGCAAAATGGGAGAGAGGGATAGATGAGTCAACAAGTGTGACAGAGGTTGGAAGAGAGGGGTGATTTTGGAGTTTGGGTGGGGTGATCAAGATCAATTCGGATTTCTCTTCATTTAATTTCAGTTTGTTTTCAGTCATCCAATCCTTCAGGTCAGCTACACAAGATTGGGTTTTCTGGATCATGATGGGAAGGTCAGGGAGAGGCCCAGAGACATACAGCTGATTGTCATCCGAGAAAGAATGATGCTGAAGCAGGTGTTCTTGGACAATAGAGGAGACAGGGTAGGTGTAGAGAATGAAAAGTAGGGGGCCCAGAACAGATCCTTGTGGCACTCCGTAAGTCAGACAGGAAGGATTAGAAGAAAGACCATTGACAGAAACTACTTGCAGACGATTGGTGATGTAAGAATGAAACCAGTTCAAGACAGTATCATGGAGCCCAAAAGAGTGATGTAGACGGGAGAGAAGGATAGAGTGGTCAATAGTGTCAAAGGCAGCAGATAGGTCCAAGAGAGTCAAAAGTGATACGTTGTTAGAGTCGAGAGTAGTCAGTAAGTCGTTGCAGATTTTGAGAAGAGCAGTTTCGGTACTATGTCCAGAACGGTAAGCAGACTGAAGGGAATAGACAAGGTTATTGGAATGAAGGTGGTTTAACAGCTGGTCAAGAACAACTTTCTCTAAGACCTTGGAAAGAAAAGGAAGATTTGACACAGGTCTATAGTTTTTCTTCTGCCATTTGCTTGGTTTCCCTCCCCCTTTTTGTATATTTCAGGGAGTCCAAGAGTCTTGACTGGTTCTTTTGAGACTGTGAGAATTTCTTGGTTGGCTACAGTTGACGTGACTGATTTGGCTACTTCCTCCGTACAAGGCTAATTGCCCTCTAGTGAATTCAATGAACGGTAACCGTAACAGTTTCCTCAACTGTGGTGTGTAGCCAAGGCCATCGCGGGAAACTGGGGCACTGTACAGAATTCGAACGAAATCATGGACAGTGCACCCATTTCTGAAAAAATCAGGAAAAGGTACAGTTTTACTATGAGTGGAAGTGTTGTCAAGTGATAATACTTTGCCTCTGCACTGCAGTTGTGCCATATTATGGTCGTTCAAAAATGAAATAACAGCGAGTTCGTTTCTGCTTTGAAACAGAAACTAGTGACTAGTCTAGTATCACTACTGACTACCAGTACTACTACTACTAGTACTACTAGGCAGTAGTGCCTGTACGGCTGTACAATTTGTGTTATGACGGTTATGAAAATTATGACAGCATGATGATGATCAGTTTGACAAATTGCTGCTTTGTAAGGTCTATTTGTAGTGTATGACTATCGTGATCGTGTCTTCTTTATCAGTTTGAATGGTTTGATCCTTTTGCGAACAAAATTAAGATTGACATAGGCCAGGGTTAAATCCTAGAGCGTGAGTGAAAAATCCCAGGTATTATTATTAGGTTATATGAAACACGTTTGTAATCCTATGGCCCGTATGGGTCGGCAGTTCATCAGTCAGACTTCCACTACTTTTGGCAGCATTGATTGGACAGCATGTAACCCGAACATTAATCCTAACGCAACCCCAAACCTGCCCATTTCATTTGGCAAATCGATCCCCGATTTAGGGTTGAGTTGGTGTTCGTGTGTAAAATATTCTGGGATTTTTCACCCATGCTCTACAATTTAACTTGAAATAGATTAGAATTAAATCATCTTTTCAGCATAAACCATGTCATCATAAGTCCGTTTCTTCTCCAGCTTTATAATCACCCCATGCACACACTGTCATGTACTGAAAACAACACAGAGATACACTGACACACGTGCACTACACATACACATGTTAACTAAAATGCACATATTTAGTTAATACAGGCACATGTGTTCCCATGTGTATTAACAACAGGTATTTCAGACTATCCCAACAGATGAGAATCAGTCATATTATTATTATTATTATTATTATGAACATTTAGTACGCCTAATCAAATTAATGCCCTAGGCGTTTACAATGGCAAAACATATAACCAGAATCACAAGCACACACACACACGCCCACAGAAGCACCCACACACACACAAACACACACACACACACACACAAACACACACACAGCATGACATGCAAATACAATGACACATTGACACTAAGACACTATAATGTCACCATTACATTACATGGGGGGAAGGGGGCAGAGATTACCAGTTTTGGGAAACAGGTGAGTTTTGAGGGAGCGTTTGAATGTGGACAGAGAGGGTGAGTATCTAAGAGAGCGAGGTAACTGATTCCAGATGGTTGGAGCTTGATAGGAAAAAGAACGCTGCCCAAACCTTTTAGTGCGGACTATGGGGATACTATAGAGACGGGTATCAGATGAGGACCGCAAAGCTCGAGATGGCGTGTAGAGATGTAACAGATGGGTGAGATACTCAGGACAGGAAGACTCAATAGATTTGAAGCAGAGGCAGGCAATCTTGTAGGATATTCTTTGCTGAACAGGGAGCCAGTGGAGAGAACAGAGCAATGGCGTAACATGGTTAAATTTTGAAGAGCGGAAGATGAGATGGGCAGCATGATTTTGAACTTTCTGAAGTTTGTTAATCATATGGAGGGAGTTTGTATTGTTACATCATAGAAAAGAATTGATCAGTAGCTTACTGCTATAGATCTGTTGTCTCTGTTGGATGACCTTTGTATGCGCAATCACAATTAGTCTGGATTACTATGGACTGCATTTAATTACACATAAATTATATCATTTAAATAGCAGCATTGCCATTATTGTAGCATGGTTTTTCATCATATTTGACATTCATGAAATATTTCATATTTCCTCCATGGGGATGGTGAGGGCTCTTTTCAATATAAATAGTGTCCCCACCTTCTGGAAATTCTGTGCCAGAAATTTCCTCATTTCTGTCACTCTCTACTTCTGCCTTGTTCCTTTGCTTTCTATCATTTCTTCCTATCATTTCCTGCTTTGCTAGTCCATTCACATGTGTTGTATAAAGTCTCACATACCTTCTCTTAGGATTGATAATTAGATATGTATATATTGACTGCATTTTTTGGCATTAAGAAAGTGTGATGTACAGAAGCAATTTTACTAGGTAAATTATGCCATATGTTTTAGTTATGTTTACATTTGTATTCAGTTTTTGTTTTTTAAAGCATTTGATGATAAACTGGAGGAGTGGTCAGTGCCAGGGGCATATATATCCATAAATCATGTGTGCTAATGCATTGATATGTGTGCTTAATTTTCTTTTCCAGGGTTTTACAAGAAATGTGCTTGATTGTATGCAGGCATGCATGACATATTATTGCCTACAAATCATTTTATCAGTGAAATTGTATCGTAATTGATGTACACATATGTTTATTGACCAGTTTCTTTCATTTCAGTTTGGAAGAAATTAAAACAGACTACACTGAAGAGATTTTGACTGAAAAGGTTAGTACCATACACACTTAACTATAACAATGTACAGCGATTGCGCTAGATTTTTTTCCCAGCCGGTACTAGCTACGGCAATTATAACATGTCAAAAATGCAACTGGTACAGACAAAAAAAAATTCAGTAGGCTTGTTCTATCAATTTTAATTGCCCTTTCAGTAACAGGGCAGCAGTCCCAGGCTATGGTTTTTGTCACGCAGCAAGTGCCTTTTGATCCGCCGCACGCATGAGTGCACACACAAACACACACGCACGCACGCACCCACACACACACACAAGCGCTGCTGCTATCAGCGCAGGTGTCGGTTTTGTGTAAGGACAGGTTAAATCACAGTCGGTATTCAGTGTTTTGAATCGGTAAAATACGGACTGTAGTCGGTTACCGCAGTTGCTGAATGTACATATGTTGTATATGTCTAATAAAATTTTGTTTGTCATTAAACAGAAAACAAATTTCTAACGAATCAAAAGAAAAGGGTAACTCATTGACTGTCACTAGCCTTTGTTGAAAAACTACAAACAAAACTAAAACACATACGCACATACATGAAGCAGGTGAGCATGTATATACTGTATATGCCATCTGTTAACATGCTTGTATAATATTCCTGTCTCCTATCTAACCCCCTGGCCTCCCACCTCCCTTTTTTTTAAACGAATCAAATGAGGAAGCATACTGGTATTTCAGGTAAAGTCAGCATAGATAGTTGAACTAGGGCTAAGAATGAGACATTCAGTAGGTCGTCCCAACTGCTTCTATACTCCAGTCAAAAGCGGAAAACGTTGAAATTGCCTTGCTTCCTTGGCTTGTTTTTCTCCTTCCACACTTGACATTTACTTTCTTTTACAAGAAATGCATGTTTCATGTTTCTTGTCTTGTTTCCAAATGTTGCTTTTGTTAATTGTATGCTATTTTTCTGTGTGAAAGCTGGGAAGGGGGTTGGGGTAAATGAAAATCATTCACATGTGGACCAGCATCAAGAGTGGAGTCATTGATGAGATTTCATCTGCTACTCTGCCTCTCTGTCTCACTCACACTGTCTAGCGCCTGAGCATGCAGCAACTCTCATTCACTCTATCTGGTGCCAAAGCAGACAGCTAAAAATAGCCCTCACAGTTTGATGCATAAGACTGGAAGCTTTTATTGTAGAATAATAAACATGTTAAAATACCGCAGAGAGTAAGTTGAAGAGTCTTTAAAAAAAACTTTGGGGTTTAATGGTTTGGGACTGTCTGAAACTTATAAACTGTTAATGTTATCATTTAGAATACTTTCTTTTGTCTTTAAAACTGATATGAAAGTTACTACCATACACTTTGTGGAATTGAAGTGCCATGTACACAGTATTTGGAGGGTTTGGTGATCACTGTTGAGTGAGATAAATGCTGCACAACTTGATGTTGATGAGATAGATAAACTGTTGCTGATATTTTGCTGTTCTGGGAAAGGCAGACAGATGTGTATACCAAGAATTCATCTGACTATATCAGTGTATGACTTGGGAGTTTGAGGTAACAAATACGTTCCTGCTGGTAAGACAGCTTGCAGTTGACCAGCAGAAACCATTACACCGAGATGCTAGGGCAGCGAGGTGATTGAAACCTCAAATTTTCTTTGGAGCCAGCTTTATCTGATTGTAAAAGTGGTGCCCATCTTCTGTCCATAGCTGTTTCACCTTCCCCAATTCCTGTTGATCAGATATCCACTTACAGCTGGTTGGACTAAAAGCCGCTTGCACTTAAGTTTCCCTGCCCTTGGGAGAAGGGAGCTATACCTTATGCCGGCTTGTCCAATAGCAATTAGCATAGAATAATCTCCCATACAGAGTTGTCACTGAACTTATGATGCCAGCAAGAGAAGAACCTGACTTGACTTGTAAAATGGTTTAGAGAGTGATCATATTTGTCTGGTGTTCCATTTTTTACCACGGTGCTGTCACTCAAGTGTACTTCATCTGCTGGCTGTTGTCCCCCGGAGACTGTGATGAAGAACAGTGTACTACAGTATTCATCATTCCTTCCAACTGTTGGGTCACTAAAGGGATTAATATGGTGAATTAAGAAGATGCTCATTAATTCTGACTTCACAACTGAAAAACACTGTCATGAGTAGGGAGCCGAATAGTCAGTGTCTTGTCTTTTGGATCAGAATGAGCACTGTTGATTTCCACCGGTGACTCAACAACAGTGCAGAATAGTCCCTGTTGGGTGGCCTGTAGCTGCTTCACATCACTAGCTGCTTTGGACTTCCCGACACTTGGACTTCAACTGAATGAAGTTGGGTTTTATGGTGCATTGATGAACTAGAGTGGCATGGGATAGACACACTAAAGTGTTGCAACAGATGGGTCAGCAAAAATATTAATGATAGTAATGAAAAAATTATGAAAAGCCGATGATGTGTGTTGAAAAAAATGATGAACCAAAGAAAATGAGATCTCGTACTTTCTAAGACTATTGTGCTAAATTATAGTGTTCCAAAACTGATATCTTGATTATACTTTATATGTATTGCTAGTACTCTTCATCACCTTTCCCATTATCATGTTGACCTCAACACCACCATTCTCCCCGCAAGTGTTGCCCACTGATTTCACATCATGGATTGTTTTAAAAAAATATTTTTTTTTGTATATCAATTCACTTTTGTGTGCGTTGCACAGAAAACATTGACAAACATTTTATAAGTTATAGTTTTATGTAAAATTTGTAGAAGTTGAGACACAACGTTTTGCTCATGTGGAAAATAGAGTTATAACAAGGTTTTATGACAAATTCATAATTAGAGGTCTCTTCAACAAGCAATTTGTCAGGTTTACTCATCCATATAGCTGTGGGGAAAAGGATTTGGGATTACTTTCACTGGGGAACAATGGTTACACTCAATATGATATTGTTTCACAAATTGAGGTTTGCCCATCACTTCCCAAGTGACAGTTCTGAAAGGCCGTTTTTTTTCTAAGAAAATTTGACATTATGTTGTAAAAATATTAACTCAGTTGACTTGATATCCTGCATTGTCAGCTATACTAGCAAAGCAAACTGAACCCTTTGAGTCAAAGGGTTAAGTTTTTGCAGTTGGTGGATAGGTTTTGTGAGTCAAAGGGTTAAGCTTTTGCAGTTGGTGGATAGGTTTTGTGAGTCAAAGGGTTAAGTTTTTGCAGTTGGTGGATAGGTTTTGTGAGTCAAAGGGTTAAGTTTTTGCAGTTGGTGGATAGGTTTTGTGAGTCAAAGGGTTAAAGGGTCTACACTGTTTTTTTTAACAGTTCATCATTCTTGCATGATAGATAATACATCATAGTAGGAAAAAGAAAGAAATCATAATTTTAGATATAGGAGTTTCAAACACATAAACAAACCATTTTATTAAGCATATTGCAATACACAATATTGCAATTATTTGAAGTACATTTTTTGCAGCTGAACAACTCCTGAACTAATAAAGACATCCATGTAGAATTTTGTGTATGGATTAAAAACATCATTCATCTTAACTGCATACCTTTTTTTGTAATCTGAGAACGTTTTTTTAATGGCTTGGTCTACCTACATTTTCACATAAGATTAGAAAGATGTTTTTGAAGTGTTTTGATTTTCTTGGATGGGTGTCTGCATGTTGTTTTGCCCACGCTGCAGGCAGTATGTTGCTGCACATCTATACACCCCATTCTCCTTGTATATATATATATATACATGCTGTTTTCCTGTTTCCATAAGCCGCTAGACACAGACGTGACTTAAGAGGATCTTTAACATGCATACTTATTGATCTGCTTTCCCTAATTCAGGGTTACTGGAAAAGAACATGCCAAGCTCTGGAACCAGTCCTGTCAAACTCATTGAAGGAGCAGCTGAGGGAAGCCGAAACTGATTTTCAGGAGGAGGTCTTGACAGTTGTAAGTACTTAAAGTATTTTTATGATTATGTTAGTATTGTGGTATCAACAGTTTTTGATGGTCTGCACAGCTGGCTGGGCTTAAAAAAAAAAAAAGGTAATAATGTCTTAACTATTAGAAGCCTCTTTAAGACAAAATGGTTTGTTTTTCATTTTTGTTAACAGAATTTATGCCAGGTGTAGAAATATTTTCTTGAGAAAAACTAACACTGATAGTGATTATAAAAGAGATTGTATATGATTTTGATCTCAGATATGTTGTTGATATTGATTTTGATATCTCATTCAGTAGTCTACAGACAAACCAGCCTGTTCATGGTCATGCATGAGTTGTCGGTCTTTTTGTTGGTGTGAGCTCAGAAGTTTTGTAGGACCTGTCCTTGCCTTTCGTTTCGGCACCTTACCAGGAGATACAGTTTTGCACAGGCTGAAGGAGTCACCCTGATAATTATGAGCAGATTGGTGGAGCACATACAGAACTGCTAGAGTGCAATGAATATCATTCTGAAACAAATGCCATTGGAATATATATTCAGTTCCAGGCAGATGTTAAAAAAACAACAACAAAGCAATCTGCCAGGGTTGCAGTAGCACTGTTCAAATGAACACTACACCAGATACCATCACCTCTCATGGTTGGTGGTGAATCCCAGGGATACAGCAGAGCTTTTGTACTTGTTTTTTGAAAAAATTAGATATTGTTAGAGTGCCTCAGACCTCAAACAAAGCACACCAGTTCCAACAATATGTTGATTCTGACATCAGATAACTACAATATGTTGATTCTGACATCAGATATGTTGATTCTGACATCAGATAACTACAATATGTTGATTCTGACATCAGATAACTACAATATGTTGATTCTGACATCAGATAACTACAATATGTTGATTCTGACATCAGATAACTACAATATGTTGATTCTGACATCAGATATGTTGATTCTGACATCAGATAACTAAATTGTCTTGCTGTCGTTTTATTCATGAACTTCAGGGTAGTGTGCACTTCTGACTTGAATAGCAAACCACTGAAACAGAAGTTGGCCATGGCTTTTGGAGTGTTTTCTGGATGGATTTATTGCTCTTGGCAGTGCATATGCACACAGTTATCTGGCCAAGTGTTTTCTGGATGGATTGATTGCACTTGGCAGTTCATATGCACACAGTTATATGGCATAGTGTTTTCTGGATGGATTGATTGCACTTGGCAGTTCATATGCACACAGTTATCTGGCATAGTGTTTTCTGGATGGATTGATTGCACTTGGCAGTTCATATGCACACAGTTATCTGGCATAGTGTTTTCTGGATGGATTGATTGCACTTGGCAGTTCATATGCACACAGTTATCTGGCCAAGTGTTTTCTGGATGGATTGATTGCACTTGGCAGTTCATATGCACACAGTTATCTGGCCAAGTGTTTTCTGGATGGATTGATTGCACTTGGCAGTTCATATGCACACAGTTATCTGGCCAAGTGTTTTCTGGATGGATTTATTGCACTTGGCAGTTCGTATGCACACAGTTATCTGGCCAAGTGTTTTCTGGATGGATTTATTGCACTTGGCAGTTCATATGCACACACTTATATGGCATAGTGTTTTCTGGATGGATTGATTGCACTTGGCAGTTCATATGCACACAGTTATCTGGCATAGTGTTTTCTGGATGGATTGATTGCACTTGGCAGTTCATATGCACACAGTTATATGGCATAGTGTTTTCTGGATGGATTGATTGCACTTGGCAGTTCATATGCACACAGTTATCTGGCCAAGTGTTTTCTGGATGGATTGATTGCACTTGGCAGTTCATATGCGCACAGTTATATGGCATAGTGTTTTCTGGATGGATTGATTGCACTTGGCAGTTCATATGCGCACAGTTATATGGCCAAGTGTTTTCTGGATGGATTTATTGCACTTGGCAGTTCGTATGCACACAGTTATCTGGCCAAGTGATTTCTGGATGGATTGATTGCACTTGGCAGTTCATATGCACACAGTTATCTGGCATAGTGTTTTCTGGATGGATTGATTGCACTTGGCAGTTCATATGCACACAGTTATCTGGCCAAGTGTTTTCTGGATGGATTGATTGCACTTGGCAGTTCATATGCACACAGTTATCTGGCCAAGTGTTTTCTGGATGGATTGATTGCACTTGGCAGTTCATATGCACACAGTTATATGGCAAACTTTTTGAGCCTATGCAGAGCACAATGTGAAGACAAAGTCTTGATTTGGAGAGTAGGGGAGGTGGAGAAGGGGAAGGATGTGTCAGAAGGGGACCTGTGAAACACTAACAGCACCAGAATGATTGGTGCAGTCAGGCCACTTTGTATGTTTTGAATTCAAGCTGTAAAATCTTGACTTGAGTCCATGGTTGGTGCAGTCAGGCCACTTTGTATATTTTGAATTCAAGCTGTAAAATCTTGACTTGAGTCCATGGTTGGAGCAGTCAGACTACTTTGTGTGTTTTGAATTCAAGCTGTAAAATCTTGACTTGAGTCCATGGTTGGAGCAGTCAGACCACTTTGTGTGTTTTGAATTCAAGCTGTAAAATCTTGACTTGAGTCCATGGTTGTGCAGTCAGGCCATTTTGTGTGTTTTGAATTCACGCTGTAAAATCTTGACTTGAGTCCATGGTTCTATCAGAAGACCTAGTTTGGCCTGAATCTGAAACTTAACTCCAGTTTTTATCAATCTTCTTCATGCATTGCTACTCTAGATTCACTTTGTCATTGAATTACTTCAGTTTCTTATTGAAGTTATTGCCCATTATGCTCTGGGCATTTGGGTCAGCTGTGATGGTTGTCCACTCCAGTGTGTTTTGGGCCAGTCTACGGGTGGTGGTACCCCCGGTGTCTTGTTGCAGGGCCATGAGTTGTAGTTTTATTGTCTGTTGGTTTTTCTGGGTTTCCCGCTCATGTGTCTTTCTTCTGGTGTCCAATGAAAGGCAGTTTGGGTGATGTTATTTTGCTGTCATTAAATGATATGCCCAGTTTCTGTTGTTGTTGTTTTTTTTTTTAATAAGACATCGGTTGCATGGAGCACCTTTTTTTTTTCTTTTTCTTTTTCTCCTTCTCCAGCCCAGAAAACCCCACAACACTATATATTTTCTTGTTCAGTATACTTTACAACACACCAGGAGCAGCAGTACTTTTGTTTTACGATCGCCAGTGCTAGTAATGTAACTCCCACTCTTGTCTAGGTCAAGTCCGACTTTGGACATCAACACTGAATATTGCCTGCATGCGCTAAATTGTTGTCATTTTCACTCTTGTTGACAGACTGCAAATCAGAATCAGCTCCACAAGTAATGATTTCTGCAACTTCTTTTGCTGCATAAGTTGTTTTTTGGGTCCGATCGACACTTGGTGTTGAAGCGAGTTCGTCCGCCATTGTTTACAGTCGCTGAATAGTAGGGGGTCACATTTTCAACCACACGGGCAGAAAAGACCGTAAAACGTCACACATACATAATTAGCATCGATGTGTAGAGGGAATACTGAAGTTTCCGTTGATATCTCATACGTCACTGAAAGCGTTGGGGTTTTCTGGCTAAAAATAGAAAAAGTCGCCGACCGAATATTCGGTCAGTGGCACTATAGACATATATTTCTTCTGACCAAATATTCGGGCGGAAGCAGTGAACAGGTTAAATAACCAGTCTGATCTTGGTTAATGAATTAGCTGATGTATTGCTGGTCTTCATGGTTTGTATCTGTTGACATATGGATCGTCTTTTGCCTGACCCTGATGTTTTCTTTTTCGGCCTTTGCAGAAAGGATACTTCAGAAAGCTCAGTCAGATTTTGGAACCTTTCTTGGATTTGGAACCTGCAGGACCATCCCAAGTTGAAGGCCAGCTGAAGGTGAGTTATATAGATTTTTGTGTGAAGAAAACAAATTAATAGAAAAAGAAAACAGCTTATGATAGATTGCACAGGTGAACTTGATGTAGTTTTGAATGGGTTTCATAATTACTTACTTTACTGGTATTAGTACTTTTTAAAAATAGGACTGGTCTGCAGACGAAATGAAGGTTTCTTTCATTTGAATGTGTTGACTGATTGGTACTATGGTAGATGGACTAGTTTTCTTGTTCAGTTTTATTTATCTATTTAACTGTTTCACTAGCAGATGTGCTTCTTGGCATGGTTCATAGGCCACCGTCCTAAAGGTGGTACCCACCCTTCGGCTACCCTTCTACAGTTGTCTACCTTGGCATGGTTCATAGGTCACCATCCTAAAGGTGGTACCCACCCTTCAGCTACCCTTCTACAGTTGTCCACCTTGGCATGGTTCATAGGCCAACATCCTAAAGGTGGTACCCTTCAGCTACCCTTCTACAGTTGTCCACCTTGGCATGGTTCATAGGCCACCGTCCTAAAGGTGGTACCCACCCTTCAGCTACCCTTCTACAGTTGTCCACCTTGGCATGGTTCATAGGCCACCATCGTAAAGGAGTTAGTACCCACCCTTCAGCTACCCTTCTACAATTGTCCACCTTGGCAGATGGGGAGAGGCTGGTCAGCCATTCATTTCTCTCAACAGCCTGCTCAACAGTCATTATCTTCTTGCAGGGCCTGTGCTCCATGCTGCCCAAGCTGAATGCTTCCTACCGGTGGGGACCACCACCTTGTCATGGTCAGGGGGTGTGAGGTCCCAATGATCCCTTGAGTTATGCTGAGGGGGGCAGCTGATTGGAAAGCTTTGTTTGTTCATTAATAATAGTCATGATAACCAAGGAAGTTAAGTGGACTTGACTTGATAGTGCAACTGATGCCCCTGGTAGGGTTACCCATGTTGGACAGGTCAAGGGGGAGGGATGAGACAAAGGATGGTCCCACCATCATTCCAGTTTCATCGTCTTCTCCATCTTGATGATCATGAGTGGTTGCTGTAAGTAACTGTAATCTCAAGCTGAAGGTACTTGTCCTTGGGATGGGTAGTTGTACATTAGTCACTCGTGAAGGTACACTGTCTGGATTCATGCGGGACGGTTCCGGGCAGACGGACGCCATGAGATTGGCCGTCCATTGTCCCTTCCCCAGCACGGCAGCTCTCCTGGGTTACCAACTAATTTCTGCCATTATTGAGCCTATGCTCATGAGTAAATCAAATACAACAAAACGAAAAAGAGATAATTACGATGATGGTGACTCAGACTCTGATGCTGATGTTCAGGAGGTAACAGACTTTTGGATAGCTTGGTTGTTGTTGTTCTTCTTTTGTTTAAAGCCCAGCCAACTGCGTAGAGCCATATCAGAGCTATAACCGTTTCAGTACATAGACAATACTTCAACAGGACAAAAAAAGGACAAGAAAATTAGGTACACTTATCAATACATTCACGTACATAATCTGAGGACATGCCCCTGGCCTTGACCACTCCATGCAGTTTATAACACAGGGGATTTAAAAAACACACCTGAATACAAATTCAAGCGTACCTAAGGACACCAAAACATATGTAAAAATGGGCCTCAGTTACCTGAAATTGCTTCCGCATATCTCACCTCCCTAGAGCCAGAAATGCACTTAATCCATGTCCCCAATTATCAATCCTAAGAAAAAGTATGTAAGACTTTATCGAACACATACAGGTAAACAGACCAGAAGGCAGAAAATATTATGGAGATATGACAGAAAGCAAAGGAACAAGGCAGAAACAAAGAGAATGAAAGAAAAGAGGAAATTTCTAGCACAGAATTTCCAGAAGGTGGGGATACTATTTACATGGAAAGAGCCCCTGGCGTCCCCATGGGATGGGGGGTGGGGGGTGGCAGCTTGGTTGATTGTTGAAGGAACCAATCAAGACAAACTGCTATCAGTTAAGTGCCCTGCCCCACTACTGTCATCGCTCAGTCCATTTGCAATACAGAAGGAATTTCAGAGCCTCATTTGTAACCCTAAAATGACTGAAAAGTCACCACAGAAAAGAGTGCCATGTGTGCCAAGGAGGTACATGAAGGAACATGTGACGGACCAGCAGTATGTCTAAACTGTGGTGGTAGCCACCCTTCGTCCTCCAAATGCTGTCCCATATGGCAAGTGGAACAAACTATACAGAGTCACAACTGAAAAAAGGACACCTTTCCATGAAGTGAAACGTCTGGTGGAAGGCAGTAACCCATCCGCAACGAAAAGTTATGCTGCAGCTATCGAACCTAGTTTCCATTGCCTGAGCTTACATGGGCAAAGACTACTTTTGAGACATTGCAAGACTTAAAAGCCCACAGCGGGGGCATCAAACCCGCTGTTTCTCGGACTGCCCAGCAGTCAAAACCACCCAGCGCAGGACATTCTCCCTGGGAAACCCCACCCAGCGTTGGACATTCTCCCTGGGAAACCCACCCTCCTGAAACCCATTCTCCCAGGGAAACCCACCCTCCCGCCCCGGACATCTGGGAACAATTCCACAGCGAGCTGGGGAAAACAAAAAGTTATGCTGGTGGAGATAAAAATGTATCCAACAGCCAGATTGTTGTGACCTGCAGCCAGTTGTGCTGGATCTACAAGAAACGTTACTGCATGAAGGGAAAAGTTTTAGCATTATTTCAAACCAACACAACCCACAGATGGAGGAGTAATGGGTGGAGTTTCTTTGCTCCTACACAGGTCCGTTTTATTTAGCCCTGTTTAATCTGAACACTAGTTCGCAAGCAGTAGCAGCAAGGGTATCTCCAGACAAAACCATACATAGCCACTTGTTCTCTGTACCTATCTCCATCTGTTACTGTTACAAAAGAAGAACTGGTTGATCTGACTGAGGAACTTTCAAAACCTTTTCTGTTATGGGGTGATTTGAATGGCCATTCCCTGCTTTGGGGTAGAGCCGATACTTCAGCCCATGGTCTCCTGCTGGAAAACACCTCAGAATTAGACTTATGCTGTTTAAACGGTGGATCTTCTACTTCTATTTATCCAGCAAATTGTACACTTTCCTGTTAAGATCTATCGATGTTTGATGATTCACTGGTCTTGGACTATGATTGGGGACTTCTCGATGATCTTCATGGAAGTGACCATTTTCCAGTTGTCTTAACACATACAAACATTACACATGAATCCTTCCAAAACGCTTGTTTTTAACACATACAAACGTTGAACATGAATCCTTACCGGAACGCTTGAATTTTCACATGTCTAACTGGGATTTATTTGCAAGGACCATCCAGAGAGAATTAGAGGAAGACAAAGTTGTGCAAAGTGATGATCCAGCAGACACTGTAACACGAGTCAAGAAAACCTTATTTTCAAATTCAATGATGTCTCTTTTGGTGATTGTATTGTCATTGATCATGACTGTTGGTTTGATGTATATGGCACTGCTGTTCCAACCCTTCCCTTTAGTTGCTGAGCATAACGCGCTGACCTATGCGTGACCCGACCATGATGCCTGCCTTCCCTGGGCAGATTGTTTATATCTCGCCTGTCAGCAGCCATAGCTGACATCTGGCGTTTAACTGGGGGAAATGGGTATGACTTTAAATGCTACATTTTTTTTAAAGCGCTTTGGCCAAACTAGAGTGTATTGTAGATAGCTGGATGGCCAGAACCACGAACTTTAAAATGACACCAAACACGAATATGTTTGACTGGCAAAGCAGACTGCAGTGTTAGTTCAAATACATGCACAATCACAAGTACGGAGACAGATAATTTCCAATTTCACAAAATGTTGCTGTTTTAAACCGCCGTTATTGCAGTCCTGACAGTTTCTATGCACACAGAACAACATGCCACACAAACTACAGCATGCCAGCGTGCACCTCCACTTACTTGAAAGTTTTCGACCTGAACCTGAGAGGAGAGGTGCGCGTTTAAATTACTCCACTGAATTGGGGTCAAGAGATTGGTCATCACACACTGCTGGGTGTGTGTTGAATGCAGGTTGAAGTTTTAATACAGTATGGAATAGTGTACACTGAACTGCACATGTCAGTCAATTTGTTGTGAGCTTCTCTTTCTCTTGGCTGGCCTTCCTCCCTTTGTTTGACTGACAAACACGGAGCAAACGGAACACTGGTGAACAGACAAGGCTGCATCAAAGTTAACCCACATCGGTGCCGCCTTCTCCACATCAGACAGACTGGTTTTCATTATTGTTTTCGATGAAACAGACGACATCATCAGTTTTCTCAGCCGTGCATAGCACTATGAGCACATACTGACAGAGAATGGGAGCCCTGGGCTTTGTTTTTTTTTTTTTTTTTGCTGGAACGCCCACCACATGCTCGACACAAAGACTGAAGTCTCTTATTGTGCAAAAATGCAGTGTGTTCATAAACAACAGCCATTGTTCAATTATACATACAACACTTAACACTAATACGTAAGGAAAGAACTACGATCAAAACAACAAAACTGTTCAGTTCTTTCACAACAATGCTCTGAGTACAAGACTGAATGATGTGATGTTCAAAGCAGATTATAGTGAGTAACTTATCCTTAAACTTTCACTTAACTTCATACACATCAACACTTCAGCATCACATATATATTTGGAAACCAGTCTTCAAGTCAACGCCAAAAAAACAACAAAAAAAAGATGAAAGGGGGGGGGGGGAACAAAAAATCAGCATCAGTGGAATTAGAAGTTTCAACACGTGAAGAATACACGTTTTAACAAAAAAGCACAGCAGCTGAACACATAGTCACTGCAAAAGTTTGTAGATTACAAACTTCAGTCAACGGTACAAATTCTAATTCTTAGACGTAACGTGGGCACGTAAAACAAACTTGTAAATCACAAAAAATCAACATCCAGATATCTTAGGTTCCGTGTCTACAGACAGGAGAAGACCGGGTAAAATGATCAAGTTTTAATACAGACAAAGAAGGGATTCATCCGCAGTTACTGCCGTGACCCTGTCTCGACCCTGCATCCCACCCCCTTCCCCCACTCTGGAATGCCAGGCTTTGCAGGCCTACAGCTGACGTCCGCAGGTAAACTAAAGAGAACGGTTTGGCCAGTTTTGCACAGCCGTGATGGATGATTGTATTGTCATTGATCATGACTGTTGGTTTGATGTATATGGATGATTGTATTGCCATTGATCATGACTGTTGGTTTGATGTATATGGATGATATTGATTGTATTGTGATTGATCATGACTGTTGGTTTGATGTGTATGGATGATTGTATTGTCATTGATCATGACTGTTGGTTTGATGTATATGGATGATTGTATTGCCATTGATCATGACTGTTGGTTTGATGTATATGGATGATATTGATTGTATTGTGATTGATCATGACTGTTGGTTTGATGTGTATGGATGATTGTATTGTCATTGATCATGACTGTTGGTTTGATGTATATGGATGATTGTATTGTCATTGATCATGACTGTTGGTTTGATGTGTATGGATGATTGTATTGTCATTGATCATGACTGTTGGTTTGATGTAGGCCTATATGGATGATATTGATTGTATTGCCATTGATCATGACTGTTGGTTTGATGTATATGGATGATTTCATACTTCAAGCAGACATTTACTCAAGAACCTGGATAGTACAGTTGTTGTGTGTGATACTTTGACATAGTGTATACTGTTGCAGGAAGTGCCAGAGACTGCAGACACTTCAGTACTAGAGTCACAGGTTTCCACTGTCAGAACCAAGAGAAAATCCAAAGGTATGCCATCAGATAATCTTTATTGAAAGAAAAATTTGACAATGTTCATGTGTGTATGTGTGTGTGTGATGTATGTGTATATTTGTCAGGTAGATGTTGAAATTTCTGTTGTTGATATTTGTGTGGTAGTCATCGCCAAGTTAGGTTTCTTTTTAAAAAAAATGTCAAAGATTCTGCAGCAAAATTCAGATTTGAACTGATTTCCCTTTTCAGAAAATGGGAAAAGACAAATCCATTGGACAAAAACCTCTGCTGTAGACTTTACTGTACATCACTTGTCATAATGCTGTACAATTAACTGACTCCTCTATAGATAATGTAATTTAACCCCATAAGTGCCGTCAACGTAAAATTTACGGAGCTCTCAGAGCCTTCTGTCATGCTTACAAACGTAAAATTTATGGAGGTAGCTTGACACACGTTTCAGCCTTATGTAAATGGGAGAGAAGCACTGACTGATGTTGTCAGTCTCGGAGCGGGTTCGATAAATACAAATGAAAGGGAAAAGTAGGCATACAGTTATGATGACTTTCTGATGCATCTGCTTACAAAGCAACAGAACTGAGTGGCTTAAAACAGCATGTGTACAGGATGTACTGAAAACAGAGTTAGATGGGGCACTTACAGACTGCTTTTGTTCTTATACTTGTATCAAAATTTGCATCCTCGAATTTCCAGGAATTTATTCCATGTTTCTCTTATTGCAACACTTTTGTGTAGAAACAAACAGAAGCTTCATTCAGAAACTTTTAAGTGTTATGACCCATAATTAGGTCACAATGACTGATTCACTGCCTAAAATTATCACTGTTCACTGTTGTGGGCGATTCAGTATGATGTGTAATGAATGCCTCATGTGTGTGTGCCCTCTGCCACAAAAAGGTAATCCACAGATGCTTGGTGGATCACTCAAGATCGTAAGTCGTTTGTACTCCTCACCAGTAGCATAGAGTGAGTTTCATTTGTCAGTAATACTTGTCTTTCTTTGCCCCTCAAATTGATTATTCGTTGATTTTAATCAGTGGTGACTTTTCTTGTTGGAAAGGTAACATCAGTGCCAAAGCAAGTGTTGAACAAGTTCATCAACCGTCACCAGTAAACAAAGCCAGGTATGATGTCACTGAAATCTGTTGTGCAGTCTCCAGGTAACTTAGTCATTTGTTGCAAGTCTGTAACATCAGTAACAAGTTAGACAGCAAGTGTTTCACTTTTGCGGCTTGTTTGTGTGTGTGTGTGTGTGTGTGTGTGTGTGTGTGTGTGTTTGTGTGTGTGTGTGTGTGTGTGTGTGTGTGTGTGTGTGTGTGTGTGTGTGTGTGTGTGTGTGTGTGTGTGTGTGTGTGTGAACAGTACTGTTTCATTTATTTGACATTTTGCCTCGTCTAAATAGGTAGTAGGGTTTCCAAAACAGCATTGTGACCCATAGGACCCTCCGTGTTACTTAGCTACAGTCCTGTGTGAAAATGTAATGATGGTGGACACTTTGTATTGTTGCAGTACATCCAGGAAAAGAAGTTCAAACTGTGTGGAAGAGGTCACAGCAGTTGTCACAGCAGGCGGCACGTTGTCTGTAGACTGTGGGCAGGGGGTGGGGGAGGAGGAGGGACAATCCGCCATCAAAAGAAAGAAAGTAAATGATACGTAAGTGCTTGATGTTAATTCTGCTGGTGCTGTTGTTGCTGTAAGGTAAATGATACGTAAGTGCTTGATGTAAATTCTGCTGGTGCTGTTGTTGTTGTAAGATAAATGATATGTAAGTGCTTGATGTAAATTCTGCTGGTACTGTTGTTGCTGTAAGGTAAATGATATGTAAGTGCTTGATGTAAATTCTGCTGGTGCTGTTGTTGCTGTAAGGTAAACGATATGTAAGTGCTTGATGTAAATTCTGCTGGTGCTGTTGTTGCTGTAAGGTAAATGATATGTAAGTGCTTGATTTAAATTCTGCTGGTGCTGTTGTTGTAGCTATATTATTATGAATTATTGCATCTGTTGTTAATGTGCATTATTCCTGCTGCTGATTTGTATTTTTTTTACTGTTGCTACGCACCGTTCCACTCAGCAATGTGTACGCCGAAGCTCCGCCCCTTGTCCAGTTCCGGCAAACATGGCACAACACGTTCTCTGAGTGTTCTTCCTGAATTGAATTTGACTTTCCTCGATGCAAACAAAATGATAGCGAGATGGGGGTATACATTTTTTGTATGCGGCTACATCCACAAAATGTTTGCTGTGCCAAAGGATGGAGAAACTGTTGTGAAAGCTGATTGCTATCGCTTACTGTGAAAGCACATGACTCCACACTGGCTTCAGCTGAGTGCTGTTTACAGAACGGCATCACACAGCCAAGTTAGCTGTACAGCTAGGTGTGTATATACAGTTTGACATTTCAGAAGAAAGTGTTGTGAAAGTGTGCATGAATGTAAAGGTGCTTATCTGTTTATGGCATCAAAAGTGAAAGAGTAGGTTAAATCTCAAGATGGCATGTGCCATGTTTGTTTCTAGTACATTGCTATGAAATAATGACTGAAGGTAAAACATTTTGGTCATGCTTTTTTGTCCAGAAAATATGCACAGTTGCAAAGTACCTTTAGAACACGACAGGGATGGACTCGGTTATAGATGTTGTTCAGTTGAATAGTCTCTCTCTCATTGTCCATGTTGCTTATTTATGTCAGTTTGGCTTCTATGCTCAAAGAAGCATTATATTTTTATTCTGTGTTCTTTCAGATGATCAAGAAGCTGTTCCTATACAGTAGGTCTTGTTCAAGCCGTGGGTAGGATAGGGAAGGGTAGGGTAGGGTAGGATAGGGGGTAGGGTAGGATAGGGAAGGGTAGGATAGGGGGTAGAGTAGGATAGGGAAGGGTAAGATAGGGAAGGGTAGGATAGGGAAGGGTAGGATAGAGGGTAGGATAGGGAAGGGTAAGATAGGGAAGGGTAGGATAGGGAAGGGTAGGATAGGGGGTAGGGTAGGATAGGGAAGGGTAAGATAGGGAAGGGTAGGATAGGGGGTAGGGTAGGATAGGGAAGGGTAGGATAGGGGGTAGGGTAGGATAGGGAAGGGTAAGATAGGGAAGGGTAGGATAGGGGGTAGGGTAGGATAGGGAAGGGTAAGATAGGGAAGGGTAGGATAGGGAAGGGTAGGATAGGGAAGGGTAGGATAGGGGATAGGGAAGGGTAGGATAGGGAAGGGTAGGATACGGGGTAGGGAAGGGTAGGATAGGGGGTAGGGTAGGGAAGGGTAGGATAGGGAAGGGTAGGATGGGTAGGGTAGGATAGGGAAGGGTAGGATAGGGAAGGGTAGGATAGGGAAGGGTAGGATAGGGGATAGGGTAGGATAGGGGGAAGGGTAGGATAGGGAAGGGTAGGATAGGGAAGGGTAGGGTAGGATAGGAAAGGGTAGGATAGGGGGTAGGGTAGGATAGGGAAGGGTAAGATAGGGAAGGGTAGGATAGGGGGTAGGGTAGGATAGGGAAGGGTAGGATAGGGGGTAGGGTAGGATAGGGAAGGGTAGGATAGGGAAGGGTAGGATAGGGAAGGGTAGGATAGGGGGTAGGGAAGGGTAGGATAGAGGGTAGGATAGGGGGTAGGTTAGGGAAGGGTAGGATAAGGAAGGGTAGGATAGGGGGTAGGATAGGGAAGGGTAGGATAGGGAAGGGTAGGGTAGGGGTAGGGTAGGATAGGGGGAAGGGTAGGATAGGGAGGGTAGGATAGGGAAGGGTAGGATAGGGAAGGGTAGGATAGGGAAGGGTAGGATAGGGAAGGGTAGGATAGGGAAGGGTAGGATAGGGAAGGGTAGGATAGGGAAGGGTAGGATAGGGAAGGGTAGGATAGGGAAGGGTAGGATAGGGAAGGGTAGGATAGGGAAGGGTAGGATAGGGAAGGTAGGATAGGGAAGGGTAGGATAGGGAAGGGTAGGGTAGGGTAGGGATAGGGTAGGATAGGGTAGGGTAGGGTAGGGTAGGGTAGGGAAGGGTAGGGTAGGGAAGGGTACTGTAGGGTAGGATAGGGAGGTAGGTAGGTAGGAGGTATGGTGTGTGTGTGTGTGTTGGTGAGTGTAATGTAAATATGTTAATGTGTTTTGGCGTGTGTGTTGAACTGAATGTGATCATGCATGCTGTCATGTTTCAGCTTGCAGAAGACGAAAAGCACCAGCAAGAAGCGAGTTAAGTTCTACCATGTGAAAACACAAGTTTTCCTTTGAAACAGTTGACAGATGTGTTGGTCCCAGTAGAGTACAGGGACTGCAGTACTGTACTGCCTATCCCCAGACAGGAATCCAAGTAACTGGAAGCCAAGACCGACAGGCTGACAGTGCACTTCAGCACAGTGCCAGATGGTACAGGCACACTGCACCAAACTGCTGTGAAGTTGTGAAAAGACAAAGATAATGATCAAAAGTTTGTACTTTCAGTTCTGCACAGCTCATGAAACAGTTGCCAAAGAAGAATATGGCAACAAAACAACATTTACATCTGCCATGACCATGGAGTTGTTGTAAATCCTACTTGCAGCTGTCTTGGTGCTTGTCCAGGGAAGTTGTCCTGTTTTTCCACTAATGTTTGTATTTGTGTTTATTTGTTGTCTTATGTTTACACTTGACAAAGGAAGTTGTCCTGTTTTTCCACCATGTTTGTATTTGTGTTTATTTGTTGTCTTATGTTTACACTTGACAAAGGAAGTTGTCCTGGTTTTCCACTATGTTTGTATTTGTGTTTATTTGTTGTCTTATGTTTACACTTGACAAAGGAAGTTGTCCTGTTTTTCCACCATGTTTGTATTTGTGTTTATTTGTTGTCTTATGTTTACACTTGACAAAGGAAGTTGTCCTGGTTTTCCACTACGTTTGTATTTGTGTTTATTATTTGTTGTCTTACGTTTACACTTGACAAAGGAAGTTGTCCTGGTTTTCCACCATGTTTGTATTTGTGTTTATTTGTTGTCTTATGTTTACACTTGACAAAGGAAGTTGTCCTGTTTTTCCACCATGTTTGTATTTGTGTTTATTTGTTGTCTTACGTTTACACTTGACAAAGGAAGTTGTCCTGGTTTTCCACCATGTTTGTATTTGTGTTTATTTGTTGTCTTATGTTTACACTTGACAAAGGAAGTTGTCCTGTTTTTCCACAATGTTTGTATTTGTGTTTATTTGTTATTTGTGTTTGTTATTTGTTGTCTTACGTTTACACTTGACAAAGGAAGTTGTCCTGGTTTTCCACAATGTTTGTATTTGTGTTTGTTATTTGTTGTCTTACGTTTACACTTGACAAAGGAAGTTGGCCAAACATTTGCGCCTGTCTTGTCTTGTTTTATTAAATACTCTTTCTGATTCAATATTCATATTTTTCTGGTTTCTGTTTTGTTTGAATGTGGGCGGTCACACTTGTTTTGGGCTTCTTGAAGCAAAGATATGCTACAATGGTGATAAGCAAAGATATGCTACAATGGTGATAAGCAAAGATATGTTACAATGGTGATAAGCAAAGACATGCTACAATGGTGATAAGCAAAGATGTGTTACAATGGTGATAAGCAAAGATATGCTACAATGGTGATAAGCAAAGATATGCTACAATGGTGATAAGCAAAGATATGCTACAATGGTGATAAGCAAAGATATGTTACAATGGTGATAAGCAAAGACATGCTACAATGGTGATAAGCAAAGATGTGTTACAATGGTGATAAGCAAAGACATGCTACAATGGTGATAAGCAAAGATATGCTACAATGGTGATAAGCAAAGATATGCTACAATGGTGATAGAGGAAAGCAAATGTCCATACAGAACCTGTGACATCTGTGCCAAAAGCTGTTACAGGTAAATGACTTCACCTGACAGAAACAGATGGCAGAATTCATCTAAAAAAAAAATGTTATGATTGTGTTCACTGGGTACAAGGTCAGCTGATGATCACATGCATGGTTCTGTGAATTTGTGGTGTACACAAAAACATGCACATTGAACGAAATTTACCAGATCTGAGATTCCAGGAAAATATGATGCAAAAACTATCAGCATTTTACAACATCTATATCCTTCCATATACTTACAGAGAACAAGCTTTTAGTTGAAGTTTTAATGTAATAAAATTCATACCATCTGACCAAGGTGTTTAGGGCGTGAACTGTTCCTTATTATTAACATTCATACCATCTGACCGTGGTGTTTAGGGTGTGAACTGTTCCTTATTGATAACATTGATACCATCTGACCATGGTGTTTAGGGTGTGAACTGTTCCTTATTAATAACATTGATACCATCTGACCATGGTGTTTAGGGTGTGAACTGTTCCTTATTAATAACATTGATACCATCTGACCGTGGTGTTCAGGGTGTGAACTGTTCCTTATTAATAACATTCATACCGTCTGACCATGGTGTTTAGGGTGTGAACTGTTCCTTATTAACAACATTGATACCATCTGACCATGGTGTTCAGGGTGTGAACTGTTCCTATTAATAACATTGATACCATCTGACCATGGTGTTCAGGGTGTGAACTGTTCCTTATTAATAACATTGATACCATCTGACCATGATGTTGAGGGTGTGAACTGTTCCTTATTAATAACATTGATACCATCTGACCATGATGTTTAGGGTGTGAACTGTTCCTTATTAACAACATTCATACCATCTGACCATGGTGTTCAGGGTGTGAACTGTTCCTTATTAATAACATTGATACCATCTGACCATGGTGTTCAGGGTGTGAACTGTTCCTTATTAATAACATTCATACCATCTGACCATGGTGTTCAGGGTGTGAACTGTTCCTTATTAATAACATTGATACCATCTGACCATGATGTTGAGGGTGTGAACTGTTCCTTATTAATAACATTGATACCATCTGACCATGGTGTTCAGGGCGTGAACTGTTCCTTATTAATAACATTGATACCATCTGACCAAGGTGTTCAGGGTGTGAACTGTTCCTTATTAATAACATTGATACCATCTGACCATGGTGTTCAGGGTGTGAACTGTTCCTTATTAATAACATTGATACCATCTGACCAAGGTGTTCAGGGTGTGAACTGTTCCTTATTAATAACATTGATACCATCTGACCAAGGTGTTCAGGGTGTGAACTGTTCCTTATTAATAACATTCATACCATCTGACCATGGTGTTCAGGGCGTGAACTGTTCCATCTTTGTCCCTTGCAGTGCCATACAGTGGAATCCACTTATAAAGAATGTCCCACAATGTATTTCCAGGAATAACATACTCTTTTCTCTTCCCTGTCCATTTCTCTTTCCCTGTAATAAAATACTGTCTATAATGAACAATACCTACTATCAACATAACCAATTCCCAACATAACCAATTCCCAACATAACCAATTCCCAACATAACCAATTCCCAACATAACCAATTCCCAATTCCCTTTTGTACAAATGAGTTGTTTCTGTCTTTGTATCAACATTTATACACACAATGTTCCTGTGAACATTGGTAATGAGAAATATCTGCATGTATACCTTTTTACATCTTCAGTGTCTCTTCCCCCTCCTTCGTCTGCCGTGTTTGACTGGTGTGCCGTGTTTGACTGGTGTGCCGTGTTTGACTGGTGTGCCGTGTTTGACTGGTGTGTCGTGTTTGACTGGTGTGCCGTGTTTGACTGGTGTGCCGTGTTTGACTGGTGTGCCGTGTTTGACTGGTGTGCCGTGTTTGGTCTGCCTTGTTTGACTGGTGTGCCGTGTTTGACTGGTGTGCCGTGTTTGACTGGTGTGCCTTGTTTGACTGGTGTGCCGTGTTTGACTGGTGTGCCGTGTTTGACTGGTGTGCCGTGTTTGACTGGTGTGCCGTGTTTGTGCCGTGTTTGACTGGTGTGCCGTGTTTGACTGGTGTGCCGTGTTTAGATGCAGTCACAATATCAGTCACACACATGTGCACACACATAACACACCACACACACACACATGTGCACACACATAACACACCACACACACACACACACCACACACACACACACACACACACACACACACACACACACACACACACACACACACACACACACACACACACACACACACACACACGCGCGCACAAGCACACAAGCGCACACACGTAGCACACAAGCGCACACCACACCACACACACACACACACATGTGCACAAACACTCACACACACATACACCAGACATGATACACACACACATGCATTCTTCCACTTTCACATACATAAACACACACACATACACCTGCATGCTGAAACATGCACATTGTGCCATATAAACACACAAAGAGTTAGAAGCATCTCATCATAAGACTGACAGCTGCGTTTTGTGTGTTTATTGCCAGCAAGGCTGCACAGTCACGTACCCCTCGGTCAGGAGACATCGTACCCAGACGTGTGAACAACTGATGTGTCAGTCACTGCTCAGTTTCTTTGCCGTTTAGATGCAGTCACCGTATCGGTCTTTGGTCTCAGAATTGCTCACTGACGACTTTAACATTAGATAACGAAATGTTTCCTGCCTTTGATTATACTTTAACATTAGATAACGAAATGTTTCCTGCCTTTGATTATACTTTAACATTAGATAACGAAATGTTTCCTGCCTTTGATTATACTTTAACATTAGATAATGAAATGTTTCCTGCCTTTGATTATACTTTAACATTAGATAACGAAATGTTTCCTGCCTTTGATTATACTTTAACATTAGATAACGAAATGTTTCCTGCCTTTGATTATACTTTAACATTAGATAACGAAATGTTTCCTGCCTTTGATTATACTTTAACATTAGATAACGAAATGTTTCCTGCCTTTGAATATACATAGTGATGTTTGGCCCTTTGACTCCGGCGCCCTGTCCACCAGCATCCTGCATTGTCAACCATGCTAGGAAAGCAAAAACTTAACCCTTTGACTCCTGCACCCTGTCCACCAGCATCCTGCATTGTCAACCATGCTAGGAAAGCAAAAACTTAACCCTTTGACTCCTGCACCCTGTCCACCAGCATCCTGCATTGTCAACCATGCTAGGAAAGAAAAACTTAACCTTTTGATTCACTCACTCTATCAAAACTTAATCCTTTTATTCCCTCACTCTATCCACCAGCTTCCTGCAGGAAGCTGGTGAATAGGGTGATGGGGTCAAAGGATTAGGTGTTTGCAGTTGGTAGATAGGTGCAGGAGTCAAAAGGTTGGTTAAGTTGATGGGGTTGAGTTGTTCATGTGGTCAACGGCAAACCTTGATCCACTCTTTGCAGACTTCCAGTCTTGGAAAAGTTTTTGGGGAATGGGAAAATTTGCATGTCTGGATATCGATATGAGTTTCTGGAATTGGATCAACATTCCCCGTAACAGCGTTGTTTTCCGTACATAACAAATAGTTAAGAAACTGGCAAAGTTCCAAAAGCAAAGACGTTCTTTTCACATACGCTGATGGGAAAAACCACTGTGCTTGCCGGACCTGCCTGCAGAGATACGAAGCACATGGGCACATACATCAGTTGGTGCGCTGATTGGCTGAGGAGCTGATTGCACATACATCAGTTGGTGCACTGATTGGCTGGGAGCTGATTGCACATATATCAGTTGGTGCACCGATTGGCTGAGGAGCTGATTGCACATATATCAGTTGGTGCACTGATTGGCTGAGGAGCTGATTGCCAGCTGCTGGAATGACAGTGCATGTATTGGATCCTTCTGTTGGTGCTGCTATTGCTGCTGCTGCTACTTTTGATGCTATCATTGCTGTTACCATTATTACTATCATTGCTACCATTATTACTGTTGTTATTGTTACTACCATTATTACTATTGTGACTGCTGCTGCCGCAATTGCTACTGCCGTTACATTTTCAAGATATCCCTCAGACTGCATCACTAATCACACGTATTCATAGAGTACTTATAAACACAGTATTCACATGGTGCAGTATACCACTGGACACATAATAACTATGTGATGTGAACAAGAACACTGTTTTCAAAGCTGTCTTACATTTTTGTGTTGTCTTGTTTCAGGGAAATATCTTCTTCCTTCAAGTCAGACAAACGCTGCTCAGAATGCAAACTGCTGTGCTGTGACCCAAACCTCAAAATCTTTGAAGGCGATTCAGAAGATGCTGTAAGTAAGGATTCATGGATGAATGAAACAAAGTTCTAATAGAAACAGTGATTGTTAGTAACAGTGATTGTTAGACACAGTGAAACAATGATTGTTACAGCAGTGAAACAATGACTGTTGCAACAGTGAAACATTGATTGTTACAACAGTGAAACAATGATTGTTACGACAGTGAAACAATGATTATTACAACCATGAAACAATGACTGTTACAACAGTGAAACAATGATTATTACAACCGTGAAACAATGACTGTTACAACAGTGAAACAACAGTGAAACAATGAATGTTACAACAGTGAAACTGACCATTACAACAGTGAAACAATGATTGTTGTTACAACAAAGAAACTGATTGTTACAACAGTGAAACATTGACTGTTACAACAGTGAAACAGTGATGTTTACAACAGTGAAACGGTGATGTTTACAACAGTAGGACAATGACTGACTGTTACACTAGCAAAACTTATTGTTACAATAGTGAAACAGTGATAGACTGTTACACTAGCAAAACTTATTGAAACAACAGTGAAACAGTGATAAACTGTTACAACAGTGAAACTGACTGGAACCAGAAAAAAAAAACGAAAAAAGAATCAGAACGCGTATTTAATACAACAAGACAAGACAGGCACAAATTTTCGGCCAACTGGCCTTTGTCAAGCGTAAGATCACAAACAAACACCGGATACAAAAATTAGGAGAAAAAGACTGAAACTTCCCTGCTGCTCCATTCGGTTTGAGAAAAGGAAGCTGACTATTACAGCAATGAAGCAGTGAGTAACAGTGAAACAATGATTTAACTGCTAACAACAGTGAAACAATGATTTAACTGCTAACAACAGTGAAACAATGAGTAAATGCTAACAACAGTGAAACAATGAGTAAATGCTGACAACAGTGAAAATGAGTAAATGCTGACAACAGTGAAACAATGAGTAAATGCTGACAACAGTGAAACAATGAGTAAATGCTGACAACAGTGAAACAATGAGTAAATGCTGACAACAGTGAAACAATGAGTAAATGCTGACAACAGTGAAACAATGAGTAAATGCTAACAACAGTGAAACAATGAGTAAATGCTGACAACAGTGAAACAATGAGTAAATGCTGACAACAGTGAAACAATGAGTAAATGCTGACAACAGTGAAACAATGAGTAAATGTTAACAACAGCGGAAACAATGAGTAAATGCTAACAACAGTGAAACAATGAGTAAATGCTAACAACAGTGAAACAATGAGTAAATGCTAACAACAGTGAAACAATGAGTAAATGCTAACAACAGTGAAACAATGAGTAACTGTTAACAACTTATGAGATTGCCTGTGCAAAACATGCCCGCCGCAGATCAGAGCGCTGCTGGCGCAAATCCAAACTCACTGTACATAGGCAACTTTTCCAAGCCTCTAAAACAAAAGTATCCACCCTCATTGCATCTGCAAAAACAAGCTATTTCCAAACCAAAATCCTGAATGCCTCTTCTTCAAGAGAACTCTTTACAACCATGAATCATCTCCTTGGCACACGAAAAGATTTACCTCTCCCAACAAAACACACAAATGAAGAACTCCCATCTGTATTCTCCAAGTATTTCACCACCAAAATACAAACTCTTCGTGACAGGCTTGACAGGACACCCTGTCAACCATGCCTACCTGACCCTTCCTTCTCTGGCACACCTCTTACTACTTTTACCCCAGTCTCACAAGAAGAAATTCTCAACACAATCAGATCCATGTCATTCAAAACCTGCGAACTGGATCCTCTTCCAGGTTCTCTCTACTCTGACTGTCTCCCTACTCTCCTCCCATTCATCACTGACATCATCAACACTTCTCTTCAAACTGGAACTGTCCCAGATTCTTTCAAGTCTGCTATTGTTCACCCTCTCCTCAAGAAATACAATTTAGACCCAAATGAACTGAAAAATTACCGGCCTATCTCTAATCTCTCTTTCTTGTCAAAACTCATTGAAAAAGTTGTCCTCAACCAGCTGAACTCTCACCTGTCTGCCAACAATCTTCTCAATCCTTTCCAGTCAGCCTACCGCCAGTGCCATAGCACTGAAACTGCCCTGCTACACATTCTCAACAATCTCCTCCTTGCAACTGATACTGGCAAAGTCTCTCTCCTCACACTCCTTGATCTGTCTGCAGCCTTTGATACCATTGATCATGGTATTCTCCTTTCTAGACTTCATCATACTTTTGGCATCTCTGACATTGCTCTCTCCTTTTTCACTTCATATCTGTCAAACAGAAAACAAACTGTTCTCATTAATGGCACTTACTCTCAACCTGCATGCCTGACCTGTGGTGTTCCACAAGGATCTGTCCTTGGCCCTGTTCTTTTCACTCTTTACACCTCCCCCCTGTCCACCATCATCAACTCCCACTCTATAAAACACCACTTCTATGCTGATGACACCCAACTTCTAGACAGTGACACACCAGACAATATACAGCGCCTCTTGACTCGCACCACTGAGTGTTACTCGGACATTAAGAACTGGATGACGTTCAACAAACTTCAGCTTAATGATGACAAGACAGAAGCTATCCTCATTGGCACCCGTCAGAAACTTTCTCAGCTGCCTCCTCTTTCTCTCCCATTATGTAACACATCAGTCCCAATTTCTGATTCAGCTAAAAACCTTGGTGTCTGCATTGACTCTACCCTCTCCATGAACAAGTTTGTTTCTCAAACTGCCAGATCTTGCTACTATCACCTCCATCGTATAAGCTTGATCAGGAAGTATCTCTCTGTGGAAACAACTGCAAAACTCGTTCTCTCCTTCATAATGTCTCGCATTGACTATTGCAATTCACTCCTGTCTGGTCTTCCTGCCTCCACCATTCACATCCTACAGCGCATTCAAAACAATGCTGCACGCCTTGTACTCAAAAAGAAAAAAGCTGACCACATATCTCCTCTCCTGGCACAACTTCACTGGCTCCCTGTATCAAAGCGCATACAGTACAAACTAGACACCATGTGCTACAAAAGCCTCAATAACGCAGCCCCCGATTACCTGTCAAGCCTACTTGAGATCTATGTTCCCTCACGTACCCTCCGCTCTGCCTCCGATCCTCTGACTTTTCGCTTTCCACGCACCAAGCTCAATACCTATGGTCCACGAGCCTTCTCTGTTTCTGGTCCACTTTCCTGGAACAAACTTCCTCTCTCAGTCTGTCAGCAACCTACTTTTGTCTCCTTCAAGTCCGCTCTCAAAACTCACCTTTTCTCCTCTGCATAAAATCCTGACCTCACTCATCCCCCCTCTGTAGCCTGTCTCCACTCGGAGGGGAATCACATTGTAATATATATTTGTATATAATATGCTCTCTATAATTTTCCATTGCTTTTATTCTTTTTCCCCATTTATAGCCATGTGTAAGTGTGTGTGTGCGTGTGTGTGCGCGCGTGCGTAAGTGTATGTTCAGCGCTTAGATTTGATTTTTATCGAGATTTTGCGCTATATAAATATTGTAATTATTATTTTATTATTATTAACAACAGTGGAAACAATGATTAACTGTTAATGATAATGGAAACAATGACTGTTAACGCTGTGAAATGATTAACTGTTAACAACAGTGAAACAGTGATTAACTGTTAACAGTGGGAAAAATGATTAACTGTTTACAACTGTGGAAACAGATTTGGAATATTTTCAGATTCCTGAGAAAGTGTTGTTCACACACCTACTAACATTGCTGAGTTTAAGCATTTTGAAGTCCTTATGACCTCAGCCATGGTCTTGCCTTGAAAACTTCACTTTTTGCAACTTCAAACTATGGTAAAGATCCACCTGTAGAGAGATGAGAAACTCTGCTCCACTCATTGTTGTCACACACACACACACACACACATACACACACACACACACACACACACACACACACACACACACACACACACACACACACACACACACACACACACACACACACACACACACACACACACACACACACACATCCTCCAGTCTGTATGAAATAATCTCCCTTTTTTAAAGAAAAGGAGATTAAGAAAGAAATAAGTGCATGTAATAAACAAGACCTGTGTGTTGTCTATGTCAAGGTAGAGGAGTTTATAGCCTTGGTGGATCCCAAACTACAGGTGTCTACAAACAGTGGGAACGCTAATGATTATGATGACCACCCTCAGTACAACCTAACTCACTTCAGGTAAGCACTGTTGCTTTCTTTCTGGCTCATTCTCAGTAACGAAAGAAAAGACCGAAGGAAATGGAGTAATGTTAAACAGAGCTAGACTGTATGCAGTTTGTTAACAAAATGCACAAGAGAGCAAAAGGAATACAATGGCTACACACTCAACACAAATCAAAGACGACTGCATTCCAGAAGTACTTGTGCGTGTCCTAGTGTGTGTGACTGTTGATTTTGACCCATTGATGATGTGTGTGTTGTAGTGTGTGTGACTGTTGATTTTGACCCATTGATGATGTGTGTGTCCTAGTGTGTGTGACTGTTGATTTTGACCCATTGATGTGTGTGTGTTGTAGTGTGTGTGACTGTTGATTTTGACCCATTGATGATGTGTGTGTCCTAGTGTGTGTGACTGTTGATTTTGACCCAATGATGTGTGTGTTGTAGTGTGTGTGACTGTTGATTTTGACCCATTGATGATGTGTGTGTTGTAGTGTGTGTGACTGTTGATTTTGACCCATTGATGTGTGTGTGTTGTAGTGTGTGTGACTGTTGATTTTGACCCATTGATGATGTGTGTGTGTCCTAGTGTGTGTGACTGTTGATTTTGACCCATTGATGTGTGTGTGTCCTAGTGTGTGTGACTGTTGATTTTGACCCATTGATGTGTGTGTCCTAGTGTGTGTGACTGTTGATTTTGACCCATTGATGATGTGTGTGTCCTAGTGTGTGTGACTGTTGATTTGACCCAATGATGTGTGTGTGTCCTAGTGTGTGTGACTGTTGATTTTGACCCATTGATGATGTGTGTGTCCTAGTGTGTGTGATTATTGATTTGACCCATTGATGATGTGTGTGTCCTAGTGTGTGTGATTATTGATTTGACCCATTGATGATGTGTGTGTCCTAGTGTGTGTGATTATTGATTTGACCCATTGATGATGTGTGTGTCCTAGTGTGTATGATTATTGATTTGACCCAGTGATGTGTGTGTCCTAGTGTGTGTGATTATTGATTTGACCCATTGATGATGTGTGTGTCCTAGTGTGTATGATTATTGATTTGACCCAGTGATGTGTGTGTCCTAGTGTGTATGACTGTTAATTTGATCCAATGATGTGTGTGTCTCAGTGTATATGACAAGAATGGTCACCTAGCAAGCTTTGACTCTGGCTTGTTGGAAAATAGCATAGAACTGTTTGTCAGTGGTTTCATCAAACCTCTGGGTGAAGACGACCATGGCACCAAAGGCAAGTAACAATTGATATGTGTGTGTCTGTGCTGTTTTGTCCTTTGACTCCATCAGTCTGTCCGCTACCATCCTGCATTGTCAGCCATGACAGGTGTTCACTCCCTTGCCCTATCCACCGGTTTCCTGCAGGAAGCTGGAGGATAGGGTAAAGGAGTGAAAGGGTTAAGTCTGTTGTTAACCCGATCTTAACCGGTCTGATTCATGACTTCTCAGCCATTTCCCTTCTCATTAGTTTATTGCCTGCTAGCATCAGTTTGATCCCTCCATTCAGTCAGTTTGGTCTGGGGCCACTGTCCCTTACCCTACTTGTCCCCTGGTGGCGGATAGGGGAATGACCCTTAACCCTTAGATATGGGGGTTAGCTGCGAATAAGCAGTTGAGGACCAAACGGTGATGGGCCCAGAGGGGAGGCTGGGTCATGGGGTGGTGTCTATATTCTCTCAGAAGGCTCAAAAGGTCTCATAACCCAATGACAGGTCTGTCTAGGAGAGTCAGGGGCGCCTATAAATAACTCCTACCGTCACAGCAAAGTCCTGGTAAGCAGGGGATGGATGGAGTCGGACAACGACCAACACAGATATGTAACAGCAACGGTTTCTGTCACCACAGCTGTGGGTAGATGGTCCCAAAAGGAACAGTGGCCAGAGCCCCTTCATAGTATGTGTACTGCCACTCTATAAGGCAGTGACAAACCACTGGTTATATTTCTGTCAAAAACTACATGAGTTGAGATCAAAGAAACAAAAACGCTATAGGATTGTACTTTCTGAGACCCCCAAGATGGACAGGCCTCAAAAGCTACTGAGGAGGGAGTGTCTGTGACTGTGAAACACTGCTGTGATGATAGTACATATGTACCTGACTGCAGCAGTAGGAAGCAGTCTTGTTGACACACCTTAAAAACAGAAGAATCCAAAATGGGCAAAAAGCAAAAGCACGAAGAAAAGACATCACCACTGGAACGTGGAACATCAGAACAACGGGAGAATTAGGAAAGATGGAATTACTACTGAAGGAACTGGACGAACATAAAATCAACATAACTGGCCTGAGTGAGACTAGATGGAACAATGAAGGCATCTTCAACAAATGAGGTCTTACAATAGTTTTCAGTGGAAATGAAAAAGGAGGCTCAAATATGGGAATCATGTCAATGGCCGGGTGACTGGAAGCCATAAGAATTTGTCATGATATATACAAATGGGGACATCTAAGACTGCAGTAACCATAGAACCATCCCCTTATCAGCCACACCAGTAAAGTACTGCTAGTCATCATACTGAACGGAATGAAACAGTAATTGGAAGAAGAACTCTTGACTTTCAGGAGGCAGATTTAGAACAGGTGGGAATGAAGATTGGAGGAAGAAACATCACCAACCTGAGAAATGCAGACGACACTGCATTAACGGCAGATAAAATCACAAGCATGAAGAGAATTCTCTATCCAGTAGATGCAGCAGGTTGCAGGGCAGGGTTGAAACTGAATGCTAAGAAAACCAAAGTCGTGCACATAGCGAAAAAAGAAGGCCAGGAACATCCAAACATTCAAATAAGTAAATAAGAATTAGAAAATGTCCAACATTTCAAGTATCTAGGATCTCTGAAAGCGAATGATGGCTCCTGCACATACATATACACACAAACATACACACATAAACACACACAGACACATACAAACACACAGACACACACACACATAAACACAAACAAACACACACACATACACACACAGGCGATACACACACGCACACACACACACACACACACACTCTCTCTTCTCTCTCTCTCTCTCTCTCTCTCTCTCACACACCACACACACACACACACACACACATACACACACACACACACACACACACACACACACACACACACACACACACACACACACTTACACACACATACACACACACAAACACACATGCACACGCAGACACACAAACACATGCACACAAACACACACACACACACACACACACACACACACACACACACACACACACACACACACACACACACACACACACACACACACACACACACACACACACACACATATATATACACACTCCTCATGTCTGTTGAAAAAGTGTGTGTCAATAAATTCATCAAAGTTGTATTGCTTGTAGGAGATGCATGCACACACACACATGTACACACACATACACATATACACACATACACACATACACACACACACAGGCACACACATACACACGCACACACACACACATGTGCACACATGCGCGCACACACACACACACGTGCACACTCTCTCTCTCATATATATTTGTTGAAAAAGTATTCAGACAGTAGATTCCAATGCTGTGTTATTTGCAGGAGGTGTGGAGTGCACAAGGATGGGTCCCTTAGTAGAATGGTGGACCTCAGGATATGCGGGGGACGTCTACATTGGAATCACCACAGGTCAGAGAAGGCTGTGGATACTTATGAACAATTTCTTTTAAACAATTTTTTTTTTCATTTGTGAGACTTTTTAAACTGACCAGCTCCTACTGAGCTTTGAACAGGCCCTGGGCTCACTGGGAAGACTGGGGCCACAGAGTCAAGTCTCATCCATTTCACAGATGCAACATTGAGGTTGTTGCTCAAACTTCCTGTCCATCATTGCAGGTGTCTGTATTTTTCAGGCCTGGATATATTGTCATAGTAAGCCTGGAGTACAGCCCTGTCATGCAGTCTCTGTCCTGAGTAGAATTCCACAACATCAGGATTATCATCCTTATCACTGCATCATCATCACTATAGCGTTGTAAAAACTGGCAGCTTATGCAGCTATTAAGAAGGCGTGCAAAATGGAGCCAAAAAAACAAAAACAAAAAAAACCCAGACAAGTCTTTTTTCCCTGCTCTTTTTATGAATCCTTTTCTATGTGAAATCCATATGGCGAAATAATGCATGTTTATGATACAGTCTCCCCCCATGAAGATGCCGGGAGCTCTTTCAGTATGAAAAGTATCCCCACCTGGAAATTCTGTGCTGCAGTTTCCTCTTTTCTGTCACTCTCATTGTTTCTGCCTTGTTCCTTTGCTCTGTCATTTCTTCCTATCATTTTCTGCCTTATTGGTCCATTCATCTGTATGTGTTCGATATTGTCTTTCACACTTTCTTTACGAGCGATAATGGGGTACATATGTTAAGTGCATTTTTGGCTCTAGGGAAATGAGATATGCAGAAGCAATTTTAGGGAATTTTGGCGCATTTTTATGTATGTTTTAGTGTCCTTGTTTATGTTTAAATTTGTGTTCAGATATGTTGTTTTAAATCCCTGTGCCATAAATTGGACAGAGTGGTCAACACCAGGGGAATCTCCTTAGATTATGTGTGTGGATGCTTTGACATGTGTACTTAATTTTCTTTTCTTTTTGTTTTCTTGTTGAATTATGGTGTATGTTTTGAAACGGTCATAGCCCTGATACTGTTATAGCCCTGATAGGGTCATAGCCCTGATATGGTCATAGCCCTGATACGGTCATACGGTCATAGCCCTGATACGGTTATAACCCTGATACGGTCATAGCCCTGATACGGTTATAACCCTGATACGGTTATAGCCCTGATACGGTTATAGCCCTGATATGGTTATAGCTACGGTTATAGCCCTGATACGGTTATAGCCCTGATACGGTTATAGCCCTGATACGGTTATAGCCCTGATACGGTTATAGCCCTGATACGGTTATAGCCCTGATACGGTTATAGCCCTGATACGGTCATAGCCCTGATACGGTTATAGCCTGCTACGGTTATAGCCCTGATACGGTCATAGCCCTGATACGGTTATAGCCCTGATACGGTTATAGCCCTGATATGGTTATAGTACGGTTATAGCCCTGATACGGTTATAGCCCTGATACGGTTATAGCCCTGATACGGTTATAGCCCTGATATGGTTATAGCTACGGTTATAGCCCTGATACGGTTATAGCCCTGATATGGTTATAGCTACGTTTATAGCCCTGATATGGTTATAGCTACGGTTATAGCCCTGATACGGTTATAGCTACGGTTATAGCCCTGATATGGTTATAGCCCTGATACGGTTATAGCCCTGATACGGTTATAGCCCTGATACGGTTATAGCCCTGATACGGTTATAGCCCTGATATGGTTATAGCTACGGTTATAGCCCTGATATGGTTATAGCCCTGATACGGTTATAGCCCTGATACGGTTATAGCCCTGATACGGTTATAGCCCTGATACTGTTATAGCCTGATACGGTTATAGCCCTGATACGGTCATAGCCTGATACGGTTATAGCCCTGATACGGTTATAGCTACGGTTATAGCCCTGATACGGTTATAGCCCTGATACGGTTATAGCCCTGATACGGTTATAGCCCTGATACTGTTATAGCCCTGATACGGTTTTAGCCCTGATACGGTTATAGCCCTGATACGGTCATAGCCTGATACGGTCATAGCCCTGATACGGTTATAGCCCTGATACGGTTATAGCCCTGATACGGTCATAGCTACGGTTATAGCCCTGATACAGTCATAGCCCTGATACGGTCATAGCCCTGATACGGTCATAGCCCTGATAAGGTCATAGCCCTGATACGGTTATAGCCCTGATACGGTTATAGCCCTGATACGGTCATAGCCCTGATACAGTCATAGCCCTGATACAGTCATAGCCCTGATACGGTTATAGCCCTGATACGGTTATAGCCCTGACACGGTTATAGCTACGGTTATAGCCCTGATACGGTTATAGCCTTGATACGGTTATAGCCCTGATACGGTCATAGCCCTGATACGGTCATAGCAGTTGGCTGGGCTTTAAACAACAATAACAATAACAGTGGTACAGTCATGATACGGCTGTACAGTTGGCTGGGCTTTAACCCTTTGCCACCTGCACCCTATCTACCAACTGCAAAAACTGAACCCTTTAACCCTTTGCAGGAAGCTGGTGGATAGGGTGAGGGAATCAAAGGGTTAAGTTTTTGCTCTTCCAGCATGGTTGACAAAGAAGGATGATGTTGGACAGGCTGCAGGAATCAAAGGGTTAAACAACGATAACAATAACAATGATACAGTCATGATACGGCTCTACACAGTTGGCTGGGCTTTAAACAACAATAACAATAACAATGGTACAGTCATGATACAGCTCTACACAGTTGGCTGGGCTTTAAACGACAATAACAATAACAGTGGTACAGTCATGATACAGCTCTACACAGTTGGCTGGGCTTTAAACAACAATAGCAATAACAATGATACAGTCATGATACGGCTCTACACAGTTGGCTGGGCTTTAAACAACAACAACAATAACAGTGGTACAGTCATGGTAGAAAGAAACTCTAGGGAGAGCTAGACAACAGAAGGTCTTCAGAGAAGTAACCCCCTTTAGACAAGTGTTTCGGCCCTGAACTCCTTACACTCTCGGGGGGCCGGGCCACATCCAGGTCATGACTCCTGGATGCTCTTCTGCTGTTGTCTATTTTTTTTTCCCACGCCGGGGAGCGAACCTGGGCGATTCTGCGCTTCAGAACTGCGGTACGCGGTTTTACCAATGTGCTAACGGGGCACACATCATCTGTAGGGGATTTAATCCTTATGAAGTTCACTTTTGGTTCCTCCTTGCCCAGATCCAGCTTGAGCTCCTTTCTGCTGCCTCTGCCATCGCTTTAAGGGCTCTAGTCCTCTTCTTCCCAGAAATGGCGAGTTGTTTCATGAGATCATAAGCGGAGGTGCCCACAAACCCTCTTGCCCCGACCTCTATGGCGAAGATTTTGACCCGCAGACCTGCTTTCTTCAGGGTGCTGGCAAGACCGGCGTATTTTTCGGTCTTGTAGATATGTACTTCTTCCATTCTGCTTTCGTATGGCACAGTGAGTTCTATCAGAATCACTTGTTTCGAGGAGTCAGAGTGGAGAGCGATGTCTGGTCTCATGCCTGTCTTGCTGATGACATCTGGGTAATTTCTCCACTCTGGGAGGTCTGCTGTACACTCCCAGTCGACTGCTCCATCCAGAAGACCCTTTGGCAATGTGCTGGTTGTCATAGCAATTTCGGGCCAGACCTGTTTCCCTCCTGCTTTGTAGAACGTTGTCATAGCAATTGGTGCGTTTGGGGTCATGGTTTTTTCGCTAACCACGTCTGTGATCACTTTCAGAACTTGGTTGTGCCTCCATGTATACCTTCCTTGGGCTAGCGCTACTTTGCAAGAGCTTAGGACATGTTCCACTGTTTGTTTCTTCTGACAGAGCGGACATGCTGGGTCATCTGATTTCCCCCATTTCACTAAGTTTGCATTCGAGGGGAGCAGGTCATATACAGATCTGAGGAGGAAGCTTATCCTTAGAGGAGCCATGTGCCACATATCGTTCCAGCTGAGACTTCTTTGGAGTGCACTGTCCCATGTTGTCCATTGCCCCTGTTGACCTTGCTGGACTGCCTTCTGCACTCTTTTGACATCTTCTTCTTTCTTCAACTCCTGTATGATCATGTCTCTTTTTTCCTTCCTTTTGACTTTGGACCACCACTGCATTTTTGTTGCTCCCAGTCCCTGTCTGTTGGTTTGTGTGTGTCCAATTATTTCTTTGATGCTGAGGTTTCTCTTGGCATTGTTTACAGCCTCTTGGACTTTCCATTTTTTGCCAGTTCTCAGCTTTGGCTGAACTGATCTCACAATATTGTCTTCCGATTCCTCCAGCATGCTCAACAGTCTTGCTTTTCCAACTTTGTATTCCTCCACTATGGATTTGAGAGGTAGCTTCAGCATTGCTTGACGACAGTGGAATGCAACATCAGTGAGACCAGGTGGGACACCGAGCCATTTTCTTGTGTATTTGTTGATTTTGGCTTCCATTGCTTCCACTGTGCTGGTGCAAATGTCATAGATTAGCAGTGGCCACAGCAGCTTTGGTATCAGCATGAACTGTAGACACCAGAATGAATTTTAATACAGTTCTTTCCATGCCAATTTATTATAGATACAGAGCCACTGAATATGTGTTTTGATTTTGTTTTTGGGAGGCCAAAAATGTCAGGGGGTTTTTAGATGTTTTTTGAGAGGAATTAAACAGGAATGATACATGATAGGACACATGCATAATGTTTACATAGTAAATAAAGAACTACTGCAAGGCTTGTTGAAACATGATTTTACAGTTTTTATCTTTATAATATACATTACCACCAAATGTTAAAACAACAACAACAAAAAAAGGCTACATAAAAAGCAAAAGATTACAGGACAAAATCGTTTTAAAAGTAAATTCTTGTTAAAAATCACATTTTTAGTGTAGATAAGTACACATTTTTTGTTTGGGAGAGTCAGAAGGTTCTGCTTCATCGTGCCATCACGATACAGTGTGGGGAGTGTGTGGGAGACACGATGTAGGCAATGTCAGATGGTAGGTTTCATGGAGATTCTCATGTCGTCGGGTCACAGCTTGATGAGATCTACCCTCCGTGTGGGGCAAGGTGGATTGTCTATAGGGTAAACATTACTCGGGGTAGGTAGATGTACAGAGTCAAGCGCATGTGTTGATAGGAAACGTGCTCTACAAGACCAGGTCGGAATAACCCAGCGAGGGTTACTCTGTTTTTAGTACAAAAAGTGTCTGTGAATCAGGTTTGAATTAATAAATGACGGCATTATTCTATGGTGGGATCATTCCGCTGTAGTCTGAAATAAGTTTTGTCACTTAAAGGGCAAGGGCAAGAATTTTTCAAAAGTACAGCGCACGTATAGGTGCATGCCTTAGAGAACGGAGCAGTCAGTCAGCGTACGCCTTTGTGCGCCCCATAGGCAACAGAGCAAGACACAGCACACGTATAGGTGCGTGCCTTAGAGAACGGAGCAGTCAGTCAGCGTACGCCTTTGTGCACCCCATAGGCAACGGAGCAAGACACAGCGCACGTATAGGTGCATGCCTCAGAGAACGGTGCAGTCAGTCAGCGTACGCCTTTGTGCGCCCCATAGGCAACAGAGCAAGACACAGCACACGTGCCTTAGAGAACGGAGCAGTCAGTCAGCGTACGCCTTTGTGCGCCCCATAGGCAACGGAGCAAGACACAGCGCACGTATAGGTGCGTGCCTTAGAGAATGGAGCAGTCAGTCAGCGTACGTCGGTGTGTGCCCCATAGGCAACGGAGTGAGACACAGCGCACGTATAGGTTTGTGCCTTAGAGAACGGAGCAGTCAGTCAGCGTACGCCGGTTGTGCCCCATAGGCAACGGAGTGAGACACAGCACACGTGTAGGTGCGTGCCTTAGAGAACGGAGCAGTCAGTCAACGTACGCCTTTGTGCGCCCCATAGGCAACGGAGCAAGACACAGCGCACGTATAGGTGCACTCCATTGGGGAAAAGTTAACCTTTTTACTTCTTCATCCTCTCTGCCAACAGAAAAATGTTAAACACATTTGGTTCAATCCTTTGACAGTGAGGGAGTACTGTATATTATTTGTCTGAATTGATCAATGTTAAGTTTGGGCTTTGGAGCCTGATCAAAAGGGATTCCTTGCACTCTGGCAGTTGCCAGCAGTTATCTGGCAGATTCCCTTTGCTTGCACAGACCCTTATGTGCTTGCTACTTCTTGAAATTGAAAAGATGGGGGGGGGGGGGGGGTGAACCTAAGACGTATGAAACAGTAAGCTGATTACTAAATAAAAAAAAATGAAGAAAGAAAACAAAACTCACATATATAGATAGATTAGAAGGGGGGGGGGGGGGGGGGGGATGAATTGTTCACTTAAAAGGTGTTGTTTTGAGAATGTATGACAGTGTAGAAATTTGTGAAAACGAAAGCAGAGAATTTTAGAAGATAATCGTAAAAATGAAAAGACGCAAGTTTGAATGGCTTCAGCACTGTGTTTCATCTTCTCACAGGGTATGCTGACTATTTCCTCTTGGCACCATCACTGACCTTTTCCCCGTTCATGGACGGGGTCAACGTTAAAGTGCACATGTCCAAGGTGGTGATTGAATTTCTGCTGGACCATCAGGATGCCACATTTGAAGATCTGTTAAATAATTTGCAGGTAGGTTGAAACTAAGTTTCAGTTTCAGATTACTCAGAATGGCATTGCAACCTTCAGATGATCCCAAGCCTGCTAACAGCAGTTTTTAAAAAATTTCTTTTGAGAATAGTCCCATTTATTATTTCACGTGGTTAGAGCACAGTACTGATAAGACACGAGTCATGAGTTCGATCCTCAGATGGGCCACAGGTTTATTAGTGCTTCTGTTTGCTCAGCTGGTTACAGCACTGTGCTGATAATGCAAGGATCCTCATGCAGAACACATCTGGATTTTTTTTGACCTCCTGTTTTTTTCCAACCTCCATCCTGGTCCCTGTTTGGAAAATTTCCAGACTGGAAGTGCATTGTTTTAGCCTATAATCGGAACATGTCCAGATTGGAAGTGCATTGTATAAGCCTATAATCGGAACATGTCCAGATTGGAAGTGCATTGTATAAGCCTATAATCGGAACATTTCCAGACTGGAAGTGCATTGTATAAGCCTATAATCGGAACATGTCCAGATTGGAAGTGCATTGTATAAGCCTATAATCGGAACATTTCCAGATTGGAAGTGCATTGTATAGGCCTATAATCAGAACATGTCCAGACTGGAAGTGCATTGTATAGGCCTATAATCGGAACATGTCCAGATTGGAAGTGCATTGTATAAGCCTATAATCAGAACATGTCCAGACTGGAAGTGCATTGTATAGGCCTATAATCGGAACATGTCCAGACTGGAAGTGCATTGTATAAGCCTATAATCTGAACATGTCCAGACTGGAAGTGCATTGTATAAGCCTATAATCAGAACATGTCCAGATTGGAAGTGCATTGTATAGGCCTATAATCAGAACATTTCCAGATTGGAAGTGCATTGTATAGGCCTATAATCAGAACATTTCCAGACTGGAAGTGCATTGTATAAGCCTATAATCAGAACATGTCCAGACTGGAAGTGCATTGTATAGGCCTATAATCAGAACATTTCCAGATTGGAAGTGCATTGTATAGGCCTATGATTGGAACATTTTCCAGGGTGATGACGTGTTTATTGATTATTTATTCTGTGGTATATGATGAAATGTACTTTGAGACTGCTTTGAAGCAATCTATAATATTTCTTTGAGACTGCTTGGATGCAATCTATAATATTTCTTTGAGACTGCTTGGATGCAATCTATAATATTTCTTTGAGACTGCTTGGATGCAATCTATAATATTTCTTTGAGACTGCTTGGATGCAATCTATATTTCTTTGAGACTGCTTGGATGCAATCTATAATATTTCTTTGAGACTGCTTGGATGCAATCTATAATATTTCTTTGAGACTGCTTGGATGCAATCTATAATATTTCTTTGAGACTGCTTGGATGCAATCTATAATATTTCTTTGAGACTGCTTGGAAGCAATCTATAATATTTCTTTGAGACTGCTTGGAAGCAATCTATAATATTTCTTTGAGACTGCTTGGATGCAATCTATAATATTTCTTTGAGACTGCTTGGATGCAATCTATAATATTTTTCACGTACAGAATATCAGGGTTATATTTATACTTGAAGTAGTTTTTCAGACACAATGAATTGGACATAGCGAGTTAAATATTCCCCAACATAAAGGTGCACTACACTCACCAGTGTTGGGATAAAAAGAGATTATTGTATATCAACTGGTGAGGGAGTTGAGTCTGTGTCTGTCTGTCTGGTGGTAAAACACTCACCAGTGTTGGGTTAAAAAGGGTTAGTATTGTATATCAACTGGTGAGGGAGTTGTGTCTGTGTCTGTGTGTCTGGTGGTAAAACACTCACCAGTGTTGGGTTAAAAAGGGATAGTATTGTATATCAACTGGTGAGGGAGTTGTGTCTGTGTCTGTGTGTCTGGTGGTTAAAACACTCACCAGTGTTGGGTTAAAAAGGGAGATTATTGTATATCAACTGGTGAGGTAGTTGTGTCTGTGTGTCTGGTGGTAAAACACTCACCAGTGTTGGGTTAAAAAGGGAGATTATTGCATATCAACTGGTGAGGGAGTTGTGTCTGTGTCTGTGTGTCTGGTGGTAAAACACTCACCAGTGTTGGGTTAAAAAGAGATTATTGTATATCAACTGGTGAGGGAGTTGCGTCTGTGTCTGTGTGTCTGGTGGTAAAACACTCACCAGTGTTGGGTTAAAAAGAGATTATTGCATATCAACTGGTGAGGGAGTTGTGTCTGTGTCTGGTGGTAAAACACTCACCAGTGTTGGGTTAAAAAGATTATTGCATATCAACTGGTGAGGGAGTTGCGTCTGTGTCTGTGTGTCTGGTGGTAAAACACTCACCAATGTTGGGTTAAAAAGAGATTATTGCATATCAACTGGTGAGGGAGTTGCGTCTGTGTCTGTGTGTCTGGTGGTAAAACACTCACCAATGTTGGGTTAAAAAAAGATTATTGCATATCAACTGGTGAGGGAGTTGTGTCTGTGTCTGGTGGTAAAACACTCACCAATGTTGGGTTAAAAAGAGATTATTGCATATCAACTGGTGAGGGAGTTGTGTCTGTGTCTGGTGGTAAAACACTCACCAGTGTTGGGTTAAAAAGGGAGATTATTGCATATCAACTGGTGAGGGAGTTGTGTCTGTGTCTGGTGGTAAAACACTCACCAGTGTTGGGTTAAAAAGGGATAGTATTGTATATCAACTGGTGAGGGAGTTGTGTCTGTGTCTGGTGGTAAAACACTCACCAGTGTTGGGTTAAAAAGGGATAGTATTGTATATCAACTGGTGAGGGAGTTGCGTCTGTGTCTGGTGGTAAAATAATTTTATCACGATTTTCTCAGCTGTTTACAGAGGGATCTTTACTAAATGTGAATTGGAGCTGTGGACTCTTTAGGAGTCCCATTTACATAAATTTGAATGTCATGGCACAAAGGTCAAGGTAACACAGGCTTATTAAGAAGTGCCTAAAATCAAAACTATGTGAGGAACATGTATGAACAGCAGTTTCTAAGGACGTCTACTACTAATACTACTAATGATAATGATAATGATGATGATGATTAATAATAATAATTATGATGATGATAATTGAATTTTGTTTTTTCAATGCCACAGTGACCTTGAGAAGTACAAAATCTGGGAAGCAGATGCTTCAGATAGGTTCTTCTAAGCTGTTTATTCTTGTACAAATTCAATCTTTGGCACAGTCATTGTATCTGTATAAGCAATTAAAGGTGCTATAAGAAACACGTACACGTTTAAGGCAAATAAAGTTCTTTTATTTTGTCAGTTGTGATAATGTTTGTGTCAATATTTTGTCAGTTGTGATAATGTTTGTGTCAATATTTTGTCAGTTGTGACAATGTTTGTGTCAATATTTTGTCAGTTGTGATAATGTTTGTGTCAATATTTTGTCAGTTGTGATAATGTTTGTGTCAATATTTTGTCAGTTGTGATAATGTTTGTGTCAATATTTTGTCAGTTGTGATAATGTTTGTGTCAACAGGAACATCTCCATTAAAAATGAAATGAATATAATCGACTGTATCATTCTAGTAGTGTCTTGAGTCAGATGCATGAATTGCATTATTTGGATGACATTGGTTGTATCTGAAGGTCACAACCATAAGATTGTTGAAATATGTGTCCTGTGGTACAACTTCCATACTTTTTCACCGACTGATATCAAGTTTGGAATTTTTCATCAGACATTAAGTTCCTTTAAATGTCAGACTTTGGTTGTCTTTGATTGATTTTCAAGATCATCTTTATCTTTTTGACTACATTGTATGAAATGAAAGCCTTTTAAAATTATGAGGTTCAACTTTCCATGTCAATTTCTTCTTCAGTATTCGTCTTTTTGTGTATGACATTTTGACGTCAGCGGCCATGAGAATAACATCTGAAGTTAAAAAAGAAAGAAAAAAAAGTAAAAAGCAAAAATGCAGGAAGCTGGTGGATAGGGTGAATGACTCAAAGGGTTACATTTTGCAGTTTGTGGATAAGGTGCTGGAGTCAAAGGATTTATCTTCACATGAAGAACATAGAGAATGCGTTCATCTGATTGTGACTAGCTGTGTAGGAGGAGTATATCTCTGACTTTCACATCCAATCCACCAGTTGCAAAAACTTAACCCTTTAATTCCCTCACCCTATCCAGCAGCTCTCTGCAGGAAGCTGATGGATAGGGTGAAGGAATCAAAGGGTTAAGTTTGTGCTATGCTAGCATGGTTGGCAATGCAGGAAGCTGGTGGATAGGGTGAAGGAATCAAAGGGTTAAGTTTGTGCTATGCTGGCATGGTTGGCAATGCAGGATGCTGGTGGATAGGGTGCGGGAGTCCACGGGATAAATGGTGAAGAGCTCACAAATACAGTTCAGAGTTTGAAGTGTACATAGGCTTGAACTGGGAGCCAGTGAAGTTTGTACACAAACATCATCTTATTGTTGAGCCTTCAGAACTAGTGGCACAGCAGTGAAGTTTGTATATAAATAGGATAATATTTTTGAGCCTTCAGAACCAGCGCGCACACACACACACACACACCACCACACCACACCACACCACACCACACCACACCACACCACACCACACCACACCACAATACACCACAACACAACAACAACACCAACACCAACACCAACAACACCAACACCAACACCAACACCAACACACACCAACACAACACCAACACAACACCAACACAACACCAACACAACACCAACACAACAAAGGGAGATTAAATAAAACAAAACCAGAAGTGGTGTAGTAAAGATTTGGTACTGCTGTGCTTTTCTTCATGAAAAAGTGAACAAAATTTATATAGTTCTTTATACAGTGTGTGGCGTTTTCACTCCATTTGTCCACTTGGTACATGGGGCACTTCCACTGCTTTCTTTTTTTGCTCCTTATGGTTCATTTCTTTGCTGTTAGTTCATTGCTGTGATATAAGCACACATACATGTTATGGCTGTTTCCTTTGCTGTTAGTTCATTGCTGTGATATAAGCACACATACATGTTATGGTTCTTTGCTGTTAGTTCATTGCTGTGATATAAGCACACATACATGTTATGGTTCTTTGCTGTTAGTTCATTGCTGTGATATAAGCACACATACATGTTATAGTTCTTTGCTGTTAGTTCATTGCTGTGATATAAGCACACATACATGTTATGGTTCTTTGCTGTTAGTTCATTGCTGTGATATAAGCACACATACATGTTATGGTTCTTTGCTGTTAGTTCATTGCTGTGATATAAGCACACATACATGTTATGGTTCTTTGCTGTTAGTTCATTGCTGTGATATAAGCACACATACATGTTATGGTTCTTTTTGTCATGCTGTTTAGTTCCAATGTTGCTTTGTGTATATCATGCACACCATACATGTTATGGTTCTTTGCTGTTAGTTCATTGCTGTGATATAAGCACACATACATGTTATGGTTCTTTGCTGTTAGTTCATTGCTGTGATATAAGCACACATACATGTTATGGTTCTTTGCTGTTAGTTCATTGCTGTGATATAAGCACACATACATGTTATGGTTCTTTGCTGTTAGTTCATTGCTGTGATATAAGCACACATACATTTGATGGTTCTTTGCTGTTAGTTCATTGCTGTGATATAAGCACACATACATGTTATGGTTCTTTGCTGTTAGTTCATTGCTGTGATATAAGCACACATACATGTTATGGTTCTTTGCTGTTAGTTCATTGCTGTGATATAAGCACACATACATGTTATGGTTCTTTGCTGTTAGTTCATTGCTGTGATATAAGCACACATACATGTTATGGTTCTTTGCTGTTAGTTCATTGCTGTGATATAAGCACACATACATGTTATGGTTCTTTGCTGTTAGTTCATTGCTGTGATATAAGCACACATACATGTTATGGTTCTTTGCTGTTAGTTCATTGCTGTGATATAAGCACACATACATGTTATGGTTCTTTGCTGTTAGTTCATTGCTGTGATATAAGCACACATACATGTTATGGTTCTTTGCTGTTAGTTCATTGCTGTGATATAAGCACACATACATGTTATGGTTCTTTGCTGTTAGTTCATTGCTGTGATATAAGCACACATACATGTTATGGTTCTTTGCTGTTAGTTCATTGCTGTATATAAGCACACATACATGTTATAGTTCTTTGCTGTTAGTTCATTGCTGTGATATAAGCACACATACATGTTATAGTTCTTTGCTGTTAGTTCATTGCTGTGATATAAGCACACATACATGTTATAGTTCTTTGCTGTTAGTTCATTGCTGTGATATAAGCACACATACATGTTATAGTTCTTTGCTGTTAGTTCATTGCTGTGATATAAGCACACATACATGTTATGTTCTTTGCTGTTAGTTCATTGCTGTGATATAAGCACACATACATGTTATAGTTCTTTGCTGTTAGTTCATTGCTGTGATATAAGCACACATACATGTTATGGTTCTTTGCTGTTAGTTCATTGCTGTGATATAAGCACACATACATGTTATGGTTCTTTGCTGTTAGTTCATTGCTGTGATATAAGCACACATACATGTTATGGTTCTTTCGCTGTTTTAGCGTATTCATATGTAGGTTTTGTTATTTCATAAAGCACACATACATGTTATGGTTCTTTGCTGTTAGTTCATTGCTGTGATATAAGCACACATACATGTTATGGTTCTTTGCTGTTAGTTCATTGCTGTGATATAAGCACACATACATGTTATGGTTCTTTGCTGTTAGTTCATTGCTGTGATATAAGCACACATACATGTTATGGTTCTTTGCTGTTAGTTCATTGCTGTTATATAAGCACACATACATGTTATGGTTCTTTGCTGTTAGTTCATTGCTGTTATATAAGCACACATACATGTTATGGTTCTTTGCTGTTTAGTTCATTGCTGTGATATAAGCACACATACATGTTATGGTTCTTGCTGTTAGTTCATTGCTGTGATATAAGCACACATACATGTTTTTATATTGCTTTTTGCATGTTGTTATTTCTGTGTTATTAAGCGAACACCATACATGTTATGGTTCTTTGCTGTTCATGCTGTGATATAAGCACACATACATGTTATGGTTCTTTGCTGTTAGTTCATTGCTGTAATATAAGCACACATACATGTTATATGTTCTTTGCTGTTGGTTCATTGCTGTGATATAAGCAACATACATGTTATAGTTCTTTCTTTGCTGTTAGTTCATTGCTGTGATATAAGCACACATACATGTTATGGTTCTTTGCTGTTAGTTCATTGCTGTATATATAAGCACACATACATGTTATAGTTCTTTGCTGTTAGTTCATTGCTGTGATATAAGCACACATACATGTTATAGTTCTTTGCTGTTGTTCATTGCTGTGATATAAGCATACATACATGTTATAGTTCTTTCTTTGCTGTTAGTTCATTGCTGTGATATAAGCACACATACATGTTATGGTTCTTTTCTTTGCTGTTAGTTCATTGCTGTGATATAAGCACACATACATGTTATGGTTCTTTGCTGTTAGTTCATTGCTGTTATATAAGCACACATACATGTTATAGTTCTTTTCTGTTAGTTCATTGCTGTGATATAAGCACACATACATGTTATAGTTCTTTTCTTTGCTGTTAGTTCATTGCTGTTATATAAGCACACATACATGTTATAGTTCTTTTCTGTTAGTTCATTGCTGTGATATAAGCACACATACATGTTATAGTTCTTTTCTTTGCTGTTAGTTCATTGCTATGATATAAGCACACATACATGTTATAGTTCTTTGCTGTTAGTTCATTGCTGTGATATAAGCACACATACATGTTATAGTTCTTTGCTGTTAGTTCATTGCTGTGATATAAGCACACATACATGTTATGGTTCTTTTCTTTGCTGTTAGTTCATTGCTGTGATATAAGCACACATACATGTTATAGTTCTTTGCTGTTAGTTCATTGCTGTGATATAAGCACACATACATGTTATAGTTCTTTTCTGTTAGTTCATTGCTGTGATATAAGGACACATACATGTTATGGTTCTTTTCTTTGCTGTTAGTTCATTGCTGTGATATAAGCACACATACATGTTATAGTTCTTTGCTGTTAGTTCATTGCTGTGATATAAGCACACATACATGTTATAGTTCTTTGCTGTTAGTTCATTGCTGTGATATAAGCATACGTACATGTATTCATTATGATATATTTGAAGTGGTTGTGTAATCTTACTGTAGAAATGAACAGTCATGGTTACATCACTGATTCACATACGTTTCTCTTGACAGAAGAGCAAGCAAGATTTATAACTGGCATACATACTATAAGCTGAATGGTGACTGGCATTTCAAGCTGTGTCACCATTTGGTCACCAAAGGCATTTTTACCAGAAGTTATGCAATGTATGTATTCAAAACAAGTGTGATTGTCTGCGTTCAAGCAAACAGGAACCAGAAAAAACACGAAAGAATATGAATGCGTATTTAATACAAGACAAAACAGGCGCAAATTTTCGGCCAATTGGCCTTTGTCAAGTGTAAGATTACAAACAAACAGACACCAGATACAAAGTCTTTTTCTCATAATTTTTGTATCTAGTGTTTGTTTGTTTGTAATCTTTTGCTTGACGAAGGCCAGTTGGCCGAAAATTTGCGCCTGTTTTGTCTTGTTGTATTGAATAAGTGTTCCTATTCTTCTTTAATGTATGTATTGCCTGGAAGATTAATAAACCAGTGCACATATTGATGGCAGACACTGAACAGAAGTAAAGGTGTGTGCTGTATTGTGCAGAGTGTTGTGCCACCACCAAGTGTTTCCAGCTTTACAGAAGAGTCACTGCTGAGACATGCCCAGTATATTGTGGACACTGTAAGTTGCCTTTTTGTGTTTGCTTTTGATTGTTTAGAATTTCAAGTTTTGTTTATCAGATGCTTTGCTTTTGTATGTTCTGAATGATTATGAAAACAGGTAGTCAAGCATTTCTTACAATCTCCCTTTTAATTAAAAAAACCCCAACCTACAGACTCTCTTTTCTAATTACTTTTCTAGAAAGATAAAAGTGAAAAGATGTGTGTGTGTGTGTGTACGCGCGCATATGTGTACGCGCGCACATATGCATACAGATGTGTGCAAAAATGTGCGTGTAGTTTTGTCCATTTTTAAGAGAAGAAACAACAGTACTAGGTCAAGCTGACCATGTTTTAGATCTGTTCTGTCTGTAGTGTTGAAAATCTTGACATACAATAAGTATGACAACTTGTATAATGTGCCTTCTCATTTTCACATTTCTTTAGACTAAGAAAATTCAAAGAATATTTTGTTGATGAGGTCATGTTTGCATGTGTTTCCTGTTTTATTACTTAAAGTGAATGAAAAGATTCAGGTTGCATAATTGTTATACTTTTGTTACTTCATGTATTCATGACAGTCTGTGAAATCCCAGATGTGTTGAATCAGAGTACATTTTCTCATTATTCACCATTCACTCACAATACAAAAACTCACGGGCAGACGTCACAGGCGCTAAGGGAGGGGAGGGCAAGAGGGGAGCAAGATGAAGGGGTGGACGCATAGAGGGGGAAATCAGTGCTGGACAAAAAGGTATGTCTTCAAGATATGAAGGGGTGGACACATAGAGGGGGAAATCAGTGCTGGACAAAAAGATGTATCTTAAAGATATAAAGGGGTGGACACATAGAGGGGGAAATCAGTGCTGGACAAAAAGGTATGTCTTCAAGATATAAAGGGGTGGACGCATAGAGGGGGAAATCAGTGCTGGACAAAAAGATGTATCTTAAAGATATGAAGGCGGTGGACACATATAAAGGGGGGAAAATCAGTGCTGGACAAAAAGATGTATCTTAAAGATATGAAGGGGTGGACACATAGAGGGAAGGGGAAAATCAGTGCTGGAACAAAAAGATGTATCTTAAAGATATGAAGGGGTGGACGCATAGAGGGGGAAATCAGTGCTGGACAAAAAGGTGTATCTTAAAGATATGAAGGGGTGGACGCATAGAGGGGGAAATCAGTGCTGGACAAAAAGGTGTATCTTAAAGATATGAAGGGGTGGACGCATAGAGGGGGAAATCAGTGCTGGACCAAGAAAGGTATTGTCTTCAAGATATGAAGGGGTGGACGCATAGAGGGAGAAATCAGTGCTGGACAAAAAGGTATGTCTTCAAGATGGACTTGAAGGATGACAGAGAATGTGACTGTTGGAGAGTCAGGGGAAGCTCATTCCAGTTGTATGGACCAGACACAGAATGTCAGACAACCGTGGAACATATGTGTCAAGGAATTTGTAAACAAGTAGTATCAGAAGCAGGGCAGAGAGGTCAAGCAGAGCTGCACATTTGGAGATGGTCACAAAGATAAGAAGGTGGGATCACACTGGTGCGCGTGTAGCATAATGTATTGATATGAAATTCTTTGAGAAATAGGCAACTATGGGGAAAGTGAAGCAAGGGAGTGAAATGATCACACCTCTGTTTACAAAGGGCAGACAAGCCAGTGAAATGATCACACCTCTATTTGCAAAGGGCAGACAAGCCAGTGAAATGATCACACCTCTATTTGCAAAGGGCAAGACAATCCAGTGAAATGATCACACCTCTATTTGCAAAGGGCAAGACAAGCCACAGAATTCTGAATTTCCTGAAGGCATGCAATGGAAAAAGTAGGCAAGCCAGACAGTGGAGTGTTACAGTAATCAACACAAGACAAGCGAAGTCATGAGTTTTGATGCTGCTAAAATAATATTAAATTCACGCTTTTGGCTTTTTGCACAATAGTATAAATCGATAGAACATAATTTTAATTCACGCTTTTGGCTTTTTGCACAATAGTATAAATCTGTAGAACATAATTTTAATTCACGCTTTTGGCTTTTTGCACAATAGTATAAATCGATAGAACATAATTTTAATTCACGCTTTGGCTTTTTGCACAATAGTATAAATCTATAGAACATAATTTTAACAACATTTTGAATAACTGCCAGTCAACAGTAAAAATGTAGTGGAATTAAAAATACAAGAGATGGTTGGCCATTCTAATAGTCTTCCTTTATGACAAAATACAAGAGATGGTTGGCCATTCTAATAGTCTTCCTTTATGACAAAATACAAGAGATGGTTGGCCATTCTAATAGTCTTCCTTTATGACAAAATAATCTTTTCCAGTTGTTCCCTTCTCTAAGTGTGAAAAGACGGCGTGTGAGTGCTTGTGTGAAAATTTCGTGCCTGCTGTTGTGTTTTTGTGTGTATGTGTGTCTGCCTGTATGTGTGTCTGCCTGGTGTGCAAGTTTCTCTTTGCCTGTGTTTGTGTTCACTTGAATGCAAGGTTTGCGTCCCCTATGGGGATGCTGGGACTTTTTTTGTATAAATAGTGTCTCCTTCTGGAAATTCTGTGCTAGAAATTTCTTCCTTTCTGTCACTCTTTGTTTCTGCCTTATTCCTTTGCTTTCTGTCCTTTCTTCCTATTGTCTTACAAATTGTTTGGAAGCAGTGATGCATGCGAGGTCAGAAAGAGGAGCCATGAGGAAAGTAAACCCAGGAACAAAGTGTCAGTAGTATCCTGCCAGCCCTTGTAAAGAATGAAATTGCCATCTGGAAGTTGACTTAAATATTTCCAAAATCATTTTGACTTCTTGTCATGCTGTGATTTCAGAATACTGTGAGTGATTACATGACCCGCGTTACTGTGAGTGATTACATGACCCGCGTTACTGTGAGTGATTACATGACCCGCGTTACTGTGAGTGATTACATGACCCGCGTTACTGTGAGCGATTACATGACCCGCGTTACTGTGAGTGATTACATGACCCGCGTTACTGTGAGCGATTACATGACCCGCGTTACTGTGAGCGATTACATGACCCGCGTTACTGTGAGTGATTACATGACCCGCGAACTATAGTTCTATCAGTACTTAGTGAAGAGAAAGTGGTCCCTGGCCAAAGAGTGTCTGAAAAAAACCTTGAATTTTATTTGAGGTAATGAAACCCCCCAGATTTTTTGTTTGGTTGGTTGGTTGGTTGTTTGTTTGTTTGTGGAGTATGAATACTGCCTGATATTTTATTTGGGAGTATATATAAACCTCTTGCCTTTTATAGATGTGCAAACCCTCTATCCATCTTGCAACTTCAACTGTAAGAGTTGCAAAAAGGTCAGATTTCTGCCCTCTGATAATGATAATGACATCTTAAGGCTCCAAATCTTGATTCAACAATCAAATCAAGGCGCGCTCTCTACCGTTCACCAAAGCAATTACCAAGAATGACCAACCTCTTTCCCTTCCCTCTGTTACACACTTTTCTGTTTCACTCATTTTGTCTGGCTGTTTCTCACACTTTTCTGTTTCACTCATTTTGTCTGGCTGTTTCTCACACTTTTCTGTTTCACTCATTTTGTCTTGCTGTTTCTCACACTTTTTCTATTTTCACTCATTTTGTCTCTGGCTGTTCTCACACTTTTCTATTTCACTCATTTTGTCTTGCTGTTTCTCACACTTTTCTGTTTCACTCATTTTGTCTGGCTGTTTCTCACACTTTTCTGTTTCACTCATTTTGTCTGGCTGTTTCTCACACTTTTCTTTCACTCATTTTGTCTGGCTGTTTCTCACACTTTTCTTTTCACTCATTTTGTCTGGCTGTTTCTCACACTTTTCTGTTTGTCATTTTGTCTTGCTGTTTCTCACACTTTTCTGTTTCACTCATTTTGTCTGGCTGTTTCTCACACTTTTCTGTTTGTCATTTTGTCTTGCTGTTTCTCACACTTTTCTGTTTCACTCATTTTGTCTGGCTGTTTCTCACACTTTTCTGTTTGTCATTTTGTCTGGCTGTTTCTCACACTTTTCTGTTTCACTCATTTTGTCTGGCTGTTTCTCACACTTTTCTGTTTGTCATTTTGTCTGGCTGTTTCTCACACTTTTCTGTTTCACTCATTTTGTCTGGCTGTTTCTCACACTTTTCTGTTTGTCATTTTGTCTGGCTGTTTCTCACACTTTTCTGTTTCACTCATTTTGTCTGGCTGTTTCTCACACTTTTCTGTTTGTCATTTTGTCTTGCTGTTTCTCACACTTTTCTGTTTCACTCATTTTGTTTGGCTGTTTCTCACACTTTTCTATTTCACTCATTTTGTCTTGCTCTTTTCTCACACTTTTCTATTTTGACCAAGACTTCAGACAGGCAAAAAGACTCATTGGGCTTCAAGGGGAGGGCCATGAGAAATGAGCCTGTCTCTTCAATATTTTTATGTCAGGGCAGCTCGCCCAGCTTTTAACCATTTTCAGTCATTGTGGGATCTTTTAGCAAGCGCAGACCAGAAAGCACACGGGTCTGACTCTTGATTGCGTTGGTTTTAGCCTGGCTTGAGATAAAATATGTGTCAGCCAACAGTCCATCCAGCTGTGAATAGGTAATGACCCTGTTGAGAGTTGGGGAAGGTAAAACAGCAGTAAGAGAATGGTGTCTTTACCACCTTACCCCCCTGAGATCATGGGGGCCTGGGAAAACTGACTTTTCTTTTATTCAATTTTTTTTACCTAAAGTATTGTTCTTTCAGTAAACGTGAATGCAGTGTTGAGTAGTTATTAAAAACAAGGTATTATTGCAAAAGATTTTTGTCTTCAGGTTCAAAACTATGATGACGGTGGTGAGGAGGATGAAGTTCCTCTGATCTCGACACCATGCATGCGTACACTCATCCAACTGGCTGGTGTCACCTTGGCCAGAAGGTCAGTTGATTGTTGCATGAATTGGTTTGGATTCAGTTTTTGTAGTACAAAGAAAATTTGGTTTCACCCTGTCTTTTCTCTGTCTGTTTTTCCCTGTCTGTGTGCTTGTATTTTTGTTTTTCTCTGTCTCTGTATTTTCCCTGTCTGTGTGCTTGTATTTTTGTTTTTCTCTGTTTTTCCCTGTCTGTGTGCTTGTATTTTTGTTTTTCTCTGTTTTTCCCTGTCTGTGTTCTTGTATTTTTGTTTTTCTCTGTTTTTCCCTGTCTGTGTGCTTGTATTTTTGTTTTTCTCTGTCTGTATTTTTCCCTGTCTGTGTGCTTGTATTTTTGTTTTTCTCTGTTTTTCCCTGTCTGTGTGCTTGTATTTTTGTTTTTCTGTGTTTTTCCCTGTCTGTGTTCTTGTATTTTTTGTTTTTCTCTGTTTTTCCCTGTCTGTGTGCTTGTATTTTTGTTTTTCTCTGTCTCTGTATTTTCCCTGTCTGTGTTCTTGTATTTTTGTTTTTCTCTGTTTTTCCTCTGTGTGTGCTTGTATTTTTGTTTTTCTCTGTCTGTTTTTCCTCTGTGTGCTTGTATTTTTGTTTTTCTCTGTTTTTCCCTGTCTGTGTTCTTGTATTTTTGTTTTTCTCTGTCTCTGTATTTTCCCTGTCTGTGTGCTTGTATTTTTGTTTTTCTCTGTCTGTTTTTCCCTGTCTGTGTGCTTGTATTTTTGTTTTTCTCTGTGTTTTTCCCTGTCTGTGTGCTTGTATTTTTGTTTTTCTCTGTCTTTTTCCCTGTCTGTGTTCTTGTATTTTTGTTTTTCTCTGTCTGTTTTTCCCTCTGTGTGTGCTTGTATTTTTGTTTTTCTCTGTCTGTTTTTCCCTGTCTGTGTTCTTGTATTTTTGTTTTTCTCTGTCTCTTTTTCCCTCTGTGTGTGCTTGTATTTTTGTTTTTCTCTGTCTGTTTTTTCCTCTGTGTGTGCTTGGTATTTTTGTTTTTCTCTGAAAACGGATGTTTCTATAGAAATGTGGCAGGGACCACTCGTTGCCGTGAGATCTTCTATTTGTGCTAAGTGTGTGCTGCATGTGAGACTTTTGTTTACGGTCTTAACTGAAATACTAGCACCCAGGTCACCACTTGACATCTGTTGGAGGGCAGGGAACAAAATTTGAATTCTGGGATCAAATTAAGATTCACTCATGGTAGGTCATTGACCTGTCCCGCATAAAATCAATGGGTCATTTCAAAAACCAGTGGGTCTCCTTTTACTTACACAGAGTGAGAGAGAGAATGTCTGTGTGTGTGGTGTGTATGTGTGTGTGTGTGTGTGTGTGTGTGTGTGTGTGTGTTCACATGATTAGAGGTAATTTCACTGGTGACTTCATTACTGCCTGTTAATGTGTTGGCAGCTTTGTGGGCCTTTCAATTTATCAATAGATCAGTTTACCGGGCCAGGTAAAAAATGATTGGTCATTTCAAAATTGTATGAGTTAATGACTGGCAACAAACTCCAAAACTGATCCCTGTAGGTATCAAACCTCTGTGTTCTTAGACTTCTCACTTCTTAGGGTGGGTGTTTTATCCACTAGCATCTTCTGTGGAGATGCCAGGGGCTCTTTCAGTGTAAAACCCCTGCTTTCTTGAAATTCTTTCATAGAAATTTCCTCTTTTCTGTCACTCTCTTTGTTTCTCCTTTGCTCTTTTGCTGTCTTCTCGTCCTGTTGTTTTATGCCTAGCTGGTCCGTTCACCTCTTTTTTTTTTTTTTTTTATATATAAAGCCTTGTATGTATACTTTCTGTCAGGATTGATAATTGGGTACATCATACAATGATACATGTATTTAGTGCTTTTTTGGCTTTAGGGAAAAGTGATGTGCAGAAGCAAGTTTAGGTAATTTACACCTTGTTATTGATTATATGTTTTTTAGTGTCCTTATGTTTAAATTAGACCTTATTTTGATATATGTTTTAGTGTCCTTAGTTATGTTTAAATTAGACCTTATTTTGATATATGTTTTAGTGTCCTTATGTTTATATTAGACCTTATTTTGATATGTGTTTTAGTGTCCTTAGTTTGTTTATATTAGACCTTGTTTTTATATATGTTTTAGTGTCCTTAGTTATGTTTAAATTACACCTTGTTTTTATATGTTTTAGTGTCCTTAATGTTTAAATTAGACCTTATTTTGATATATGTTTTAGTGTCCTTATGTTTATATTAGACCTTATTTTGATATATGTTTTAGTGTCCTTAGTTATGTTTAAATTAGACCTTATTTTGATATGTTTTAGTGTCCTTAGTAATGTTTAAATTAGACCTTATTTTGATATGTGTTTTAGTGTCCTTATGTTTATATTAGACCTTATTTTGATATATGTTTTAGTGTCCTTATGTTTAAATTAGACCTTATTTTGATATGTGTTTTAGTGTCCTTAGTTATGTTTATATTAGACCTTATTTTGATATATGTTTTAGTGTCCTTAGTAATGTTTAAATTAGACCTTATTTTGATATATGTTTTAGTGTCCTTAGTAATGTTTAAATTAGACCTTATTTTGATATATGTTTTAGTGTCCTTAGTAATGTTTAAATTAGACCTTATTTTGAATATGTTTTAGTGTCCTTATGTTTAAATTAGACCTTATTTTGATGTATGTTTTAGTGTCCTTATGTTTAAATTAGACCTTAATTTGATATATGTCTTAGTGTCCTTAGTAATGTTTAAATTAGACCTTATTTTGAATATGTTTTACTGTCCTTATGTTTAAATTACACTTTATTTTTATATGTTTTAGTGTCCTTATGTTTAAATTAGACCTTATTTTGATGTATGTTTTAGTGTCCTTAGTAATGTTTAAATTAGACCTTATTTTTATATGTTTTAGTGTCCTTATGTTTAAATTAGACCTTATTTTGATGTATGTTTTAGTGTCCTTTTTTGATCTGTCTGCAGCCTTTGACACCATTGATCATGGTATTCTCCTTTCTAGACTTCATCATACTTTTGGCATCTCTGACATTGCTCTGTCCTGGTTCACTTCATACCTATCAAACAGAAAACAAACTGTTCTCATCAATGGCACTTACTCTCAACCTGCATACCTGACCTGTGGTGTTCCACAAGGATCTGTCCTTGGCCCTGTTCTTTTCACTCTTTACACCTCCCCCCTGTCCACCATCATCAACTCCCACTCTATAAAACACCACTTCTATGCTGATGACACCCAACTTCAAGACAGTGACTCACCTGATAATATACAGCGCCTGTTGACTCGCACCACTGAGTGTTACTCGGACATTAAGAACTGGATGACACACAATAGACTTCAGCTTAATGACGACAAAACAGAAGCTATCCTCATTGGCACCCGTCAGAAACTTTCTCAGCTGCCTCCTCTTTCTCTCCCATTATGTAACACATCAGTCCCAATTTCTGATTCAGCTAAAAACCTTGGTGTCTGCATTGACTCTACCCTCTCCATGAACAACTTTGTTTCTCAAACTGCCAGATCTTGCTACTATCATCTTCATCGTATAAGGCTGATCAGGAAGTATCTCTCTGTCGAAACAACTGCAAAATTCGTTCTCTCCTTCATAATGTCTCGCATTGACTATTGCAATTCACTCCTGTCTGGTCTTCCTGCCTCCACCATTCACATCCTACAGTGCATTCAAAACAATGCTGTACGCCTTGTACTCAAAAAGAAAAAAGCTGACCACATATCTCCTCTCCTGGCACAACTTCACTGGCTCCCTGTATCAAAACGCATACAGTACAAACTAGACACCATGTGCTACAAAAGCCTCAATAACGCAGCCCCCGATTACCTGTCAAGCCTACTTGAGATCTATGTTCCCTCACGTACCCTCCGCTCTGCCTCCGATCCTCTGACTTTTCGCTTTCCACGCACTAAGCTCAATACCTATGGTCCACGAGCCTTCTCTGTTTCTGGTCCACTCTCCTGGAACAAACTTCCTCTCTCAGTCCGTCAGCAACCTACTTTTGTCTCCTTCAAGTCCGCTCTCAAAACTCACCTTTTCTCCTCTGCATAAAATCCTAACCTCACTCAACCCCCCCTCCCCCCTCTGCAGCCTGTCTCCGCTCGGAGGGGAATCACATGGTTTATAATATAATTGTATATGCCATGCTCTCTATAATTTTCCATTGCTTTTATTCTTGCTTTTATTGCTTTTATTGCTTTTATTCTTTCTCCCCATTTATAGCCATGCGTGTGTGTTTGTGTGTGTGTGTGTGTGTGTGTGTGTGTGTGTGTGCGTGTGTGTGCGTGCGTGCGTGCGTGTGTGTCTGCTTCAGCGCTTAGATTTGATTTTATCAAGATTTTGCGCTATATAAATATTGTAATTATTATTATTATTATTATTATATATGTTTTAGTGTCCTTAGTAATGTTTAAATTAGACCTTATTTTGATATATGTTTTAGTGTCCTTATGTTTAAACCAGACCTTATTTTGATATATGTTTTAGTGTCCTTAGTAATGTTTAAATTAGACCTTATTTTGATATATGTTTTAGTGTCCTTAGTAATGTTTAAATTAGACCTTATTTTGATATATGTTTTAGTGTCCTTTGCAATGTTTAAATTAGACCTTATTTTGATATATGTTTTAGTGTCCTTAGTAATGTTTAAATTAGACCTTATTTTGATATGTTTTAGTGTACTTAGCAATGTTTAAATTAGACCTTATTTTGATATGTTTTAGTGTCCTTAGCAATGTTTAAATTAGACCTTATTTTGATATGTTTTAGTGTCCCTAGTTATGTTTAATTTAGACCTTATTTTGATATATGTTTTAGTGTCCTTATGTTTAAATTAGACCTTATTTTGATATGTTTTAGTGTCCTTATGTTTAAATTAGACCTTATTTTGATATGTGTTTTAGTGTCCTTATGTTTAAATTAGACCTTATTTTGATATGTGTTTTAGTGTCCTTATGTTTAAATTAGACCTTATTTTTATATGTGTTTTAGTGTCCTTAGTTATGTTTAAATTTGTATTCAGGTGGTGTTTTTTAAAATCCCCTGGTGAAAAATTGGATTAAATTATGTGTACAAATGCTTTGATATATAATAATAATAATAATTACAATATTTATATAGCGCAAAATCTTGATAAAATCAAATCTAAGCGCTGAAGCAGAACACACACGCAAGCACGCACGCACGCACGCACACGCACGCACGCGCACACACACACACACACAACACACACACACACACACACACACACACACACACGCATGGCTATAAATGGGGAGAAAGAATAAAAGCAATAAAAGCAAGAATAAAAGCAATGGAAAATTATAGAGAGCATAGCATATACAATTATATATTATAACATGTGATTCCCTCCGAGCGGAGACAGGCTGCAGAGGGGGGGGGGGGGGTTGAGTGAGGTTAGGATTTTATGCGGAGGAGAAAAGGTGAGTTTTGAGAGCGGACTTGAAGGAGACAAAAGTAGGTTGCTGACGGACTGAGAGAGGAAGTTTGTTCCAGGAGAGTGGACCAGAAACAGAGAAGGCTCGTGGACCATAGGTATTGAGCTTAGTGCGTGGAAAGCGAAAAGTCAGAGGATCAGAGGCAGAGCAGAGGGTACGTGAGGGAACATAGATCTCAAGTAGGCTTGACAGGTAATCGGGGGCTGCGTTATTGAGGCTTTTGTAGCACATGGTGTCTAGTTTGTACTGTATGCGTTTTGATACAGGGAGCCAGTGAAGTTGTGCCAGGAGAGGAGATATGTGGTCAGCTTTTTTCTTTTTGAGTACAAGGCGTGCAGCATTGTTTTGAATGCGCTGTAGGATGTGAATGGTGGAGGCAGGAAGACCAGACAGGAGTGAATTGCAATAGTCAATGCGAGACATTATGAAGGAGAGAACGAGTTTTGCAGTTGTTTCGACAGAGAGATACTTCCTGATCAGCCTTATACGATGGAGATGATAGTAGCAAGATCTGGCAGTTTGAGAAACAAAGTGGGCCTGGAACAGCCCGGGAGGCAGGAAATCCAACACCGCATCCCAACAGCCAGTGAAACAACACCAGCGCAAGGGACACATCACCATCCCATACGTAGGAGGTGTGAGCGACGCTCTGTCCAGAAAGATCAGAAAACTGGGGGTGGCTGTACATTCCAAACCTTCCAACACCATACGCAGCCAGCTGGTCACCCCCAAGGACAAAACCAGCAAACTCGACAAAGCTGGCATTATATACAGAATAGACTGCCAGGACTGTAACCAACATTATGTCGGTGAAACTGAACGCCCCCTTCAGAAGAGACTAACAGAACACAAGAGGGACTCTTCTCCAGTAGGAGCTCACCTACACGCCGAAAAACATCAATTCAGTGCGGACAATGTCAACATCCTGGACAGAGAAAATAAGTGGTTCCAGCGAGGAGTCAAGGAGGCCATCTACATCGCAGCCACCAACCCCCCGCTCAACAGGGACCGGGGCCGTTACACCCTGCCCCCGGTGTACCATTCTCTGATTCGATCTCGTGAACTGGGTTCATCCCATGTTCGCGAGATCTGAGTAGAGATTCACGCAGACAGCATTAGAGCGCTGACGAAGATGGCGAGAATGCCATCGAAAGCTACGGAACTGTGAGTAGCGATTTTTACACTGTTGGGAGACCTTGTTCTTCAAAATTGGTAGCATTAAGAAACAAAGTTGTTCATGGAGAGGGTAGAGTCAATGCAGACACCAAGGTTTTTAGCTGAATCAGAAATTGGGACTGATGTGTTACATAATGGGAGAGAAAGAGGAGGCAGCTGAGAAAGTTTCTGACGGGTGCCAATGAGGATAGCTTCTGTTTTGTCGTCATTAAGCTGAAGTCTATTGTGTGTCATCCAGTTCTTAATGTCCGAGTAACACTCGGTGATGTGTACTTCATTTTCTTTCCAGGTAGGTTTTTGTTTTCTAGTGAGTATTTTATCCTGTATGCTCATGAGTTTTTGGTTATTTAGCCCTGATATGGCATTTCAGTGAAGGTATTTTGTATGGTATTGTAGAGATGGTTATAGCCCTGATATGGCTATGTGAGGTATTTTGTATGGTGTGAGATGTTATAGCCCTGATATGGCTATGTGAGGTATTTTGTATGGTGTGAGATGGTTATAGCCCTGATATGGCTATGTGAGGTATTTTGTATGGTGTGAGATGTTATAGCCCTGATATGGCTATGTGAGGTATTTTGTATGGTGTGAGATGGTTATAGCCCTGATATGGCTATGTGAGGTATTTTGTATGGTGTGAGATGTTAGTAGCCCTGATATGGCTATGTGAGGTATTTTGTATGGTGTGAGATGTTATAGCCCTGATATGGCTATGTGAGGTATTTTGTATGGTGTGAGATGTTATAGACCCTGATATGGCTATGTGAGGTATTTTGTATGGTGTGAGATGTTATAGCCCTGATATGGCTAGTGAGGTATTTTGTATGGTGTGAGAGGGTTATAGCCCTGATATGGCTATGTGAGGTATTTTGTATGGTGTGAGATGGTTATAGCCCTGATATGGCTATGTGAGTTTGTATGGTGTATTTATGTGTATGGATGGTGATGGAGTGGTTATAGCCCTGATATGGCTATGTGAGGTATTTTGTATGGTGTGAGATGTTATAGCCCTGATATGGCTATGTGAGGTATTTTGTATGGTGTGAGATGTTATAGCCCTGATATGGCTATGTGAGGTATTTTGTATGGTGTGAGATGTTATAGCCCTGATATGGCTCAGTGAGGTATTTTGTATGGTGTGAGATGGTTATAGCCCTGATATGGCTATGTGAGGTATTTTGTATGGTGTGAGAGTTATAGCCCTGATATGGCTCAGTGAGGTATTTTGTATGGTGTGAGATGTTATAGCCCTGATATGGCTAGTGAGGTATTTTGTATGGTGTGAGATGTTATAGCCCTGATATGGCTCAGTGAGGTATTTTGTATGGTGTGAGATGGTTATAGCCCTGATATGACTCAGTGAGGTATTTTGTATGGTGTGAGATGTTATAGCCCTGATATGACTCAGTGCAGTCTGCAGGGCTTTGAACAATAGTAACAGTAACAGTTATTCACTATCAGCTGATTTTAGCTGTAATGTTATTAACTAGTGCCTACATAATAGTGATATGTTCTGGAATAGAACTGATCTGTTGGGTGTTATATTTTCTAGTTGAGATGAACAAACAGGAAATCTGTACTCTATGTACAGTACATAATTGTACATTCAAGATGAATAAACAGGAAATCTGTACTATATGCACAGTACATAATTGTACATTCAAGATGAACAAACAGGAAATCTGTACTATATCAGTATATGTACAGTACATAATTGTACATTCAAGATCCCAAAGCATTGAGAACAGTGATATTTAGCTAAATTAAGTAGAAAATCTATTTTTGTGTAGAATGAATAGTTCAATAAAACAAGAAGTAGTAATTAATCATCGTGAAAGTAAGAAAGAGAAAATTTACAGATGGAGGCATGAGCAATGCTATAATTTACTCACAGCTAGGGTTTCATATTTTATTCCCAGTTGGTTTGTTTTTCCTTTTATTTATTTAAGTATATTTTCAGTTGATTTGTTTTTCCTTTTATGTGTTCGTTTCATTTTTTTTCAAAGGAGAAATCAGTTATTTTGTATCTGTTGGGTCCACAGTATTGAGGAAGTCAGTCACAGTCTTTTCCCTTCAGTGCTGCCTCATTGGTGTTGATCCCCACATCGCTCATTCTGACTCCACAGCATACCACCAACACACAAGATCATTTAATCTTGGTCCAGAAGGCCCACAGGAGCCAGAGATGTCAAGCTACCGTAGGGCCACCCACGAGATGAGACCCAGCATTGCTGCTTGGTTGCCCCCTCCCTCCCCATGGGGAAGCTGGGGGCTCTTTCAGTATAAATAGTATCCCCACCTTCTGGAAATTCTGTGCTAGAAATTCCTCTTTTCTGTCACCTGCCTTGTTCCTTTGCTTTCTGTCATTTCTTTCTATCATTTAATAATAATAATAATAATATAATTACAATATTTATATAGCGCAAAATCTTGATAAAATCAAATCTAAGCGCTGAAGCAGACACACACGCAAGCACGCACGCACGCACGCACGCACACACACGCACGCACACACACACACACACACATACACACACACACACACGCATGGCTATAAATGGGGAGAAAGAATGCAAGAATAAAAGCAATGGAAAATTATAGAGAGCATAGCATATACAATTATATATTATAACCATGTGATTCCCTCCGAGCGGAGACAGGCTGCAGAGGGGGGTTAGGATTTTATTGCGGAGGAGAAAAGGTGAGTTTTGAGAGCGGACTTGAAGGAGACAAAAGTAGGTTGCTGACGGACTGAGAGAGGAAGTTTGTTCCAGGAGAGTGGACCAGAAACAGAGAAGGCTCGTGGACCATAGGTATTGAGCTTAGTGCGTGGAAAGCGAAAAGTCAGAGGATCGGAGGCAGAGCGGAGGGTACGTGAGGGAACATAGATCTCAAGTAGGCTTGACAGGTAATCGGGGGCTGCGTTATTGAGGCTTTTGTAGCACATGGTGTCTTGTTTGTACTGTATGCGCTTTGATACAGGGAGCCAGTGAAGTTGTGCCAGGAGAGGAGATATGTGGTCAGCTTTTTTCTTTTTGAGTACAAGGCGTACAGCATTGTTTTGAATGCGCTGTAGGATGTGAATGGTGGAGGCAGGAAGACCAGACAGGAGTGAATTGCAATAGTCAATGCGAGACATTATGAAGGAGAGAACGAGTTTTGCAGTTGTTTCGACAGAGAGATACTTCCTGATCAGCCTTATACGATGGAGATGATAAAAAATACAAGAAAATTAAGTACAAACATCAATGCATTCGCATACATAATCGAAGGAAATGCCCCTGGAGTCGACCTGCCTTGTTGGACCATTCACCTGTATGTGTTTGATTAAAGTCTTATGTGCTTTCTCTTAGGATTGATAATTGGGTACATGTATTCAAGTACATTTTTGGCTTTAGGGAAATGATATATGTGGAAGCGATTTTAAGTAATGTAGGCCTGTTTTGTATATGTTTTAGTTGTGTTTAAATTTGTATTCAGGTTTGATTTTTGAATCCCCCGTGTGATAAAGTGGACGGAGTGGTCGACTCCAGGGGCATTTCCTTCGATTATGTATGCGAATGCATTGATGTTTGTACTTAATTTTCTTGTATTTTTTCTCCTTGTTGAAGTATGTTTTCAAACAGGTTATAGCCCTGATATGGCTCTGTGCAGTCGGCTGGGCTTTAGATTAAAATAACAGTAACAGTGTTGCTGGGTCAGTTTGTCTGCTTATGAAGAC
>JAPXFY010000028.1:50506721-50574221 GCA_030674185.1 Monoplex corrugatus
GTTTGATCAAGAGTTACACCAAGGTTACGGGCAAAATGGGAGAGAGGGATAGATGAGTCAACAAATGTGACAGAGGTTGGAAGAGAGGGGTGATTTTGGAGTTTGGGTGGGGTGATCAAGATCAATTCGGATTTCTCTTCATTTAATTTCAGTTTGTTTTCAGTCATCCAATCCTTCAGGTCAGCTACACAAGATTGGGTTTTCTGGATCATGATGGGAAGGTCAGGGAGAGGCCCAGAGACATACAGCTGATTGTCATCCGAGAAAGAATGATGCTGAAGCAGGTGTTCTTGGACGATAGAGGAGACAGGGTAGGTGTAGAGAATGAAAAGTAGGGGGCCCAGAACAGATCCTTGTGGCACTCCGTAAGTCAGACAGGAAGGATTAGAAGAAAGACCATTGACAGAAACTACTTGCAGACGATTGGTGATGTAAGAATGAAACCAGTTCAAGACAGTATCATGGAGCCCAAAAGAGTGATGTAGACGGGAGAGAAGGATAGAGTGGTCAATAGTGTCAAAGGCAGCAGATAGGTCCAAGAGAGTCAAAAGTGATACGTTGTTAGAGTCGAGAGTAGTCAGTAAGTCGTTGCAGATTTTGAGAAGAGCAGTTTCGGTACTATGTCCAGAACGGTAAGCAGACTGAAGGGAATAGACAAGGTTATTGGAATGAAGGTGGTTTAACAGCTGGTCAAGAACAACTTTCTCTAAGACCTTGGAAAGAAAAGGAAGATTTGACACAGGTCTATAGTTTTTCAAATTCTCAGGGTCAAGAGTCGTCTTTTTTAGAAGAGGTCTTACAATTGCTGACTTGAAAGAAGAAGGAAAGGAGCCAGTTGAGAGGGAATGGTTAATGATATTGGTGATGTGAGGGAGAAGAGTATCGAGACAATGGATGAGAAAAGAAGCTGGCAATGGGTCGAGTTCACAGGTTTTAATGCCAGATTTCATGATGATTTTCTTATCAAAGTCCTCAGAAACGGGTTGGAAGAAAGTAAGGGGGATTCCAGAGAAAGGGGGTTCAGGAAATGTAGCATGAGTGTTCGTCGTGGAATCGAGAGAAAGCCTGAGGTTAGCAATCTTGTTGAAAAAATAGTCAGAGAAAGCCTGTGGAAGATCAGAAGGTGGCAGGTGAGATGGAAGAGGAGAAGAGCCAGTTTTGCCAAGAAGAGTATTAGTTATATTATACAGTTGTTTGGAAGTGGAACAGGCAAGAATTTTAGCATTGTAATAGGCTGATTTAGAGGCATCTACGAGGCTATTAACGATTTTGTTGGCAGTTTGAAAAATTTGCTTATGAACAGTCAGACTAGACTTGAGCCACTGTCTCTCGGCTCTGCGCCTTTCACACACACACACACTCACAGACACGCACACACACATATACACACTCACAGACACACATACACACACACACTCACAGACACACACACTTACACGCATGCATGCACACACACACACCACACACACACACACACACACACACACACACACACACACACACACACACACACACACACACACACACACACACACTCTCTCTCTCTCTCTCTCTCTCTTTCTCTCTCTCTCATTCACATCAGGCATGAAAGCAATGGAGGAAACTGGATCTGGGACTGTTTTCATGATGTTACTGTGATTGATGATTTCATGTTGCCATGGAGTTCCATGTGGGAATGAGACTTAATAACAGGGTTGTACTCTGTGCTTTTTGTCATAATGTATCCTGGCACCATCTAGGTCTGAGAGATACAGACACCCTGCTGTGGTGTTGGTTAGGAAATTTGAGCATGTAATGTATGGGTAAAGTGAATGAGACCAGGCTGTGTGGTCCGGGTCATCCCAGTGAGTCCAAAGCACACAACTGAGGGTAGAATCAGGTCAGAGAAGAAAAATGCCAAAGTCAATTGTGTTGTTTGGGTCAGGGTTTTGAACTCATGACTTCCCAGTCTGTAGTCCTTTGCATTGCTACAGTGATAGGAAATCACACTTGTCCTTTATTTAGGATTGTGGGTAAATTGAACTAGTTGTTTGTTTTTTGTTTATTTTGTTTGTTGTTTTTGATTGTGATGTTCTTCTTTTCATTTTCTTGTTCAGTGTTTTCAAACATGGAACTTGAGCGTGGTGAATGTTATGACAGAATAGCCCACAGTTCATCAAGAAGTGAAACATGAAATCTCTCCACAGGTTTGCCATTCACAAGTCCATGCGGGACAAGAGGAGAAGGAAGAGGAAGGTGACGCAGTCAAAGGCCACTGTGACCCAGCTGATCCTCAACATCTTTGACTCCATGTTCCCAGGCCAGATCGACAGTGATGGTGACAAAGAGAGCAGGATGCGTAAACGACGACGCTGTGGAATTTGTGAGGTAACGATTGTCTTTGGTTTCAGCCTCACTTTGATGGGTGAGCTTTGTCAGAGTTTGAACTTCATTTTTTGCAGGTTGATGTTTGATATTGAATGTCATGTTTTTAACATGACCCATGTCAGTGTATCAGGTGATTTGTATCAGATTGTGAACATCAGTGTATGAGATGATCTGTGTCAGATTGTGAACATCAGTATATGAGATGATCTGTGTCAGATTGTGAACATCAGTGTATGAGATGATCTGTGTCAGATTGTGAACATCAGTATATGAGATGATCTGTGTCAGATTGTGAACATCAGTACATGAGATGATCTGTGTCAGATTGTGAACATCAGTATATGAGATGATCTGTGTCAGATTGTGAACATCAGTGTATGAGGTGATCTGTGTCAGATTGTGAACATCAGTGTATGAGGTGATCTGTGTCAGATTGTAACATCAGTGTATGAGATGATCTGTGTCAGATTGTGAACATCAGTGTATGAGGTGATCTGTGTCAGATTGTGAACATCAGTGTATGAGATGATCTGTGTCAGATTGTGAACATCAGTGTATGAGATGATCTGTGTCAGATTGTGAACATCAGTATATGAGATGATCTGTGTCAGATTGTGAACATCAGTACATGAGATGATCTGTCAGATTGTGAACATCAGTGTATGAGATGATCTGTGTCAGATTGTGAACATCAGTGTATGAGGTGATCTGTGTCAGATTGTGAACATCAGTGTATGAGGTGATCTGTGTCAGATTGTGAACATCAGTGTATGAGGTGATCTGAGTCAGATTTTGAACTGTCATGTATGAGGTGATCTGAGTCAGATGTTGAACTTTCATGTATGAGATCATCTATGTCAAAATGCAAACTTCAATTTATGTTATTCAGTGTCAGATTTTGGATTTCAATTTAATGAGGTAATCTTTGTCAGATTTTGAACCTCACTTTATGAGGTGACATTTGATTTTAAAGATAAGAATTTTTAAGATGATTTTTTTTATGATTTTAATCTCAGATGTGAGTTTGGTTTCTGGATGTCAGTTTGTTAGGTGATACGTCTGCTTTTGAAAATCAGTTACCACCTTTTGGATGCTGAGGTTGGAAAGTGAGTAGTACTGCCAGGGAAAAGAAATGTGCCACCACCTGATGATGTTCTGCATGGCAGGAGGCAGCAAACTGTGGCTTGAAAAAGCTCTGACATCCGTAGCAAGGAAGCATCACCAGGATGGAGCAAATGAGCTGATCTTCCAGAATGGACAAAAACATCTGGAAATCATCAACAAGAACGGCATGAGATGGGATGTAGTAGTCTTACTTCCATTCACAAAAACAAGCGATTCTGACTGAACTTGCAGTGCCATATAAAAACAGAACAGAGGAAGTCCAAATCTACAGGACTGAAAAGTATGCTTGTCTAGCAACAATTTGAGGAAATCTGACTTCCAAGCTAAAGTCCTTGCCATAAAGGTTGGAGCCAAGCTAAAGTCCTTGCCATAAAGGTTGGAGCAAAGGGGGCAAGAGTCCCAAGGGCCATGGCAGAAGCAGCTGAAAAGAGTTCCAACTGCATCTGGTGGAAGAGGAACAAAAGAGAATGTCATAAGGCGTGTATACCAGAACGTCATAAGGCGTAAAATATTGCTGTGTATACCAGAACGTCATAAGGTGTAAAATATTGCTGTGTATACCAGGTATGCGATAGCTAAGTGGGTAAGACATCTGTCAGAAAGGTGACGTGGCCTTGAGGCACCTGACTACCTTGGAGGCATGGGTTCAGACCCAGGTGGAGGGGAAAATGACAACAGGAGGACATCCACGAGTCAGGAAAATGACTACAACAGGAGGATGTCCAAGAGTCAGGAAAATGACTACCACAGGAGGACATCCAAGAGTCAGGCAAATGACTACAACAGGAGGATGTCCAAGAGTCAGGAAAATGACTACAACAGAGGATGTCAGAGTCAGAAATGATACACAGAGGATGTCCAAGAGTCAGGAAAATGACTACAACAGGAGGATGTCCAAGAGTCAGGCAAATGACTACAACAGGACATCCAAGAGTCAGGAAAATGACTACAACAGGAGGACATCCAAGAGTCAGGAAAATGACGACAACAGGAGGATGTCCAAGAGTCAGGAAAATGACTACAACAGGAGGATGTCCAAGAGTCAGGAAAATGACTACCACAGGAGGACATCCAAGAGTCAGGCAAATGACTACAACAGGAGGATGTCCAAGAGTCAGGCAAATGACTACAACAGGAGGATGTCCAAGAGTCAGGAAATGACTACAACAGGAGGATGTCCAAGAGTCAGGAAAATGACTACAACAGGACATCCAAGAGTCAGGAAAATGACTACTACAGCAGGACATCCTAGAGTCAGGAAAATGACTACCACAGGAGGACGTCCAAGAGTCAGGAAAATGACTACCACAGAGGACATCCAGAGTCAGGAAAATGACTACCACAGGGACATCCAAGAGTCAGGAAAATGACTACCACAGGAGGACATCCAAGAGTCAGGAAAATGACTACCACAGGAGGACGTCCAAGAGTCAGGAAAATGACTACCACAGGAGGATTCCAAGAGTCAGGAAAAAAACTACCACAGGAGGACGTCCAAGAGTCAGGAAATGACTACACAGGAGGACGTCCAAGAGTCAGGAAAATGACTACCACAGGACATCCAAGAGTCAGGAAAATGTCTACCACAGGAGGACATCCAAGAGTCAGGAAAATGACTACCACAGGACATCCAAGAGTCAGGAAATGACTACCACGGAGAGACGTCCAAGAGTCAGGAAAATGACTACCACAGGAGGACGTCCACGAGTCAGGAAAATGACTACCACAGGAGACTCCAAGAGTCAGGAAAATGACTACCACTGGAGCACATCCAAGAGTCAGGAAAATGACTACCACAGGAGGACGTCCACGAGTCAGGAAAATGACTACCACGGAGGACTCCAAGAGTCAGGAAAATGACTACCACTGGAGCACATCCAAGAGTCAGGAAAATGACTACCACAGGACATCCAAGAGTCAGGAAAATGACTACCACTGGAGCACATCCAAGAGTCAGGAAAATGACTACCACAGGACATCCAAGAGTCAGGAAAATGACTACCACAGGACATCCAAGAGTCAGGACCTGGATGCTTATGGCCCCCTTAGAGTACAGGAGTCAGGGCCATAGTTCTTGCTTGAGGAGGCCATAGTTCTTGCTTGAGGAGGGCCATAGTTCTTGCTTGAGGAGAGCTTCTCTAAGGACCTTTTGCTGTGTGAATCACCCTGGTGTATCATGTTACAGCTGTTGTGCTCACCACTTGACCACGCTGACTGCTATAAGGTGGACTTAGTCTTGCTTACTTTTGACATGTGTTGGGCTCACAGCACTGTGTGATCAGCTTACTTTTGACATGTGTTGGATTCACAGCACTGTGTGATCAGCTTACTTTTGACATGTGTTGGATTCACAGCACTGTGTGATCAGCTTACTTTTAACATGTGTCGGCCTCACAGCACTGTGTGATCAGCTTACTTTTGACATGTGTCGGGCTCACAGCACTGTGTGATCAGCTTACTTTTAACATGTGTCGGGCTCACAGCACTGTGTGATCAGCTTACTTTTGAATGTGTTGGCTCACAGCACTGTGCGATCAGCTTACTTTTGACATGTGTCGGGCTCACAGCACTGTGTGATCAGCTTACTTTTGACATGTTTCTGGCTCACAGCACTGTGTGATCAGCTGGGCTGTCACTGTAAATGATAAATGATTGGTCACTTTTATAAAAGTGGTCAGATATGTCAGTTGTTTGGTTTAAATCAGTTATTGATCAGATACATTAGCTGTTTTGACTGGTTTTGATTTGTCTTTTAGGGTTTGTCAGTGTGCTTATGAGAAATGAGATGTCAGCTGTTTTGATTGGAACAGTGAGATATTTGGGATGTTTTGATTGGCCATAGGCATGCCAGTTGTCGGACTGTGGCAAGTGCATCAACTGTAAAGACATGGTCAAGTTTGGTGGTACAGGGCGCAGTAAACAAGGCTGCATACACAGGAGGTATGTATGTTTGTGTGTGTGTGTGTGTGTGTGTGTGTGGTGTGTGTGTGTGTGTGTGTGTGTGTGTTTCACTTGTTGATTGATTTCTTTGGGAAGTTGTGGTTATACCTGGCTGTCTAATTGTGTGTGAGTGTTTGATTTGTTGTTTATTAATTTCTTTGGGAGTTTGTGGTTACACCTTTTGATTTGTTTGTTTATTAATTTCTTTGGGGGTTTGTGGTTACACCTGGCTTAGATCTTTGTTGTCTCTGTCAGTCCATCTTAAACTTTTATGTCAGTGTCTTGTTTCTTTTTGTATTTCCTTATTTCACACCTGTGTCTGTTTATGTCTGTCTCTTTTCCACCCTCACCCACTTACCATGGAGTAAATATGAATTTCAAACAGCAAGTCATTGCATGTTGTATATAATGTACAGCACAGCAGATGGAATACTGTACAATATACCAGTGTCTAGTGTCATTGTCTCTCACGCTGTCATATGACAGGTTTGCAGACAATACTCACCTTGACCACTGTATCACTTGGACAGGTGTTGATCATATGATTTCTACCTTACAAAATTGTACAGCTAAAACTAACTTTTGGATGACAGAGAATGAACTTCAGATAAACAGTGATCAGACAAGAACAATTTTCCTCATTCTATAGAAGCTCCAAATGTGCCCGTCCTCTTCCATCCATCATGTCTGTCAGTGGCATAATGTCACAGTCAGTCAGACACTTTGCTTTAAATGGCTTGTTTTCCATCACCGCAAAGTGGCTTATCTAAGACTTGGGGTGGGGTGGGGTGAGGGAATCAGTGTTATTCGTCATTACCTTTTCGTTGATGCCACTAAAGTACTTGTCTGTTGTATTGCAACACACTCTTGGCTGATCTCAGTAAACGTCTTCACCTCAATCACCAGAAAGTTCAAAATGGTGAGTTTTCAGTCTTCCAAATATGAGCATATCTCCCCTCTTCTCAAATCACTGCATTGGCCTCCTCTTCAGTTTAGAATCAGTTACAAACTGTCCTCATTATGCTTTGCATCTGTCTGTGGAACAGGCCATCAGTATCTCTCTGACATTCGTAAAATCCACACTCCATGACAGCATGGTGTTTTGTTACCGTCATTCAAAATATAGTCTTTAGCTGCATGCATAATTCACGGCTGTTCCATGCTGACTTTCAGTTACAGGATGCCAGAGTGGAAAGGTGCACGATGCATCGTCACTGACGTGTTTATCTTGAGCGCGCCGAGTCTCTTTAGCGAGAGCAGAGCCTAGCGCTGCCACCATTTTTCTGCCAACACCGTCGCGCTCATCCAAATGCGGCTTCTGTCCAACTCCTCTGCAAATCTACACTCTTGTTCAGAAACGTTGTAGTACTAAAATTTAAATCGATTTAATCTGGCGTCACATCAGTCACGTAAAACTAAAAGCCATGGATAGAGTTTGCAAACTGAACCCACTGACTTTTTTTTTTTCCAAGGAAATGGTTTGTGTAATCAGAGGAAATTGATTCTTTCTGTCACAAAAATCCATGGATCTGAAAATTCCTACCTTTGGTAATAATTTGTGTATAAAAAGGGAGATTGTTAGGGTGGCTTTACCATCTCCTGTACTTTGTCATTGGTGCTCGGCACACAAGCTACACTTTTTTATTTGTCCCTTTTGCTGTCCTAATAGGTTTCGGTGCAGGCTTCACCTTTAGATTTATGTTCAAATATGCAACAGTAAGGTAATCATGTTGGGTTAATTGTGTGGCTTCACCTTTAGATTTATGTTCAAATAAGCAACAGTAAGGTAATCATGTTGGTTAATTGTGTGGCTTCACCTTTAGATTTATGTTCAAATAAGCAACAGTAAGGTAATCATGTTGGGTTAATTGTGTGGCTTCACCTTTAGATTTATGTTCAAATAAGCAACTGTAAGGTAATCATGTTGGGTTGATTGTGTGGCTTCACCTTTAGATTTATGTTCAAATAAGCAACAGTAAGGTAATCATGTTGGGTTAATTGTGTGGCTTCACCTTTAGAGTTATGTTCAAATAAGCAACAGTAAGGTAATCATGTTGGGTTAATTGTGTGGCAGGTGTCCCAACATGAGTTCAAAGAGAACTGTCACCGGGGAAGTTGATGATAACGATGAAGTCATCGATGATGATATCAATGATGAAGATGAAGAAAAGGTGGAAGAGGTAACTAATCTTATGTACCTGTGTGTATGTGTATATGTGTGTGTGTGTGTGTGTGTGTGTGTGTGTGTGTGTGTGTGTGTGTGTGTGTGTGTGTGTGTGTGTGTGTGTTGTAGTCATGTTGTTCTAGATTTTCTTCTGTATATCATCTCAGTGACATGGAATTGTCTCCTCTATCAGTGAGTTTTGCGTCATTGAGTGGCACAATTTTATGGTGGTGGCATAATTTCATGGTGGCACAGTTTCATGGTGGTGGCACAATTTCATGGTGGTGGCACAGTTGGGGGGGGGGGGGGTGAAGGGGAGGCACCAGGGGTCCTTGGATACTGTGGTTTCCTGTCTTGTCTGGCAGTGGTTGCAGTCAGTTCCTGTCTGTCTCGTCTGGTAGTGGTCGCAGTCAACATATACTGTATCAGAATACTGTGGTTTCCTGTCTGTCTTGTCTGGTAGTGGTCGCAGTCAACATGTACTGTATCAGAATACTGTGGTTTCCTGTCTGTCTTGTCTGGTAGTGGTCGCAGTCAACATGTACTGTATCAGAATACTGTGGTGTCCTGTCTGTCTGGTAGTGGTCGCAGTCAACATGTACTGTATCAGAATACTGTGGTGTCCTGTCTGTCTGGTAGTGGTCGCAGTCAACATATACTGTGGTGTCCTGTCTGTCTGGTAGTGGTCACAGTCAACATATACTGTGGTGTCCTGTCTGTCTGGTAGTGGTCACAGTCAACATATACTGTGGTGTCCTGTCTGTCTGGTAGTGGTCACAGTCAACATATACTGTGGTGTCCTGTCTGTCTGGTAGTGGTCGCAGTCAACATATACTGTGGTGTCCTGTCTGTCTGGTAGTGGTCACAGTCAACATATACTGTGGTGTCCTGTCTGTCTGGTAGTGGTCACAGTCAACATATACTGTGGTGTCCTGTCTGTCTGGTAGTGGTCACAGTCAACATATACTGTGGTGTCCTGTCTGTCTGGTAGTGGTCACAGTCAACATATACTGTGGTGTCCTGTCTGTCTGGTAGTGGTCACAGTCAACATATACTGTGGTGTCCTGTCTGTCTGGTAGTGGTCACAGTCAACATATACTGTGGTGTCCTGTCTGTCTTGTAGTGGTCACAGTCAACATATACTGTGGTGTCCTGTCTGTCTTGTCTGGTAGTGGTCACAGTCAACATATACTGTGGTGTCCTGTCTGTCTTGTCTGGTAGTGGTCACAGTCAACATATACTGTGGTGTCCTGTCTGTCTGTCTGGTAGTGGTTGCAGTCAACATATACTGTATCAGAATACAAGGCTTCAGATCTAGTGAATAGACGTGTTGTTCTCTCTCACCACATGGTTGTGTTGCATGTTATATTTATGTGGTATGTTTTGTGGGTCTAGCTTGGGTGGGAGTGCAAGTGACCTTGAAATACTGTTACTTTTATCATTTCTTTGCTCATTCAGTAGTCGTGTTGTTTCTTTAGTTATATCAGTTTTTTATGTGGCCCAGGGAGGGTGGGAGGAGGAGACATGGACCAGTTAGTACACGGTTTTCAAGCTAGTCTCTGACTAGGACTAGGGTTTAATTCCTGAAGTGTTACAATCCAACTGGTGACTATTGTTACTGCCCTATAGTGACCACTTGTTGATGCTTACTGATCCCTCTGATAATTTGATCATTGTTGCTAGGACATCATTGTTGCTAGGACATTGTTGCTAGGACAAAGCCCAGCACAGTGGGTTCTTGTTCTAATAATGACTGCAGTCTGTGTAATGTCAAGTCCACACTGGGGGGGAGGGGGGGGGGGGGTAGTATAAAAACATACTGGAAAAGTAGGCCTAAAAGCAATGCACCATCCTTGTTGTAAAATCAGGAATGCTCATCAGTGGCCAACAGATTAGAAACTTCAAGAATTTGTGGTGCTTTGTTAGAATAGCAATGTCAAAAATTGTAACAACTACAGAACCATTGCCCTAATCAGCCATGCCAGTAAGATTTTGCTCATAATTATTCTCAAGATTGAAGGCCAAGATAGACTATCTGACAGCCAGGCCAAATGCGTGGATTCTTCAGGTGGTCAGATTGGGTTATTGCCTGCCTCAAACTGCCACTCTTTAAGTCTCCAGTTGACCCTCAAACCCATGACACTCTGTATCGGGAGATATCTTCCCATCTCCTCAAGTAGGCGACAAAAGAAGTCGCTTTCCTCCCCAGGTTTCTATGATAGAATTTTCGTGTTTCCTGAATGGACTGGTGGCTGGAAACCAATCTGGGACCTTGCTCCCCCCTTTCTTTCCTCTGTAAGTTTCTCAAGGATCTTCCTGTTTGGTCTCTCAGGGATTTGAAGCAGAGGTGGGATTGGGCAACTTCCTTAGGCCTGTATCCATATCCTTATCCACCATTGAGGTCTGTGCCTTATTTAGTGAAATCAAAATTTCCAGTTCTTTTGCCTCTTTCGGTCTGTCTCCAGCACCATTGATTTTTTTTTTACCAGAGCGGTTTGGGAGCTAGGCTTCTGCCTAGGCCAGAAAGATGTACACCTCAAAGTCTGCCATCTTAGCATCCTCTGATGAGGGCTGCAACAAAGAGGACTTTTTTCTTCCTTTTTATGTAGTCACGCTATAATTATACACGACACAAGCGTTGTCACATTGGTTGTTGTGTTTGTCTTTTCCCCCCACTTCAATGAAGGTTGTTTTTTTTCTTTTGATCAAGATATTACAAAATAGAAAAATAACCAGGACAACAAAATGTACAGTCATTTCCTGAATAAATATACAAATTTTAACTGTATGCTCAATGCAGTGGACTTGATGCTATGAGACAACACAATACAGGTATGCTATGAGACAACACAATACAAGTATGCAATGAGACAACACAATACAGGTATGCTGTGAGACACAATACAGGTATGCTATGAGATAAGACAATACAGGTATGCTATGAGACAACACAACACAATACAGGTATGCTATGAGACAACACAATACAATACAGGTATGCTATGAGACAACACAATACAGGTATGCTGTGAGACAACACAATACAGGTATGCTATGAGACAACACAATACAGGTATGCTGTGAGACAACACAATACAAGTATGCTGTGAGACAACACAATGCAGGTATGCTATGAGACAACACAATACAATACAGGTATGCTATGAGACAACACAGTACAGGTATGCTATGAGACAACACAATACAGGTATGCTATGAGACAACACAATACAGGTATGCTATGAGACAACACAATACAGGTATGCTGTGAGACAACACAATACAGGTATGCTGTGAGATAACACAATACAGGTATGCTATGAGAACACAATACAGGTATGCTATGAGACGACACAGTACAGGTATGCAATGAGACAACACAATACAGGTATGCTATGAGACAACACAGTACAGGTATGCTATGAGACAACACAATACAGGTATGCTATGAGACAACACAATACAGGTATGCTATGAGACAACACAATACAGGTATGCTGTGAGACAACACAATACAGGTATGCTATGAGACAACACAACACAATACAGGTATGCTATGAGACAACACAATACAGGTATGCTATGAGACAAAACAATACAGGTATGCTGTGAGACAACACAATACAGGTATGCTATGAGACAACACAACACAATACAGGTATGCTATGAGACAGCACAACACAATACAGGTATGCTATGAGACAACACAACACAATACAGGTATGCTATGAGACAAAACAATACAGGTATGCTATGAGACAACACAATACAGGTATGCTGTGAGACAACACAATACAGGTATGCTGTGAGACAACACAATACAGGTATGCTATGAAACAACACAATACAATACAGGTATGCTATGAGACAACACAATACAATACAGGTATGCTATGAGACAACACAATACAATACAGGTATGCTATGAGACAACACAATACAGGTATGCTGTGAGACATCACAATACAGGTATGCAATGAGACAACACAATACAGGTATGCTGTGAGACAACACAACACAATACAGGTATGCTATGAGACAACACAATACAGGTATGCTATGAGACAACACAATACAGGTATGCTGTGAGACAACACAATACAGGTATGCTGTGAGACAACAATACAGGTATGCTGTGAGACAACACAACACAATACAGGTATGCTATGAGACAACACAATATAGGTATGCTGTGAGACAATACAGGTATGCAATGAGACAACACAATACAGGTATGCAATGAGACAACACAATACAGGTATGCAATGAGACAACACAATACAGGTATGCTGTGAGACAACACAATACACGTATGCTGTGAGACAACACAATACAGGTATGCTATGAGACACACAATACAATACAGGATCTATGAGGACGACACAATACAGGTATGCAATGAGACAACACATACAGGAATGCATTGAGACAACACAGTACAGGTATGCTATGAGACAACACAGTACATGTATGCAATGAGACAACACAATACAGGTATGCTATGAGATCAGATCAACACATACAGGTATGCTATGAGACAACACATACAGGTATGCTATGAGACAACACAGTACAGGTATGCTATGAGACAACACATACAGGTATGCTATGAGACAACAATACAGGTATGCTATGAGACAACACAATACAGGTATGCTATGAGACAACACAACACAGGTATGCAATGAGGCAACACAATACAGGTATGCTATGAGGCAACACAATACAGGTATGCTATGAGGCAACACAATACAGGTATGCTATGAGACAACACAATACAGGTATGCTCGCCCTCCCTCCCTTCTCTGTTATCTATTCTGTAACCTTTACATTGAGATTTATGATCAGGTACATACTATTGTTACAATAAGTAATTTCATGTAGTAACATTAAATTCTGTTGCATATTTTGATGAAAGAAAAAAAATGGAAGCCGTTTAGTCTTAACCGTGTATTGGCTTCCAGCGTCCATCAACCAGCCACCATCACTGTAGATGGGACTTGAGTGAATCTCTGTGGCGACAGCTATAAAACGGAACTCTGCAGTGCATCAAACATGATTTTGACATGAACCATTTGCGCTGTATGAGTCGAATCAATCCTGTTTATTACATGAGACATTGTATATTTACATCTGAAAAAGTTATTTTTTTAATCAGATATCTGTTGTTTGTAATTTTTTGACGTTGAAAGGATTACATGAGATTTCTCAAACTCAAGTGGAATTCAAGAAGGCTTTATAGTGTCGGTAGGTTTCCTACATCTGAATACTTAAATTCATCAAGAGGCATACAATAGTGATGGGTTTCCTACATCTGAATACTAAAGTACATCAAGGACACATACAATAGTGATGGGTTTCCTACATCTGAATACTTAAATTCATCAAGAGGCATACAATAGTGATGGGTTTCCTACATCTGAATACTTAAATTCATCAAGAGGCATACAATAGTGATAGGTTTCCTACATCTGAATACTTAAATTCATCAAGAGGCATACAATAGTGATGGGTTTCCTACATCTGAATACTTAAATTCATCAAGGAGGCATACAATAGTGACAGGTTTCCTACATCTAAATACTAAAGTACATCAAGGACACATACAATAGTGACAGATTTCCTACATGTAAATACTAAAGTGCATCAAGGACACATACAATAGTGACAGATTTCCTACATGTAAATACTAAAGTACAATAAGGACACATACAATAGTGACAGATTTCCTACATGTAAATACTAAAGTACATCAAGGACACATACAATAGTGACAGATTTCCTACATCTAAATACTAAAGTACATTAAGGACACATACAATAGTGACAGATTTCCTACATGTAAATACTAAAGTACATTAAGGACACATACAATAGTGACATATTTCCTACATCTAAATACTAAAGTACATTAAGGACACATACAATAGTGACAGGTTTCCTACATGTAAATACTAAAGTACATCAAGGACACATACAATAGTGACATGTTTCCTACATGTAAATACTAAAGTACATCAAGGACACATACAATAGTGACAGATTTCCTACATGTAAATACTAAAGTACATCAAGGACATACAATAGTGACAGATTTCCTACATGTAAATACTAAAGTACATCAAGGACACATACAATAGTGACAGGTTTCCTACATGTAAATACTAAAGTACATCAAGGACACATACAATAGTGACAGGTTTCCTACATGTAAATACTAAAGTACATCAAGGACACATACAATAGTGACAGGTTTCCTACATGTAAATACTAAAGTACATCAAGGACACATACAATAGTGATAGGTTTCCTTCATCTAAATACTAAAGTACATCAAGGACACATACAATAGTGACAGGTTTCCTACATGTAAATACTAAAGTACATCAAGGACACATACAATAGTGACAGGTTTCCTACATCTAAATACTAAAGTACATCAAGGACACATACAGTAGTGACAGGTTTCCTACATCTAAATATTTCCACACATCAAGGAGGCATACAATAGTGACAGGTTTCCTACATCTAAATACTAAAGTACATCTAGGACACGTACAGTAGTGACAGGTTTCCTACATCTAAATACTAAAGTACATCAAGGACACATACAATAGTGACAGGTTTCCTACATCTAAATACTAAAGTGCATTAAGGACACATGCAATAGTGACAGGTTTCCTACATCTAAATATTCTATCTCGGAACCTTGTAGTGTTGATAAGTTTCCCATATGTAAAGATCCAGTACATTAAGAAGGCATATCAAGTTGACAAGTTTCCTACATCTAAGTATTTCAGTACAGATTAATGCTATTAATGTTAAATGGTTAAGTTTCCCATATGTCAGTATTCCAGTACATCAAGGAGACATATCGTGTTGATATGTTTCCTAATCTAAATATTCCAATATGAATTATCGCTGTTAATGTTATTAAGTTAAATGGTTAAGTGTTTAACTCTACAAGATCTGACACTTTGTTTTATTGTCATAACCAAAGGCTTTCCAGCTTTTGGATGGTATTCTGCAATCCTAACACCGATACATAATGATGATAGACACTGATATCAATACATAATGATAGTCATATTAATACATAATGATAGAGACAGTCATTAATACATAATGATAGACAGTCATATTAATACATAATGATAGAAACAGTCATATTAATACATAATGATAGACACTGATATCAATACATAATGATAGACACTGATATCAATACATAATGATAGACAGTCATATTAATACATAATGATAGAGACAGTCATATCAATACATAATGATAGACACTGATATCAATACATAATGATAGACACTGATATCAATATATAATGATAGACAGTCATATTAATACATAATGATAGAGACAGTCATTAATACATAATGATAGACGTCATATTAATACATAATGATAGAAACAGTCATATTAATACATAATGATAGACACTGATATCAATACATAATGATAGACACTGATATCAATACATAATGATAGACACTGATATCAATACATAATGAGACATGATATCAATATATGTAGACACTGATATCAATACATAATGATAGACACTGATATCAATACATAATGATAGACAGTCATATTAATACATAATGATAGAGACAGTCATTAATACATAATGATAGACACTGATATCAATACATAATGATAGACAGTCATATTAATACATAATGATAGAGACAGTCATTAATACATAATGATAGTCATATTAATACATAATGATAGAGACAGTCATATTAATACATAATGATAGACACTGATATCAATACATAATGATAGACAGTCATATTAATACATAATGATAGAGACAGTCATATTAATACATAATGATAGACACTGATATCAATACATAATGATAGACACTGATATCAATACATAATGATAGACAGTCATATCAATACATAATGATAATACATAATGATAGACACTGATATCAATACATAATGATAGACACTCATATCGCCCCTGTCATCATTGTTGTTACCATCATCATAGTTACTTTTGTTGTTATTGTTGTGAATGTTAAATGTACGCATACCATGTTGAGGTACTGTTCCAAGTGTGGCCTTTTCTAATGTAGTATTTCAAGCAGCTGGAAGCAGCGAACAGTGGGCGTAAGGAACTCCATGTGGCACAAAACAATGAAACCGTTGTTGAATGGGTCGGCTCCCCTGTTAAGGAGATCAACAAGTGCCCATTTTATTCTGCAGTCCAGATCAACAGTGAGCTGGTAAATACTGTGTTCGTGTGTGTGTGTGCATGCATGTGTCCATGCGTGTGTCCATGTGTGCGTGCATGCATATGTGTGTGTATGTGCGCTTGTGTGTGTTTGTGTATATTGGTGTGTGTGTGTTTGCGTTTGTGCATGTGTGTGTGTGCATGTGTGTGTGTTTGTGTGTGCATGTGTGTGTGTGTGTGTGCATGTGTGTGTGCGTGTGCGTGTGCGAGTGCGTGTGTGTGTGTGTGTGTGTGTGTGTGTGTGTGTGTGTGTGTGTGTGTGTGTGTTACAAACTGTTCCATACACCACTCATGCTCTTATCTGTTTGTACCCCCAATTCACGGCCAAGACCAGGTTTTGCCTGTTTTGAGATTGCAATGCCAAGGGATCCATAGAAGCTGTCAGTCTTCAGAGCTGGCTGGACCATTTTACTGGTTTTCAGTAGCAGATGCATCACATACACTTGTATGTACACTCTCTCTCACACACACATGTGTGCACACATGTGCACAGACACACACACACACACACACACACACACACAACACACACACACACACACACACACACCTCTCTCTCTCTCTCTCTCACACTCTCTCTTCTCTCTCTCTCATCTTTCTCTGTCTATGTCTGTCTCTGTCTCTCTCTCTCTCTGTCTCTGTCTCTCTCTCTCATCTCTGTCTGTCTGTCTTTCTCTCTGTCACAGTGTTCATCAACAGGTAAAGCATGTGGACTGTTTGTCAGTTCAACCACACAACCCATCTGATGCTGTGTACATCACATTCACACACCTACATGTATCTACATGATTCGATCTCGTGAACTGGGTTCATCCCATGTTCGCGAGATCTGAGTAGAGATTCACGCAGACAGCATTAGAGCGCTGACGAAGATGGCGAGAACGCCATCGAAAGCTACGGAACTGTGAGTAGCGATTTTTACACTGTTGGGAGACCTTGTTCTTCAAAATTGGTAGCATTATGTCTACCCCCCAACTGTTGAAACTTCCCCTACGTCTCATTCGCGATTACGATCGGACGATCATCACTACCTTTCGTGAATCAGAGAAATTACACCGCTCCCTAGCGAAGTTCAGGAACCATCTACACTTCACACTGCACTGCAAACATCACGGCGTCTTTCCCACCAGCCTAAAAATCAAAACTCCGATGAAAGGAACAGCAGCAAATAATATCATCAATCAGGCACAACGAGCACTCATGAACGAACGCATCAAGCAAATCAACACCCGCATCACTTGTCTGGAAGGGAAAATCCAAGACCTCGAGGAAAGACTGAGCTCTAGCACACTACCAGATGCTATGCTCTCTGAAATCAAAGAGTGGCTAAACAACACACGACGAATAGAATGGGACAAAGTACGCCAACGCCATCGAAAGAAATTCGAACTTCTAGCACCAAAAAACAACAGGAGACAACAGAATGACAAAAGCGAGATTACACCTGTACCGGAAGAAACAAAAAGAAAGACCAAAGAGAGGTGGGTGATCAATCTATCAGATCGCCAACTCACTAAACCTGAACAGGAAGTACTAGAGAAAGGACTAAATTTCGCCGTAGCCCCTAACAAGCTTCCAGTGGTAGACCTCATCACAAGCATTGAAACAGCTTGCAGGTATATTGGCCCTAATTCAGAAGAAGCCACACACTTAAGATCAGACTGTGTCAGAATCATGAAACAGGCCAAACTACCGAAATCCAACTTAACACCGGACCAAAGACGGGCTCTGGCGGATTTAAAGAACGAACACGCCACGATGATCCTACCAGCTGACAAAGGTCGTGCCACAGTCATCATGCCTAGACCCATGTACTATGAGAAGGCAAGCAAACTTCTGGAAGATACTACAACATATGAACGCCTCAAGAAAGATCCTACTTCCAAGTTTTCCAACAAACTGAAAGACACACTGAAACGCCTGAAAGAGACGGACCGCCTGTCATTAGAACAGTACAGGAAATTATACCCAACTGTGTCCGACGTCCCCAAGTTCTATGGTCTACCCAAAGTCCACAAGAAAGAAGTCCCCCTCCGTCCCATAGTCGCATCCAGAGGTTCCATCATGTATGAGACGGCTAGATTTGTGGCGGACATCCTATCACCTCTCGTAGGACACACAGATCATCACATCCACAACAGTGCTGACCTAGTGGAAAAACTGAGTAACTACACCCTCGCTCATGATGAACTCCTTGTGTCATATGATGTCTCTGCCCTATTTACCAGCGTACCAGTGAAAGAAAGCATAGAGATCATACGCCGAAGGTTACAAAACGACCAAACCCTCCACCAACGTACATCTCTCACAGTGGACGACGTATGTGAACTCTTGTCCTGCTGCCTCACCACCACCTACTTCACCTTCCAAGGTGAATTCTACCAACAAAAAGAAGGAGCAGCCATGGGCTCCCCAGTAAGCCCAATAGTAGCCAACCTGTTCATGGAGGATTTTGAAGAGAAAGCATTGGCTTCTTTCCACTCCCCACCACGATACTGGGGGCGCTACGTAGACGACACCATGACTATCCTCCCCCAGCAACTGGTCGAACAGTTCACAGAACATCTGAACAACCAACACCCAGCCATCAAATTCACGAGGGAAGTGGAACAGAACAACTCCATAGCCATGCTGGACACCCTCATCACCAGAACTGATGGCATTCTATCCTTCTCGGTCTACCGTAAACCAACTCATACGGACCAATATTTACAGTTCGACAGCCACCAGCCCCTTGAACACAAACTGGGAGTGATTCGAACCCTTACCCACAGAGCTAACACCATATGCAGTACCCAAGAGGCAAAAGACAAGGAGACAAACCACCTGAAAAAAGTGCTCACCATCTCGGGCTACAAAAAGTGGGCCTGGAACAGCCCGGGAGGCAGGAAATCCAACACCGCATCCCAACAGCCAGTGAAACAACACTAGCGCAAGGGACACATCACCATCCCATACGTAGGAGGTGTGAGTGACGCTCTGTCCAGAAAGATCAGAAAACTGGGGGTGGCTGTACATTCCAAACCTTCCAACACCATACGCAGCCAGCTGGTCACCCCCAAGGACAAAACCAGCAAACTCGACAAAGCTGGCATTATATACAGAATAGACTGCCAGGACTGTAACCAACATTATGTCGGTGAAACTGAACGCCCCCTTCAGAAGAGACTAACAGAACACAAGAGGGACTCTTCTCCAGTAGGAGCTCACCTACACGCCGAAAAACATCAATTCAGTGCGGACAATGTCAACATCCTGGACAGAGAAAATAAGTGGTTCCAGCGAGGAGTCAAGGAGGCCATCTACATCGCAGCCACCAACCCCCCGCTCAACAGGGACCGGGGCCGTTACACCCTGCCCCCGGTGTACCATTCTCTGATTCGATCTCGTGAACTGGGTTCATCCCATGTTCGCGAGATCTGAGTAGAGATTCACGCAGACAGCATTAGAGCGCTGACGAAGATGGCGAGAACGCCATCGAAAGCTACGGAACTGTGAGTAGCGATTTTTACACTGTTGGGAGACCTTGTTCTTCAAAATTGGTAGCATTATACATGTATGTACATGTACACAACCCATCTGATGCTGTGTACATCACATTCACACACCCACATGTATACACACAACCCATCGGATGCTGTGTACATCACATTCACACACCTACATGTATACACACAACCCATCGGATGCTGTGTACATCACATTCACATACCTACATGTATACACACAACCCATGTGATGCTGTGTACATCACATTCACACACCCACATTGTATACACACAACCCATTGGATGCTGTGTACATCACATTCACATACCCACATGTATACACAAAACCCATTGGATGCTGTGTACATCACATTCACATACCCACATGTATACACAAAACCCATTGGATGCTGTGTACATCACATTCACATACCCACATGTATACACACAATGTTATCAAAAGTGACGTATTTGCTGACAGATAAAATGTCAAGACTGCGTGTCAGTTCGACCACATGACCCAACAGACGCTGTGTACATTGCCCGTGTGCAATACATGTATGAAGATGATGAAGGAGACAAGAAACTGCATGTCCACTGGTTTCTGTGAGTGTTTGTATATATGTGTTTGTGCTGAGTGTTTGTATATATGTGTTTGTGTGAGTGTTTGTATGTATGTGTTTGTGTGAGTGTTTGTATATATGTGTTTGTGTGAGTGTTTGTATATATGTGTTTGTGCTGAGTGTTAGTATATATGTGTTTGTGTGGGTGTTTGTATATATGTGTTTGTGTGAGTGTTTGTATATATGTGTTTGTGTGAGTGTTAACCCCTCGTCCACGTCGTGGGAGACGGAAACAGGTCAAGCTGGCTAACGGGGCTCTGGTGAAGCTGTGACTGGCCTAGCAAGCCGACAGTGGATTCTTCAACCGCTAAGAAAACTAAAAGGAGATACAAACGGACGGATACCAACGGAAAAAGACCTCGCAATGGAAACGGACATCGAGATAGGAATAGCGACTACACTGGAACATGGAACATCTGCGGCCTAACAGACAAGGAACCAGAAATTGTGGAATTCATGACCAAAAGAAAGATCTCCATCCTGGGCATTTCAGACACTAGGAAGAAAGGAGAAGGAACGAAAGAAATCCATTCAAACTTTGTTCTCATCTGGAGTGGTGTCAGGAAAGACCAGAGAGCAACGCATGGTGTGGGATTCATCCTACACCCAGACATAGCAAAGAATCTCATGAGTACAGAATACATATCAGAAAGATTGATTAAAATCGGTGTAAGAAAGTCCAACAAAATCGTCTACTATATCCAAGCATATGCACCGTGTAACGATTCGTACTCAGAAGAGGAGAAAGACTCATTCTATCAAGAGCTCTCCGACCTCATCAACAGCACCCCTGACAAAGAGGACCTGTATGTCATGGGGGATTTCAACGGCAGAGTTGGTGAGAGAAGAAACCCGTGGACAAAACATCTTGGACCCCACAGTGACCACAGAACACCTTGCAATTACAACGGGAACCACGTGCTGGAACTATGTGCAGAGCATGATCTGATCATCACCAACACCTTTTTCCAACATCGAGCCTCCCAAATTTACACCTGGTACAAATGGAACGACCTCAGCATCTCGTCTCAAATCGACTTCATACTTGCAAGATCTAGAACACGTTACGCCATCAAAGACTCAAAAGCCATCCCCAATGCCAACCTTGACACTGACCACAGGCCTGTCATTCTGGCCTCCAGTACTCAGAAGGAAAAAATAACAACTGCTAGGAAGAACCAGCCTGAAAAGATCAACCTCCTCAAACTGGAAGAGAAAGAAGTGCAAGAACAGATTGAAAGTGCTATCAAGGTGAAACTTGACCCCATTGATACAACCCCCCTCATCATGGAACAAGCCTGGGACACCTTCAAGCCAGCTCTCTTGAACACCTTAAGGGAAGTTTGCGGGACAAAGAAATGTAGAGGTAAAAACAGGAAAGCTACAGCCTGGTGGAACCAAGAGGTGAAGGAAGCCATCAAGAAAAAGAAGCAGCTATATAAAGCTTGGGTCAAGACCAAGATAGAAGAGGACTACGTCAAGTACAGAATCGCAAGAAGACATAGTAAACGTGTTGTGAAAGCCTCCAAAGAAAAATCTTGGGCGACCTATGGAGAGAAGTTAAGTGAAATTTGCAAGAACTCCCCAAGAGAATTTTTCAAAAGTGTGAAGACGATGAGAGTAAGAGATGAGCCATTCAACCCAACAACAGTAGTGAATGATGCAAATGGAGAGGCACTACACAAAGAAGAGGAAATTCTGAAAAGATGGGAAGACTATTTTAAAGACCTTTTAAACCCATCTGGAGTCCAGGCTTCCAGCTCCCAGTTCTCACCACGCTATAAAGACCAGTTAGAGCCCCAAATCCTTGAAGCAGAAACACGAAAAGCAATTAAGACCAGCCCAAAGGGCAAAGCAGCAGGCAATGATGGCATAACAACTGAAGCCATCCTTGCATGCGGAGAAACGGGAGTTAAGTGGCTCACCATCTTCCAGAAAGCATGGGAAGAGAGGAAAGTACCAATGGACTGACAAAATGCAATAGTGGTGCCAATTTGGAAGAAGAAGGGCAGCAAGAAAGACTGCAGCACATACAGAGGCATTTCACTTCTCAGCCATGTAGGGAAAATGTATGCAAAGATTCTGGAACAGCGCACAAGAGCCAAAGCAGAACACCTACTGAGCAATGCCCAGTTTGGCTTTCGGAAAGGAAGAGGGTGCACAGATGCCATTTTCGCACTCCGACAGCTGTGTGAAAGAGCCATCGAATACAACCAAGACCTGCATACAGTATTCGTTGATCAAGAAAAAGCTTTTGACCGAGTCAACAGAGACAAGCTCTGGAAGATCCTGGAGCAGTACGACGTGAAGGGGCAGTTGCTTGATAACATCAGAGCAATCTATGCCAACAGTAGGAGCGCAGTCTGAACAGCCAGTGGAACATCGGACTGGTTCCCGGTTACATCAGGGGTCAGGCAAGGCTGCGTACTCTCTCCCCTTCTCTTCGTGATCTACATGGACCAGATTACAAAGGAAGCCAATCCAGATCTGGAGGCCCTGAACGAACTATTATTTGCTGACGACCAGTCCTTGATGAATCAGAACAAAGCAGCTCTTCAAGAACACACAGACCAACTCAACACAAGCTGCGAGAAGTATGATATGAAGATCAGTATCAACAAAACAGAAGTTATGTCTGTCAGCAGAAATCCAGGAAAGCTGGACATCAACATCAACGGCACCCAGCTGAAACAGACCAAAGAATTTAAATACCTTGGCAGCCTCTTCACTGAAGATGGAAAATTGGACAGAGAGATAGAAACAAGATGCCAGAAAGCGAACGCAGTCAGTTACCAACTCGCCCCCCTTCTGAAATATCCCAGCATCCCAGTGAGCACCAAGGCAAAACTCATCAACGCCATCTTCGTTCCAACACTCACATACCAGTGTCAGACATGGGCCCTAACAAAAGCCTTAGAGAGAAAATTGGTCACATGTGAAATGCGCTGCCTGAGAAAAGCTGTCAACAAGACCAGACGCGACAAGATCAAGAATGAGGTGATCAGAAACATGGTCGGACTAACACCAATTCTCCACCATGTCGAACAACAAAGGATCAGGTGGTTTGGTCACCTCACCAGAATGCCGCCCGACCAACCGGCCCTACGGGCATACACCACCAGATACACTGGCTGGAAAGCCAGAGGTAGACCACGGAGACGATGGAGCGACTCCGTGGCTGACACCCTGCGAGCCCATGACCTGTCACTCTATCAAGCCTCCCGCCTTGCTGCAGACAGACGTCTGTGTCTCCCCGCGACGCCGAAGGGCACCAGCGGCAGATGAAAGAAGAAAGAAGAAGAAGTGTGAGTGTTTGTATATGTGTTTGTGCTGAGTGTTAGTATATATGTGTTTCTGTGAGTGTTTTTATATATGTGTTTGTGTGAGTGTTTGTATATATGTGTTTGTGCCGAGTGTTTATATATATGTGAGTGTTTGTATATATGTGTTTGTGTGTGTTTGTATATATGTGTTTGTGCTGAGTGTTAGTATGTTTGTGTGAGTGTTTGTATATATGTGTTTGTGTGAGTGTTTGTATATATGTGTTTGTGTGAGTGTTTGTATGTATGTGTTTGTGTGAGTGTTTGTATATGTGTTTGTGCTGAGTGTTTGTATGTATGTGTTTGTGTGAGTGTTTGTATGTATGTGTTTGTGCTGAGTGTTTGTATGTGTTTGTGTGTGTTTGTATGTATGTGTTTGTGTGAGTGTTTATATGTATGTGTTTGTGTGAGTGTTTGTATGTATGTGTTTGTGTGAGTGTTTGTATGTGTTTCTGTGAGTGTTTGTATATATGTGTTTGTGCTGAGTGTTTGTATGTATGTGTTTGTGTGAGTGTTTGTATGTATGTGTTTGTGCTGAGTGTTTGTATGTGTTTGTGTGAGTGTTTGTATGTATGTGTTTGTGTGAGTGTTTGTATGTATGTGTTTGTGCTGAGTGTTTGTATGTGTTTGTGTGAGTGTTTGTATGTATGTGTTTGTGTGAGTGTTTGTATGTGTTTGTGCTGAGTGTATGTGTTTCTGTGAGTGTTTGTATGTATGTGTTTGTGTGAGTGTTTGTATGTATGTGTTTGTGTGAGTGTTTGTATGTATGTGTTTGTGCTGAGTGTTTGTATGTGTTTGTGTGAGTGTTTGTATGTATGTGTTTGTGTGAGTGTTTGTATGTATGTGTTTGTGTGAGTGTTTGTATGTATGTGTTTCTGTGAGTGTTTGTATGTATGTGTTTGTGCTGAGTGTTTGTATGTGTTTGTGTGAGTGTTTGTATGTATGTGTTTGTGTGAGTGTTTATATGTATGTGTTTGTGTGAGTGTTTGTATGTATGTGTTTGTGTGAGTGTTTGTATGTATGTGTTTCTGTGAGTGTTTGTATGTATGTGTTTGTGTGAGTGTTTGTATGTATGTGTTTGTGTGAGTGTTTGTATGTATGTGTTTGTGTGAGTGTTTGTATGTGTTTGTGCTGTTTGTATGTATGTGTTTGTGAGTGTTTGTATATATGTGTTTGTGCTGAGTGTTTGTATATATGTGAGTGTTTGTATATATGGTGTTAATGCGTGAGAATTTTTTTCTTTTTTCCTCCCATATTTGATCTTTATTAGCATTCTTTCTAATGTATGATTGATTTAAAAAAAAAAAAAAAACAAGGAAGAAAAACAAAAGCAGTATCATCATTGAACATTGTCTTTGATCAGCAATTACAGATTAGAAAAAAAGTATATTTCATTCTGTGTGATCTGTTACGAACATAGTATTTTATGTTTACATTGTCGTATCCATGTAACTGTTCATTCTGTGTGATCTGTTACAAACATAGTATTTTATGTTTACATTGTCGTATCCATGTAACTGTTCATTCTGTGTGATCTGTTACAAACATAGTATTTTATGTTTACATTGTCGTATCCATGTAACTGTTCATTCTGTGTGATCTGTTACGAACATAGTATTTTATGTTTACATTGTCGTATCCATGTAACTGTTCATTCTGTGTGATCTGTTACGAACATAGTATTTTATGTTTACATTGTCGTATCCATGTAACTGTTCATTCTGTGTGATCTGTTACAAACGTAGTATTTTATGTTTACATTGTCGTATCCATGTAACTGTTCATTCTGTGTGATCTGTTACAAACGTAGTATTTTATGTTTACATTGTCGTATCCATGTAAATGTTCATTCTGTGTGATCTGTTACTAACATAGTATTTTATGTTTACATTGTCGTAAAAACAGAAAAGTGGTGGAAGTAATTTATGTCTCTGTTAAAGAATGTGCACACATACACACACGTATGCATATGTTTTAAGTTACTGAAGAAACCCAGGCACGACACCATGTAAAACATTAACCCCTTCAGTGCCAAGTACATTGATTTGCTAGTGTATGCTATTTGCTAGGCGATTTTGGCATGGGTAGGGTAATAATTAACAAAAAATTCTAGCATGCAAGTTATTGCATGAAAATAATCATAACCCTTTTTGTCTGAATGGCAATGAAAAGATTCTCCATGTATGATAGTTTTAACTGTATTTGGCACTTTGGTTAGTGGAGAATGGGTCATAAAATTGATATGAATAAATTTAACAGAATTCATTGTTATATATTGTTATTCAATGTGGCAGAAGAAACCAAAACTGAGGTCATCATGACATGACATGAAGGGCCACACAGCATGGGACAATTCTACAATGCTTTGATGATTCCCTGAATGGGGATGATAATGACCGAGGTCACCACTAGACCATGGCATGAAAGGCCACATTACAAGGCTTTGATGATTCCCTGAATGGGGATGATAATGACCGAGGTCACCACTAGACCATGGCATGAAAGGCCACATTACAATGCTTTGATGATTCCCTGAATGGGGATGATAATGACCGAGGTCATCACTAGACCATGGCATGAAAGGCCACATCACAGTGCTATGATGATTCCCTGAATGGGGATGATAATGAGCGAGGTCACCACTAGACTGTGGCATGAAAGGCCACGTTACAATGCTTTGATGATTCCCTGAATGGGGATGATAATGAGCGAGGTCACCACTAGACTGTGGCATGAAAGGCCACATTACAATGCTTTGATGAATCACAAGACTGGGAATGATGCTGGTAATGCTGCACAACTCTGTTTGGGATTGACATTTCATGACAGGCTTGTATTCTATACTTTTCATTCAAAATAGAGGTTGTTCCATAATCATGAGGTTGAAGGGGAGTGAGGTGGTAGAGACCTGAACTTTTCTCAGGTCAGCATTATTAGGGCGGTGCCCATCTCTTTCGTGCTGCTTTACCTTTCCCAGAGTGAAGAAAGTCAAGTAGGCCTACCCATTCACAGCTGGGTAGACTGTAAGCCTCACACACATATGATTTCTATGGGCGTGCTTCACGCCCTTGCAAACTCCTGCTGGCAGATTAGAAAGCGAGTGCTGTACCTATAGGCCAAACAGGGCTGTATTCGAAATCTGATGGATGTCAACCATGCCAGAGATTTAAATATACACTTGTGGTTGTGTTAGTGAAGAATTATGTACAACACCCTGATTGACACATGTGCACTGTGTTTGTACAGTCGTGGAGGTGACACAGTGCTGGGAGAAGTGTCAGACCCTCAAGAAGTGTTCCTGACTGACCAGTGTGACGATGTGTTTGCAGAGAGCATCATCAACAAAGTCACAGTGAGACTGTTTTAAATCTATTGCGATTTCTTTGTTGTAATTGAAATGCAATTCGTTTGGTTGGGTCTGCTTTGTGTGTGTGTGTGTGTGTGTGTGTGTGTGTGTGTGTGTGTGTGTGTGTGTGTGTGTGTGTGTGTATGAATGAAAGAGGGGTATATATAATGTGTGTGAGAGTGCATGCATGTATGCATGGATGTGTGTGTGTGTGTGTGCATGTGTGTGTGTGTGTGTGTGTGTGTGTGTGTGTGTGTGTGTGTGTGTGTGTAAAACATAAGGTCATGTTTGCATGCTTATTGTTTATTTATGTACTCATGTGAACATGTCTGTGTGAGGTGAGTGAGGACATTATGTGAGGTGTGTGTGACAGGATGATGGACATTTGGAATGGTAAAAGCAAAACCAGGATAGGATCCTGCAACATGAGAACTGTACAAAATTAGCTCAGGGTCTCACCTCTACAATCTACAAATACATGATATTAGCTGAAGCAGATGGACAGGATCAGGGCACGGGAGAAACGGTAAACAACTGACGTCATGAAGGAGTAGCCTGTGTTTAAAAAAAGCAACAGGATACTGTCTATCATTATGGAAACCTGTCAACAGCAGACTCATCAAAGTCAGAATTAATGGAGAAAATCAGTACCACCAGTACTTAATGCAGTGTGCCAACAAGTGACAATGTTGAAGAAATCAAAGATACACTTTATGACATGCTGAACTAGAAGACGTGCCACTACATAACTTGGAGATTGTGATGGGGGACATAGACTGAAAGTGATGGGGGACATTAGACTGAAAGTGATGGGGGACATAGACTGAAAGTGATGGGGGACATTAGACTGAAAGTGATGGGGGACATTAGACTGAAAGTGATGGGGGACATACTGAAAGTGATGGGGACATTAGACTGAAAGTGATGGGGGACATAGACTGAAAGTGATGGGGGACATAGACTGAAAGTGATGGGGACATAGACTGAAAGTGATGGGGGACATTAGACTGAAAGTGATGGGGGACTTAGACTGAAAGTGATGGGGGACTTAGACTGAAAGTGATGGGGGACATGACTGAAAGTGATGGGGGATATAGACTGAAAGTGATGGGGGACTTAGACTGAAAGTGATGGGGGACTTAGACTGAAAGTGATGGGGGACTTAGACTGAAAGTGATGGGGGACATAGACTGAAAGTGATGGGGGACATGACTGAAAGTGATGGGGGACATGGACTGAAAGTGATGGGGGACTTAGACTGAAAGTGATGGGGGACTTAGACTGAAAGTGATGGGGGACATGACTGAAAGTGATGGGGGACATGACTGAAAGTGATGGGGGACATGGACTGAAAGTGATGGGGACATGGACTGAAAGTGATGGGGACTTAGACTGAAAGTGATGGGGGACTTAGACTGAAAGTGATGGGGGACTTAGACTGAAAGTGGCGATACTAACTTAGACTGAAAGTGGCGATACTAACTTATGATAGGGCAGAGGGAAGAGAGAGTTACAGCACCATGAAGGCAGACCCAGCACTAGCAGCCAGAATGCTTCAAGAACTCTTTACAAACTGTATGAGAGAGAAGGTAAATAGCAAACGAGCGAACACAAGAAGGGTGTAGTGCGTAATGACAGTAACTACTGTGGAATCACCCTGTCGTCATTCAATCACCCTGTCATCATTCAATCACTCTGTCATCATTCAATCACCCTGTCATCATTCAATCACCCTGTCATCATTCAATCACCCTGTCATTCAATCACCCTGTCATCATTCAATCACCCTGTCATCATTCAATCACCCTGTCATCATTCAATCACCCTGTCATCATTCAATCACCCTGTCATCATTCAATCACCTTGTCATCATGCAATCACCCTGTCATCATTCACCAAATGTCAGTCTACAACTAAGGAAAGAACAAGCAAGTTTTTAGGAAGGAAAAGGACGTACTGAGTAAATGTCCACCCTGCAAAATATAATCGAACAATGTACAGAATGGCAGAGACAGCTATGTATGAACTTTGTGGACTTTGAGAAGGCTTTTGATGGCAAATACAGGAACAGTGTATGGAGTGTGCTCTGAGTACATGGGATCCCACAGGAGATAGTCCTTCTCATCAAAAACATACCAACTTCACCTGTACTGTATAAAACGGTGAAAAGAATGTCAAGGTGAAGGTAGATGTCAGAAAAGGATGTTTAATGTCATCGCTTCTCTTTAGCATGGCCTTAGACAACCAGGACTTGAGACAAGTGACTAAGGACCAACCAAGAGGCATCAGATGAAATCTGTTTTTAACATGATCATGACTTGCCAGACAACCAACGCATGCAGGAGAAGACATTCCCTCTCACCATCACCAAAAGTAGGCCTATAGACTGGCCAGCAGAAAACCGACGTGATAATAATAAACATTTCAAATACCTCACCAGTTCAAGTACATGAAACAAAACCTACCCATAACTTAAGAGTTTACCTACCTACCCATAACTAAAGAGTTTACCTACCTACCCGTAACTAAAGAGTTTACCTACCTACCCGTAACTAAAGAGTTTACCTACCTACCCGTAACTAAAGAGTTTACCTACCTACCCACAAGTGAAGAGTTTACCTACCTACCCATAACTAAAAAGTTTACCTACCTACCCACAAGTGAAGAGTTTACCTACCTACCCATAACTAAAGAGTTTATCTACCTAGCCACAAGTGAAGAGTTTACCTAACTACCCATAACTAAAGAGTTTACCTACCTACCCACAAGTGAAGAGTTTACCTAACTACCCATAACTAAAGAGTTTACCTACCTAGGCAACACAGTCAGACATAACACAGGAGCAGGCAGTGACATCTGGAGCTGTCTCAGCAAAGTCAAAACACCTTCAGAATGCTGAACAGCGTGTGGAGGTCGTCCAGTACAGCACTAACATCAAGCTGACACTGACCCTGAGCCGTATCCTTTTGACCCTACTTTATACATCAAGATGTTTGTGGATGACAAAGCGACCTTACCAAAGTGCCAGTCTTCAAGATGCTTGTGGATGACAGAAAGCAACCTTACCAAAGTGCCAGTCTTCAAGATGCTTGTGGATGACAGAAAGCAACCTTACCAAAGTGCCAGTCTTCAAGATGCTTGTGGATGACAAAGCAACCTTACCAAAGTGCCAGTCTTCAAGATGCTTGTGGATGACAGAAAGCAACCTTACCAAAGTGCCAGTCTTCAAGATGCTTGTGGATGACAGAAAGCAACCTTACCAAAGTGCCAGTCTTCAAGATGCTTGTGGATGACAGAAAGCAACCTTACCAAAGTGCCAGTCTTCAAGATGCTTGTGGATGACAGAAAGCAACCTTACCAAAGTGCCAGTCTTCAAGATGCTTGTGGATGACAGAAAGCAACCTTACCAAAGTGCCAGTCTTCAAGATGCTTGTGGATGACAAAGCAACCTTACCAAAGTGCCAGTCTTCAAGATGCTTGTGGATGACAGAAAGCAACCTTACCAAAGTGCCAGTCTTCAAGATGTTTGTGGATGACAGAAAGCAACCTTACCAAAGTGCCAGTCTTCAAGATGCTTGTGGATGATAAAGCAACCTTACCAAAGTGCCAGTCTTCAAGATGCTTGTGGATGACAGAAAGCAACCTTACCAAAGTGCCATCTTCAAGATGCTTGTGGATGACAGAAAGCAACCTTACCAAAGTGCCAGTCTTCCACACAAAGTATCTCTGAAAAATCACATGAATGTTCTGGCCCAGCACCGTCTCCAGCCTAATGCAGTTAAGAGAATATGGGCGCTGTTATCATGAAAAGATGACGGAGATAAATTGGGCGCATTGTACAGGAGAGCAGGGTAATCTTACCAGAACTGCCCTTCATTGGACACTAGAAGGAAGATGTAAGAAAGGACCCCCAAAACACCTGGTGATGAACAACAAAAAAAAAAAGAAAAAAAAGAGGAGGGGGGGGGGGGGGAGACCTTAAGGCCCTGAAACATACCTGGGGTACCACATACAGGCTGACCCAGAACAGACAGAAGTGGAGGATCTCCATTACTGATCTACTTTCCAGTGACATAATATTAGGCAGTAAGTGTGTGACCGTGTGTGTGTTTGCAAGTATGCATGCACAGTTTATGTGTTTGTTGCGTATATTTTTTGTGAGCATGTATCTGTGTGTCTGTAAGTGTATTTGTTATATATCTGTGTGTCTGTAAGTGTGTTTGTTATATATCTGTGTGTCTGTAAGTGTGTTTGTTATATATCTGTGTGTCTGTAAGTGTGTTTTTATATATCTGTGTGTCTGTAAGTGTATTTTTTATATATCTGTGTGTCTGTAAGTGTGTTTGTTATATATCTGTGTGTCTGTAAGTGTATTTGTTATATATCTGTGTGTCTGTAAGTGTATTTGTTATATATCTGTGTGTCTGTAAGTGTATTTGTTATATATCTGTGTGTCTGTAAGTGTATTTGTTATATATCTGTGTGTCTGTAAGTGTGTTTGTTATATATCTGTGTGTCTGTAAGTGTGTTTGTTATATATCTGTGTGTCTGTAAGTGTATTTGTTATATATCTGTGTGTCTGTAAGTGTATTTGTTATATATCTGTGTGTCTGTAAGTGTATTTGTTATATATCTGTGTGTCTGTAAGTGTGTTTGTTATATATCTGTGTGTCTGTAAGTGTATTTGTTATATATCTGTGTGTCTGTAAGTGTATTTGTTATATATCTGTGTGTCTGTAAGTGTATTTGTTATCAGGGGGTGGAATTGTTCCGCCGTTAGGCGGATTTCCGCTTTTTTAAAATCAGAATCCGCCGAAAAAAAATCATCGTCCGCCGAAAAAAAAATTGGACCTCAAAAATTCCCAAAATCGCTGTATTCTCAAATGGCTTGATCGGAATGAGTTCTCGGAAGGGAAGCTTTAGCGGAAGGGGAGCTTTAGCGTGCGCGAAACTGATTGCGCAGTCGGTCTCCAAGATGGCGATCAACTTGCAGATTGTTGAGCGCGGAGAGCCTTTCGAAGAAAAAACTGGACCTGGTACAAATGGTTGGCGATGGGAATGGACCGATGAAATTATCGAAGAGAATCGCGTCGGGGATTTCATCCACAAGTGATATGACTGAATGAATTGATTGTTGTGTCAGTGTGTAGTGACAGTGATGTGGCTGAATGTTGTCAGTGTGGAGACTTTTACTGAACCCAAAATTGCTGCATCACACAAATACCTATTTTCAGTTGCACAGAGCCAGAGATATGCCTTCTCCAGACTAACACACACACAAATAAAGCCATTTGCCACTTCACATATGATATATATTTGAAAAGTTATTATCGAGACTGGCTCTCAATGGCCAAGTGTATAATTTGGTGTTTAATAGACACCAAATGATATACTAGACCATTGTGAGCCAGTGTGGATAATAGTCTTAGAAAGATCATTTAAAATTTGTGAATATCTAGATAACTGAGGTACAGATTTGTGAAAAACAGAAGGTGTTTCAGGACTTGAATTGCTGAAAAAGGTGCCAGGAGAGGCCTTCAAAATGCTAATTTTCGTTTTCGGCTGGGGGGCGTTGCCCCCCTAACCCCCCCAGCAGGGGTGTTGCCCCTGCACCCCACCGGGGCCTGCGGCCCCTGGACCCCGGCCTTCCTCTTTTTTTTCAAGCAGCAATTCTACCCCCTGGTTATATATCTGTGTGTCTGTAAGTGTATTTGTTATATATCTGTGTGTCTGTAACTAAGTGTAAGTGTGTTTGTTATATATCTGTGTGTCTGTAAGTGTGTTTGTTATATATCTGTGTGTCTGTAAGTGTATTTGTTATATATCTGTGTGTCTGTAAGTGTGTTTGTTATATATCTGTGTGTCTGTAAGTGTATTTGTTATATATCTGTGTGTCTGTAAGTGTATTTGTTATATATCTGTGTGTCTGTAAGTATTTGTTATATATCTGTGTGTCTGTAAGTGTGTTTGTTATATATCTGTGTGTCTGTAAGTGTGTTTGTTATATATCTGTGTGTCTGTAAGTGTGTTTGTTATATATCTGTGTGTCTGTAAGTGTGTTTGTTATATATCTGTGTGTCTGTAAGTGTATTTGTTATATATCTGTGTGTCTGTAAGTGTATTTGTTATATATCTGTGTGTCTGTAAGTTTATTTGTTATATATCTGTGTGTCTGTAAGTGTATTTGTTATATATCTGTGTGTCTGTAAGTGTTTTGTTATATATCTGTGTGTCTGTAAGTGTATTTGTTATATATCTGTGTGTCTGTAGTGTATTTGTTATATATCTGTGTGTCTGTAAGTGTAAGTGTATTTGTTATATATCTGTGTGTCATTGTTAATGGTCGTAGTTTTGTTATATATCTGTGTGTCTGTAAGTGTGTTTGTTATATATCTGTGTGTCTGTAAGTGTGTTTGTTATATATCTGTGTGTCTGTAAGTGTGTTTGTTATATATCTGTGTGTCTGTAAGTGTATTTGTTATATATCTGTGTGTCTGTAAGTGTATTTGTTATATATCTGTGTGTCTGTAAGTGTATTTGTTATATATCTGTGTGTCTGTAAGTGTATTTGTTATATATCTGTGTGTCTGTAAGTGTTGTATATTTGTTATTATATCTGTGTGTCTGTAAGTGTATTTGTTATATATCTGTGTGTCTGTAAGTGTATTTGTTATATATCTGTGTGTCTGTAAGTGTATTGTTATATATCTGTGTGTCTGTAAGTGTATTTGTTATATATCTGTGTGTCTGTAAGTGTATTTGTTATATATCTGTGTGTCTGTAAGTGTATTTGTTATATATCTGTGTGTCTGTAAGTGTATTTGTTATATATCTGTGTGTCTGTAAGTGTATTTGTTATATATTTTTGAGTGTGTCTGTAAGTGTATTTGTTATATATCTGTGTGTCTGTAAGTGTATTGTTTAATCGTGTGTCTGAATTTGTATACTCCTAATCATAATTTAAGGGCCACTTCTTCCTTCCTCTCTAATTTTAAGTTGAAATAATTGACAATGTTTAGAATTGATTCTATGTTTTATTTCATCATTTCCACACCTGTTTTGGAAAAAGAAATTAGCACAATGACCCATTAGTGAACAGCACATGCATTTAAAGGAACATCCCCCCCTTTTCAAAAAACAAAGTGTCAGATTTGGCCAATCTGTTTTCAATATCGCGTGTGTCCGCCCCGAGCCTGGATGCATGCTTCACAGCGCCGATGCATCGACCCCACAAGGGTACGGAGTGTGTCCTGAGGGATGGCCGCCCACTCGATCTGCAGGATGTCGACCAGCCTGGCCAGGGTGCCCGGTGGGGGGTGGTTGTCCCTGATGCGCCTCCCGAGCACATCCCAGAGGTGTTCAATTGGGTTCAGGTCAGGTGAGCACGCTGGCCAGGCCATACGGACGACTTCATGCTGCTCCAGGAAGTCGGTCACAAGGCGTGCTCGATGCGCAGGTGCATTGTCGTCCTGGAAGATGGCGCCTTGACCAAGGTCCACAAGCGCAGGCAGTGCCACGGCCGCCAGAACCTCGTCCCGGTACCGGACCCCGTTCAGGATGCCGTCAATGGGGAGCAGGGGGGTCCGGGTACCACGGCTCATGCCACCCCACACCATCACCGACCCGCCGCCGTACCGGTTATGCTCTTGGACAGTGGCGTCAGCGAACCTCTCCCCTTGACGTCGCCACACCCGAGCCCGGCCATCGTTAAAGGTCAGGGTGAACCTGGACTCATCCGAAAACAAGACCCGGGCCCACTGTTGCCTTGTCCAGGTCACGTGCTCCCTGGCCCAGGTCATGCGGCGCACTCTGTTGACCGGTGACAGCACGGGTCGGACGGCCGGTCTCCGTGACCCAAGTTTGCCTCATGTAGCCGTCTTCTCACCGTGCTGCAGCTGATGTTAGCACCTGTTGCGTCCCTCAGCTGACCCCTCAAGGTCACCGCAGTGGATGCCCTTTCCCTCAGGACGGAGAGGGCAAGGTAGCGTCTTGCTGTCTTGTCGTTACTCTGGGTCGACCCGTGTGACGCCTTTCCTGGACTGCTCCAGTCTCATTGAAGTGCTCCAGCAGTCTCTGGATTGTGGAATGCGACACTTCAAGTCGTCTAGCAACTTCCCGCTGCGCTAGGCCTTCATCAAGCAGAGCGAGGGCTCTCCCCCGCTGCTCATCCGTCATCCGTCGTCTTGCAAGCATGGTTAAAACGAACCAAGAACGGGTCCTTTTTATCCTCGTCTGCGGGCAACTTTGGCTGGAGTAGTGTTCAAAAAGGGCTTGCCTTGCACGTGCAAAGCGAATTTTGTCGCTACCTTGCCTGCGTCGTCAGAGAGACCCTGCTGAAGATTCGACAATTTCGTGTGGAAATTGTCTTCCTTGGGCCGCCCATTGCAAATCGGCAAATCCCCAAACACGTGCCAAAAGGAAACTGCAATGTTGTCTGACCTCTTATCCATTCAGTTACGGCAACGAATTGGAGAAAAGGGTAAGAGAAAATAGGTTATTTCTCCTTTCAAAAATTGACTCAAAAACGTTCCAGGCCCTTCAATAATGACGTGTAGTATATATCTGTGTGTCTGTAAGTGTGTTTGTTATATATCTGTGTGTCTGTAAGTGTATTTGTTATATATCTGTGTGTCTGTAAGTGTATTTGTTATATATCTGTGTGTCTGTAAGTGTGTTTGTTATATATCTGTGTGTCTGTAAGTGTGTTTGTTATATATCTGTGTGTCTGTAAGTGTATTTGTTATATATCTGTGTGTCTGTAAGTGTGTTTGTTATATATCTGTGTGTCTGTAAGTGTATTTGTTATATATCTGTGTGTCTGTAAGTGTATTTGTTATATATTGTGTCTGTAACTGTAAGTGTATTTGTTATATATCTGTGTGTCTGTAAGTGTATTTGTTATATATCTGTGTGTCTGTAAGTGTATTTGTTATATGTCTGTGTGTCTGTAAGTGTGTTTGTTATATGTCTGTAAGTGTGTTTGTTATATATCTGTGTGTCTGTAAGTGTTTTTGTTATATATAGTTTGGAGTTTGTTCAAGAGGGATCCATTGCACTTGGGAAGTTACAGATGAGCTGCACCCAAACATGCCAGTAATTACACCCATACATGCCAGTGATTACACCCATACATGCCAGTGATTACACCCATACATGCCAGTAATTACACCCATACATGCCAGTAATTACACCCATACATGCCAGTAATTACACCCATACATGCCAGTGATTACACCCATACATGCCAGTAATTACACCCATACATGCCAGTGATTACACCCATACATGGCAGTGATTACACCGAAACATGCCAGTAATTACACCCATACATGGCATGATTACACCCATACATGGCAGTGATTACACCCATACATGCCAGTAATTACACCCAAATATGCCAGTAATTACACCCATACATGGCAGTGATTACACCCAAACATGGCAGTAATTACACCCATACATGGCAGTGATTACATCCATACATGGCAGTAATTACACCCAAACATGGCAGTGATTACACCCATACATGGCAGTAATCACACCCATACATGCCAGTAATTACACCCAAACATGCCAGTAATTACACCCAAACATGCCAGTGATTACACCCATACATGGCAGTAATTACACACCCATACATGCCAGTAATTACACCCATACATGCCAGTAATTACACCCATACATGCCAGTAATTACACCCATACATGGCAGTGATTACACTCAAACATGCCATTAATTACACCCAAACATGCCAGTAATTACACCCAAACATGCCAGTAATTGCACACAAACATGCCAGTAATTACACACAAACATGCCAGTAATTACACCCAAACATTGCAGTAATTACACCCAAACATGCCAGTAATTACACCCAAACATGCCAGTAATTGCCTGGCAGGCTCACTGAGCCTGTGCAAAGTTCTGTGAGCTGGCAAGTTCTTGAAAAGGTGGGGGGGGGATTTATAAAACACTAAGCTGACACCACCAAAATGATAGAAACATTAAGATGGGTAGCTGGCAGGTTACTTTTGAATGCCTCAGTCTGTGGTTGAACGCATGATATCAGATCTGGAGTCCGCAGCTCTATCAAAAAAATAAACCAGTCTATGTCAAGATGTCTATATACATGGGTGCAACTTTTTTCATTTCACGACGGAATCCGTTTTTTCAAAAGAGTCAGAAACAGAAAATCCGTTTTTTGAAAAAGCTTCAGCGTCTGGGGGGCATAGTCTGGGTAGCCCCCCAGATCCCCTATATGTGGCGCTGCCGGTCCCTGGACCCCTTTCAGTATTTTGACTTTTTCTAAGTTGCACCCTTGTATATATATATGTGTGCACACATGTGTGTTTTGTGTGTCAAGATGTATGTATATATGTGTGCACACACGTGTGTATGTGTGTGTTTTGTGTGTCAAGATGTATATATATATGTGTGCACACATGTGTGTATGTATGTTTTGTGTGTCAAGATGTGTATATATATGTGTGCACACATGTGTGTATGTGTTTTGTGTGTCAAGATGTGTATATATATGTGTGCACACATGTGTGTATATGTGTGTTTTGTGTGTCAAGATGTGTATATATATGTGTGCACACATGTGTGTATATGTGTTTTGTGTGTCAAGATGTGTATATGTGTGTGTGCACACATGTGTGTATATGTGTGTTTTGTGTGTCAAGATGTATATATATATGTGTGCACACGTGTGTATGTGTGTGTTTTGTGTGTCAAGATGTATATATATTATATATGTGTGCACACATGTGTGTATATGTTTTTGTGTGTCAAGATGTATATATATATATGTGTGCACACGTGTGTGTATGTGTGTGTTTTGTGTGTCAAGATGTATATATATATGTGTGCACACATGTGTGTATGTGTGTGTTTTGTGTGTCAAGATGTATAATATATATGTGTGCACATGTGTGTGTATGTGTGTGTTTTGTGTGTCAAGATGTATATATATATATGTGTGCACACATGTGTGTTTTGTGTGTCAAGATGTATATATATATGTGTGCACACATGTGTGTGTATGTGTGTTGTGTGTGTCAAGATGTATATATATATTGTGTGCACACATGTGTGTATGTGTGTGTTTTGTGTGTCAAGATGTATATATATATATATATATGTATGCACACATGTTTGTGTATGTGTGTTGTGTGTGTCAGGTAATCCACAAGGCCCCGGCATCAGACTGGGCATTGCAGGGAGGAAATGAGGATCCAGATAGTGACAGCGTCATCACCAATGAAGATGATCTCACCTTCTTTTATCAGAAATGGTCTCTCTTTGCTTTGATAGGTCTTATTGATATGTTCCGTTCTGTGTCTGTGTGTGGAGGAGTGGCCATGTGGATGTGTACCTGTCTTGTGTGCATGTTACTCTGTGTGTGTGTAAAAATATGTAAGATGGATGAGTGGCCATGTGGATGTGTACCTGTCTTGTGTGCATGTTACTCTGTGTGTGTGTAAAAATATGTAAGATGGATGAGTGACGTAGTAGTTATCACTTAAAACATCAGCATAGCATGTGAGAGATCCCATGTACAACATTTTAGGATAGGGTTTATTCCCTTTCTACTGAACCAAGAGTGGTGACCTGGATGCTAATGTCTTAACAAGACAAGACAGTGAACTGAGATCCTGTTTGCACCTTGCACTTCATGTTTATTATGATGATGATAGTAATAATAACAGCAACAACAACAACAACAACAGCAATGATGATGATGAATGATGATGATGATGATGACAATAGTGAGAATTCCATCTGTATAGCACAAAAAATCCATGTTAAAGAATGTTCTGCACTTTACATAGGGGAAAAAATGAATAAGTAAAATGTTGGTACATTAATACAGAGCAAATGTAGTTAGATGCAAACACCAGTATATTAGTGCAACATAAACATAGTTCATCAAAAAAACCAACAACAACACATTATAGCATGACATTAGAAATGGGTGGTACTGATACTGCCGAATAAATACAATCTTTCATAATAATTGACAAGAAAGCAAACAGACACAGATATAGTATACTTAGATACATGCACACATAGAGGAAAGGGAGGGAGGGTACTGGTCTGTAGAATAATCAGGGCAATAATGTATACTCTGCTGTACTGGTCAGTACAGTAATACATCAAGGGCAGATAATGTACTACTTCTGCCTGTACTGGGTCTGTACAGTAATACATCAAGGGCAGATAATGTACTACTTCTGCCTGTATGGGTCTGTACAGTAATACATCAAGGGCAGATAATGTACTACTTCTGCCTGTACTGGGTCTGTCCAGTAATACATCAAGGGCAGATAATGTACTACTTATGCCTGTACTGGGTCTGTACAGTAATACATCAAGGGCAGATAATGTACTACGTCTGCCTGTATGGGTCAGTACAGTAATGCAGCAAGGGCAGATAATGTACTACTTCTGCCTGTACTGGGTCCGTACAGTAATGTAGCAAGGGCAGATAATGTACTACGTCTGCCTGTACTGGGTCAGTACAGTAATACATCAAGGGCAGATAATGTACTACTTCTGCCTGTACTGGGTCAGTACAGTAATGCAACAAGGGCAGATAATGTACTACTTCTAAGACAGCAAGGGCAGATAATGTACTACTTCTGCCTGTATGGGTCAGTACAGTAATGCAGCAAGGGCAGATAATGTACTACTTCTGCCTGTATTGGGTCCATACAGTAATGCAGCAGGGGCAGATAATGTACTACTTCTGCCTGTACTGGGTCTGTACAGTAATACATCAAGGGCAGATAATGTAATTTCTGCCTGTACTGGGTCAGTACAGTAATGCAGCATCATCATCATCATCATCAGGTGCCCTGCCGCATGGCGTTGGCGACCATGGACTTTCAACCATCTCTATCTCTCGTTGCCCCCAGCGTCTCCCCCACCCTCTTCATCCTCAGCCACTCTGCAAGTCCGTCCAGCATTCTCTCCCTGGCCTATAAATGTTGCTTGTCTTTTCCTAATCTTCCTTATCAGTGATCGACTTGTGTCTGCCTCCATCAAGACTGTCTCGTTTGTTTTCTTTGCTGTCCATGGTACTCTCAACATTCTTCTGAGAAACCACATCTCGGCTGCCTCAATCCTGCTTTGGCTTTGCTTGCTGACTGTCCACGCCTCGCATCCGTACAACAGTATTGGTTCTATATAACATTCAAGGACTCTCTTTCTGATGTTAATTGATAGGCATTTGTTGGTAAGAATGCTTGTCATCTTCTTGAATGCTGTTTTGGCTTGGCTGATTCTGCCAGCTATTTCCGATGTGCATCTGCCGTCTGATGAAATGACCGTTCCCAGGTATTTGAACTTATTAACCTCTGTCAAGGTTGTGCCATTTGCTGTTATTTTGCAGGAGGGGATTTCATGTTTTTTACTGATCACCATGACTTCAGTCTTCCTGCTGTTTAGTTCCAACCCCTTACCTTTGCTGTCTGTTTCTAGTATATTCACAAGGTTTTGTAGGTTCCTTTCATTTTCTGCAATTAGCACGGTGTCATCTGCGTATCGAATGTTGTTTATCATTTTCCCTCCAACCTTTAATCCAGGGTCTTCTTCTATATTTCTCATGATGTTTTCGCTATATAGTTAAAACAGATCTGGTGACAAAACACAACCCTGTCTGACTCCTCTTTTGATGTTTTGAAAAGAGCTTATATTGTTTTCTATTCTCATTGCAGCTGTTTGTTCCCAGTACATATTCCTGATTATTCGTAGATCTTTTCCATCGACATTGAGTCTCTCCAGTTGGTTGATCAATTCTTCATGTCGTACCCGATCGAAAGCCTTGGTATAGTCAACAAAGCATAAATACAAATCCTTATTCATCTCAACTGACCTCTCTATGATAGTTCTTAGGGTGTATATGGCATTAATAGTTCCTTTCCCCTCCACAAATCCACACTGTTCGTCTGCTATTTCTCTTTTGATTCAATTCCTTGTCCTCATCATGATTATTCTTAACAGGATTTTTGTTACATGACTCATCAAACTGATTGTGCGATGGAGTTCGCATTCTATAGCCCCTGTCTTCTTTGGAAGTGCAATGAAAATTGATTTTGACATATCTTTGGGGATTTTTCCAGTGTCATAAATTTCATTTAGGAGGACTGTTATTTTTTTCTATGCCAAGGGCAAGGGCAGATAATGTACCACTTCTGCCTGTACTGGGTCCGTACAGTAATGCAGCAAGGGCAGATAATGTACCACTTTTGCCTGTACTGGGTCCATACAGTAATGCAGCAAGGGCAGATAATGTACTACTTCTGCCTGTACGAAGGGAACAAAAGGAAGAGAGAATGAAAGGGGGGGGGGGGGGGGGCATTGCAACAAAAGATTTCTCAGTGGTAACATTTTGTGGAGAAATATCAGCTGAAATAGATTAACAAGATACATGTTGAGAAAGAAAGAGGGGTTTTCTTTGGCCTCCGGGGGAGGGGGGGGGGGATTGCTCAGCACTGTGGTGGTTCAGTCAGCACATGGAGAGCAGTGTGAATGTGACTGAAAATCTGTTGTGGCCAGGTATGAATATATTACAGTACAATAGAAATTCAAAATCATTATTTCTTAAACATATACAACTGCAGATATGTTATGCACAGTCCAATATTTGACACACTGTTTTTGTTTTTTGTTTTGTTTTGTTTTGTTGTCTGTCAGAGTAATGATAAATATTTTGTATGGTCTGACACTGTTCATACTTGAGCTTTCTACACAGGAGCCTCATTGAGATTGTGTGTGTGTGTGTGTGTGTGTGTGTGTGTGTGTGTGTGTGTGTTGTGTGTTTGTGTGTGTATGTGTGTGTGTGTACACACAGAACTGAATGATATCCTGTCTCCCTTATAAAAGGTGTAATGTGTGTGTGTGTGTGTGTGTGTGTATGTGTGTACACAGAACTGAATGATATCCTGTCTCCCATATAAAAGGTGTAATGTGTGTGTGTGTGTGTGTGTGTGTGTGTGTGTGTGTACACAGAACTGAATGATATCTGGTCTCCCATATAAAAGGTGTACCGTTCATTCCAAGTGGAAAGAGGCGTACTTGTGTTTATGTGTCTGTCCATGACAGAAACACGTGAACAGTATTTTCTGGTCGATTTACAGATGGATCTTTACCAAAGTTTGATTGAAGCTCAGGACTGTTGAGAAGTTATGAAAGCATAAGTTTGGAACATCCGGCTCCAAGGCCAGGATCACACTGATGGAAAAAAGTCTTATGAGCTGTTTTTGTGGGAGGTATGTGAACAGCTCTTTCACTGAAACCTCTGACAATGTTTAAAATCTGTTTTCACTATGTTACAGCTTATCATTAGCCTTAGTGTTTAAAATCTGTTTTCACTGTGTTACAGCTTATCATTAGCCTCAGTGTTTAAAATCTGTTTTCACTATGTTACAGCTTATCATTAGCCTCAGTGTTTAAAATGTTTTCACTATGTTACAGCTTATCATTAGCCCCAGTGTTTAAAATCTGTTTTCACTGTGTTACAGCTTATCATTAGCCTCAGTGTTTAAAATCTGTTTTCACTGTGTTACAGCTTATCATTAGCCTCAGTGTTTAAAATCTGTTTTCACTGTGTTACAGCTTATCATTAGCCTCAGTGTTTAAAATCTGTTTTCACTGTGTTACAGCTTATCATTAGCCTCAGTGTTTAAAATCTGTTTTCACTTTGTTACAGCTTATCATTAGCCTCAGTGTTTAAAATCTGTTTTCACTGTGTTTCAGCTTATCATTAGCCTCAGTGTTTAAAATGTTTTCACTGTGTTACAGCTTATCATTAGCCTCAGTGCATGTCAAGTTTTTTTTTTAACAAAGCTTCCTGATGGTCACATTGACCATAAGAAATACAAAATCCAGATTTTCTGTAATAATTTTATATAAAAAGGAAGATAGTTATAAAGCTTCCTGACGGTCACATTGACCAGAAGAAATACAAAATCCAGATTTTCTGTAATAATTTTATATAAAAAGGGAGATAATGTCTTGACTACTTGTTTTCTAATCCTCCCCCACCCCCATCCCACCCACCCACCCACCCACCCCACCCGTGTACATAATCTTTTGGAGTGTGAGTGCAAATGGCTTTGTTAGAAAGCGTTTCACTTCTGCACTGTATCTGTCAGCTGCATAAACTTGACCTGTAGGAAGCTGACTGGGTGAGGGAGTCAAAGGGTTAAGTTTTGGTTTGCTGTCATGGCTGACAGTGCTTGATGATGGTGGATAGGCTAAGGCCGTCAAAAGGTTAATATTTCATGTAAGAGTGATATATCTGTATTGTGCTAGGTACAACCCAGAATATGCTCGCTTTGAAGATCCACCACTTGTGGAAGAGGATTTGTCAGCGGTGTTGGGTCCCAAGTTTTGTCCGAGCTGTCATCGCATTAGTGATATGGCAAGGGTGAGCATTTTTGTTTTGGTTTATGTTGTTTGTCTTTGTCTTGGGGAGTTCTGTTTTTGTTTACATATATTCATTTTTCATCAGCATTATCAATGTTTTAATGAATAATTACAGTATATGATAAATACCACTTACTTTCTGTTTCACTTTTTGTAACCTGTTAACTGCCCGCCTCCTGTCTGTCATGGTGTCATTTTTGTACATCCCTATATCTGTTCCATGGCTATCATGAAGTATGTTCATCATGGACATTTCAGGAGAGAGAAAAATATAAAGTGGTTCAGTTTGTAGACAGGAGGTCAGAGGACAGTTCCAGCCCCTGGTTTAGTCACTGTGTTCTGTGCTCTACATGTCTAGTTCACTGACCACAGTTGATAATCAGATTGTGTTCTGTGTACTATATGTCTAGTTCACTGACCACAGTTGATAATCAGATTGTGTTCTGTGTACTACATGTCTAGTTCACTGACCACAGTTGATAATCAGATTGTGTTCTGTGTGACCTGACCACAGTTGATAATCAGATTGTGTTCTGTGTACTACATGTCTAGTTCACTGACCACAGTTGATAATCAGATTGTGTTCTGTGTACTACATGTCTAGTTCGCTGACCACAGTTGATAATCAGATTGTGTTCTGTGTACTACATGTCTAGTTCACTGACCACAGTTGATAATCAGATTGTGTTCTGTGTGACCTGACCACAGTTGATAATCAGATTGTGTTCTGTGTACTACATGTCTAGTTCGCTGACCACAGTTGATAATCAGATTGTGTTCTGTGTACTACATGTCTGGTTCTCTGTGTACTACATGTCTAGTTCTCTGTGTACTACATGTCTGGTTCTCTGTGTACTACATGTCTAGTTCTCTGTGTACTACATGTCTGGTTCTCTATGTACTACATGTCTAGTTCTCTGTGTACTACATGTCTAGTTCTCTATGTACTACATGTCTAGTTCTCTGTGTACTACATGTCTGGTTCTCTGTGTACTACATGTCTAGTTCTCTGTGTACATGTCTAGTTCTCTGTGTACTACATGTCTAGTTCTCTGTGTACTACATGTCTAGTTCTCTGTGTACTACATGTCTAGTTCTCTGTGTACTACATGTCTAGTTCTCTATGTACTACATGTCTAGTTCTCTGTGTACTACATGTCTGGTTCTCTATGTACTACATGTCTAGTTCTCTGTGTACATGTCTAGTTCTCTGTGTACTACATGTCTAGTTCTCTGTGTACTACATGTCTAGTTCTCTGTGTACTACATGTCTAGTTCTCTATGTACTACATGTCTAGTTCTCTGTGTACTACATGTCTAGTTCTCTGTGTACTACATGTCTAGTTCTCTGTGTACTACATGTCTAGTTCTCTGTGTAGTACATGTCTAGTTCTCTGTGTACATGTCTAGTTCTCTGTGTACTACATGTCTAGTTCTCTGTGTACTACATGTCTAGTTCTCTGTGTACTACATGTCTAGTTCTCTGTGTACTACATGTCTAGTTCTCTGTGTACTACATGTCTAGTTCTCTGTGTACTACATGTCTAGTTCTCTGTGTACTACATGTCTAGTTCTCTGTGTAGTACATGTCTAGTTCTCTGTGTACTACATGTCTAGTTCTCTGTGTACTACATGTCTAGTTCTCTGTGTACTACATGTCTAGTTCTCTGTGTACTACATGTCTAGTTCTCTGTGTACTACATGTCTAGTTCTCTGTGTACTACATGTCTAGTTCTCTGTGTACTACATGTCTAGTTCTCTGTGTACTACATGTCTAGTTCACTGACCACAGTTGATAATCAGATTGTGTTCTGTGTACTACATGTCTAGTTCTCTGTGTACTACATGTCTAGTTCTCTGTGTACTACATGTCTAGTTCTCTGTGTACTACATGTCTAGTTCTCTGTGTACTACATGTCTAGTTCTCTGTGTACTACATGTCTAGTTCTCTGTGTACTACATGTCTAGTTCACTGACCACAGTTGATAATCAGATTGTGTTCTGTGTACTACATGTCTAGTTCACTGAGCTGACCACAGTTGATAATCAGATTGTGTTCTGTGTACTACATGTCTAGTTAACTGAACTGACCACAGTTGATAATCAGATTGTGTTCTGTGTACTACATGTCTAGTTAACTGACAACAGTTGATAATCAGATTGTGTTTCTGTGCTCTACATGTCTAGTTCACTGACCACAGTTGATAATCAGATTGTGTTCTGTGCTCTACATGTCTAGTTAACTGAACTGACCACAGTTGATAATCAGATTCAAGATGGTGGACCAACATCACACTTCAACACATACGCTTGTTTTCAAGCACTAGAACGTGTCTAGAAGTTTGTCTTGAGCTGTGACGATAGGGGCTATGGGTTGGAAAGCTTTGTTTCTTCATTAATGATAGTCATGATAACCAAGGCTGTTAATTGGACTTTACTTGACAGTGTAAATTGATGCCCCTGGTAGGGTTACCCATGTCAGACAGGTCAAGGGGAAGGGATGAGACGAAGCGTGGTCCCACCTTCATTTCCATTTTCATCGTCTCCATCTTCATAATCACGAGTGGCAACCCATAATTCTGCGCTCGAGTGACTTGGCCATGGGATGGGTGGCTGTTCGTTAGTCAGTCAAGAAAGTACGCTGTCTGGATTCAGGCGGGACGGTTCCAGGCAGACAGAAGCCATGAGACTGGCCGTCCCTTGTCCCTTTCCTAGCACAGCATCTCTCATGAGGTGACCGACTAATTTCTGCCATCGTTGAGCCTGTGCTCATGAGTTAATCAAATATAACAAAACGAAAAAGCGATAATTATGATGATGGTGACTCAGATTCGGATGCTGAGGTTCAGGAGGAGACGGGCTGTGGACAGCTGGTTGATAGTGGAAGGAACCAATCAAAAACCAGTCATCTCCCAGTCCATTTGCAATACAGAAGGGATTTCAGGGCCTCTCTGGCAACCCTAAAATGATTAAAAAGTGCTGAAATGGAGACTACAAGAAAGAGTCTGACTGTCTCCTGAAAGCATCAGTGTTGGTGGACCATGGCATTTAAGTTTCTCGGCACAAAAGGGGTTATTAAGTGCCCCATGCTGAAAGGAGTTTCCGAGGAGGAAATCAGGATGGAATTGAAGAACCAGAGCATTGAATTACACCAGGCCATGCTATCCTGTACCTCCACAGTTGTTAAGATAGAATATCTCAATGTCAGAGTCTGACTGTATGTTCCATCACCGATGTGATGTTTTAGATGCCAGAAATTCAGACACATAAAGGACAGGTTACCCATACACATAAAGGACAGGTGAACCCATACACATAAAGGACAGGTGAACCCTACACATAAAGGACAGGTGAACCCCAGATAACACATAAAGGACAGGTGACCCATACACATAAAGGACAGGTGAACCCATACACATAAAGGACAGGTGAACCCATACACATAAAGGACAGTACCATACCTAAAGGACAGTACCCATACACATAAAGGACAGGTTACCCATACACATAAAGGACAGGTTACCCATACACATAAAGGACAGGTGAACCCATACACATAAAGGACAGGTGAACCCATACACATAAAGGACAGGTGAACCCATACACATAAAGGACAGGTGAACCCATACACATAAAGGACAGGTGAACCCATACACATAAAGGACAGGTGAACCCATACACATAAAGGACAGGTTACCCATACACATAAAGGACAGGTTACCCATACACATAAAGGACAGGTGAACCCATACACATAAAGGACAGGTTACCCATACACATAAAGGACAGGTTACCCATACACATAAAGGACAGGTGAACCCATACACATAAAGGACAGGTTACCCATACACATAAAGGACAGGTGAACCCATACACATAAAGGACAGGTGAACCCATACACATAAAGGACAGGTGAACCCATACACATAAAGGACAGGTGAACCCATACACATAAAGGACAGGTTACCCATACACATAAAGGACAGGTAAACCCATACACATAAAGGACAGGTGAACCCATACACATAAAGGACAGGTTACCCATACACATAAAGGACAGGTTACCCATACACATAAAGGACAGGTTACCCAGACACATAAAGGACAGGTGAACCCATACACATAAAGGACAGGTTACCCATACACATAAAGGACAGGTTACCCATACACATAAAGGACAGGTTACCCATACACATAAAGGACAGGTGAACCCATACACATAAAGGACAGGTTACCCATACACATAAAGGACAGGTTACCCATACACATAAAGGACAGGTTACCCATACACATAAAGGACAGGTGAACCCATACACATAAAGGACAGGTGAACCCATACACATAATTTCAAGGATCTCCAGCTAGTTTGTTGTGACCTGCAGCCAGTTGTGCTGGATCTACAAGAAATGTTACTGCGTGAAGGGAAAAGTTTTTCTAAAATGTATTGCAACATTATTTCCAAACCAGCACAACGTAAAGATGGAGGAGTAACAGGTGGAGTTTGTTTGCTCCTGCACAGGTCTGTTTTGCTTAGCTCTGTTAATGTGAACACTTCTGTGAAAACCTTCATTGTTGTTGGGCCTTATGAATGGCCATTCCCTGCTTTTGGGTAGTGTGGATACTTCGGCCTGTGGTCTCCTGCTGGAAAACACCTTCTCAACGTTAGGCTTATGCTGTGTAAACAATGGATATTCATCCTGCAAATGGTACACGTTCCTGTTTAGATCAGTCAATGTGTGATGCTTCAGTGGTCTTTGACTATGAATGGAAAGTTCTCAGTGATCTGCATGGAAGTGACCATTTTCCAGTTGTCTTAATACATGCAAATGTTGAACATGAATCCTTACTGAACACTTGAATTTTCACAAGTCTGACAGGGATTTATTCATAAGGAGTGAATCAGAGGAAGGCAAAATTCTGCAAAGTGATGATCCAGCAGACATTCTAACACAAGTCATCCTGAATTGTGCCAAAGAAGCAATTCTTACATCATCAAAGAAACTCCAGATGCCTTAAACAACCTTATTTAATTCTGAATGTAAGCAAATAAAAAAAAAAAGCCCACAAACACCATCAGCGGACATCAAAGACTCGGAGCAAAATCGAGGTATCTCTTGAAAACAAGTAAATGACAATAAATTGAGATATCTCTTTAAAACAAGTAAATGACAATAAATTGAGGTATCTCTTTAAAACAAGTAAATGACAATAAATCGAGGTATCTTTTTAAAACAAGTAAATTACAATAAATCGAGATATCTCTTTAAAACAAGTAAATGACAATAAATCGAGGTATCTCTTTAAAACAAGTAAATGACAATAAATCGAGGTATCTCTTTAAAACAAGTAAATGACAATAAATCGAGGTATCTCTTTAAAACAAGTAAACGACAATAAATCGAGATATCTCTTTAAAACAAGTAAATGACAATAAATCGAGGTATCTCTTTAAAACAAGTGAACGACAATCTTGGAGAGACTTCTGTTCCAAACTGATGTCCCAAACTCCAAAGAAGAAAGTGTGGAAAATTATTTTAAAAAATGAAAAGAAAAATTACCTGTTCCTATGGTTTATACGGACCTGGAGCTATGGTTTATATGGACCCGGAGCTAAGGTTTATATGGACCCAGAGCTATGGTTTATACGGACCTGGAGCTATGGTTTATACGGACTTGGAGCTATGGTTAATACGGACCCGGAGCTATGGTTTATACGGACCCGGAGCTATGGTTTATACGGACCCGGAGCTATGGTTGATATGGACCCGGAGCTATGGTTTATACGGACCCGGAGCTATGGTTTATACGGACCCGGAGCTATGGTTTATACGGACCCGGAGCTATGGTTGATATGGACCTGGAGCTATGGTTTATACGGACCTGGAGCTATGGTTTATATGGACCCGGAGCTATGGTTTATATGGACCTGGAGCTATGGTTTATACGGACCCGGAGCTATGGTTTATATGGACCCGGAGTCAGAGAGAGAGGAAAGCATCAGAGAAAGGATCAGTGTGAGCTGAAGGCAGAGAAAGTCCAAAGAAGTTGGTAAACAAGTCTACCACTCTCTCCATGCATTAGACTGAATACGTGTTACATGCAGTACAGGAATGGAGATGGGTCCACCCTCATAAAGCTGGTCTCAAAATCAACTGGGCTTGATATCACCTCAGGTCCACCCTCATAAAGCTGGTCTCTAAATCAACTGGGCTTGATATCACCTCATGTCCACCCTCATAAAGCTGGTCTCTAAATCAACTGGGCTTGATATCACCTCAGGTCCACCCTCATAAAGCTGGTCTCTAAATCAACTGGGCTTGATATCACATCAGGTCCACCCTCATAAAGCTGGTCTCTAAATCAACTGGGCTTGATATCACCTCAGGTCCACCTTCATAAAGCTGGTCTCAAAATCAACTGGGCTTGATATCACCTCATGTCCACCCTCATAAAGCTGGTCTCAAAATCAACTGGGCTTGATATCACCTCAGGTCCACCTTCATAAAGCTGGTCTCAAAATCAACTGGGCTTGATATCACCTCATGTCCACCCTCATAAAGCTGGTCTCAAAATCAACTGGGCTTGATATCACCTCATTCCATTACAACCTCAGCATTAAGGGAAGATCTTTTTCTTTATCTGTCCTTGCAGAGGTTTGAGATAAGTGTTGGTAACGTGCTGGACAATGCAGACCATAACTGTGAAGACTTCTTTTACTTCGAGAGTGCCAGGAAAAACGGAGAGCAGTATAAGATTGGGGACTGCTGCTACATTCAGCCTGAGGCCTTTGACTTTGCCATCGAGTCAGAGAAACCTAGTGAAACAAAAAGAAATGAAATGGTAAGTCACTTTTGTAAACATCAGTTTGTTCATTTGTTGGGGTAGCTGGTGTTGGCTGACGGATTGGCTGGCTCCAACTCTCTCTCTCTCTCTCTCTTTCTCTCTCTCTTTCTCTGTCTCTTTCTCTCTCTCTCTCTCTCTTCGTCTCTCTCTCTCCCCCTCTCCCTGTCCCTCTCTCTGTCTCTTTCTCTTTTGTCTCTCGCTCTTTCTGTCTGTCATTCTCCCTCATGAGTCATTCTCTCTAGTATCTGTGTTTCACCCCCTCCACACCTTCTGGAAATTCTGTGCTAGAAATTTCCTCTTGTGTGCCATTCTGTGTTAGTGTCCTTAATTATGTTTAAATTTGTATTCAGGTTTGTTTTTGAAATCCCCATGTACAATAAATTGGACAGATTGGTCAGCACCAGGGGCATCTCTTTAGATTATGTGCATGAATGCATCGATGTGTGTACTTAATTTTCTTTTCTTTTTCCTGTGAAAGTATTGTATATGTTTTGAATGGTTGTAGTCCTGATATGGATCTGCGCAGTCAGCTGAGCTTTAAACAACAACAACAATAACAAAAAAAATCTGTTTCACCATCTTTCTTCCTCCCTGTTCTGTGCCGCCAGTCTTTCTTTTCTAAATTCGTACATGTGACATAAATGGAGCACAGTAAACTTTTTTATTGTTTGCTTGCATGTGACATAAATGGAGCACAGTAAACTTTATTGTTTGCTTACATGTGACATAAATGGAGCACAGTGAACTTTTATTGTTTGCTTACATGTGACATAAATGGAGCACAGTAAACTTTTTTATTGTTTGCTTACATGTGACATAAATGGAGCACAGTAAACTTTTTTATTGTTTGCTTATATGTGACATAAATGGAGTACAGTAAACTTTTTTATTGTTTGCTTACATGTGACATAAATGGAGCACAGTAAACTTTTATTGTTTGCTTACATGTGACATAAATGGAGCACAGTAAACTTTTTTATTGTTTGCTTACATGTGACATAAATGGAGCACAATAAACTTTTTTATTGTTTGCTTACATGTGACATAAATGGAGCACAGTAAACTTTTATTGTTTGCTTACATGTGACATAAATGGAGCACAGTAAACTTTTATTGTTTGCTTACAGTTTGATGAAGACATCTACCCAGAAGCATACAGAAAATCAGAGTATGTGAAAGGCTCAAACAAGGAATGCCCACAACCATACCATATTGCACGCATTGAACACATCTTCTGTCCAGGCAAGCATGTGGCCAAAGACTCTGACCTGATGGTCAAGGTCAGAAAATTTTACAGGTGGGTGCACACAGAGTAATGGCCTAGTGGTAAGAATGCCTGTGTAGAATACATGAGGTATTTTACAGGTGGGTGTACACAGAGTAATGGCCTAGTGGTAAGAATGTCTGTGTAGAATACAGGAGGTATTTTACAGGTGGGTGTACACAGAGTAATGGCCTAGTGGTAAGAATGTCTGTGTAGAATACATGAGGTATTTTACAGGTGGGTGTACACAGAGTAATGGCCTAGTGGTAAGAATGTCTGTGTAGAATACAGGAGGTATTTTACAGGTGGGTGTACACAGAGTAATGGCCTAGTGGTAAGAATGTCTGTGTAGAACGCAGGAGGTATTTTACAGGTGGGTGTATAGAGTAATGGCCTAGTGGTAAGAATGTTTGTGTAGAATACAGGAGGTATTTTACAGGTGGGTGTATAGAGTAATGGCCTAGTGGTAAGAATGTCTGTGTAGAATACAGGAGGTATTTTACAGGTGGGTGTACACAGAGTAATGGCCTAGTGGTAAGAATGCCTGTGTTGAATACATAAGGTATTTTACAGGTGGGTGCACACAGAGTAATGGCCTAGTGGTAAGAATGTCTGTGTAGAAACAGGAGGTATTTTACAGGTGGGTGTACCAGAGTAATGGCCTAGTGGTAAGAATGCCTGTGTTGAATACATAAGGATATTTTACAGGTGGGTGCACACAGAGTAATGGCCTAGTGGTAAGAATGTCTGTGTAGAATACAGGAGGTATTTTACAGGTGGGTGTACACAGAGTAATGGCCTAGTATGTTTATTTTATACGGTCTATTTTGTTATAACATTTTGTTTATTTATTACGGTCTATTTGTTATATACATTTTGTTTGTTTATTTATTACAGTCTATTTTGTTATAACATTTTGTTTATTTTAATACGGTCTATTTTGTTATACATTTTGTTTATTTTATTATGGTCTATTTTGTTATACATTTTGTATGTTTATTTTATTCGGTCATATTGTTATACATTTTGTTTATTTTATTATGGTCTATTTTGTTATACATTTTGTTTGTTTATTTTATTACAGTCTATTTTGTTATACATTTTGTTTGTTTATTTTATTACAGTCTATTTTGTTATACATTTTGTTTATTTTATTACGGTCTATTTTGTTATACATTTTGTTTATTTTATTATGGTCTATTTTGTTATACATTTTGTTTGTTTATTTTATTACGGTCTATTTTGTTATACATTTTGTTTATTTTATTACAGTCTATTTTGTTATACATTTTGTTTTATTTTATTACGGTCTATTTTGTTATCATTTTGTTTGTTTTTATTTTATTACGTCTATTTTGTTATACATTTTGTTGTTTATTTTATTACGGTCTATTTTGTTATACATTTTTTTGTTTTTATTTTATTACGGTCTATTTTGTTATACATTTTGTTTATTTTATTGCGGTCTATTTTGTTATACATTTTGTTTATTTTATTACAGTCTATTTTGTTATACATTTTGTTTATTTTATTATGGTCTATTTTGTTATTCATTTTGTTTATTTTATTATGGTCTATTTTGTTATACATTTTGTTTGTTTATTTTATTACGGTCTATTTTGTTATACATTTTGTTTATTTTATTACAGTCTATTTTGTTATACTTTTTTTTGTTTATTTTATTATGGTCTATTTTGTTATACATTTTGTTTGTTTATTTTATTACAGTCTATTTTGTTATACATTTTGTTTGTTTTATTACAGTCTATTTTGTTATACATTTTGTTTATTTTATTACAGCCTATTTTGTTATACATTTTGTTTATTTTATTATGGTCTATTTTGTTATACATTTTGTTTGTTTATTTTATTACAGTCTATTTTGTTATACATTTTGTTTGTTTATTTTATTATGGTCTATTTTGTTATACATTTTGTTTGTTTATTTTTATTAGTCTATTTTGTTATACATTTTGTTTGTTTATTTTATTACGGTCTATTTTGTTATACATTTTGTTTGTTTATTTTATTACAGTTTATTTTGTTATACATTTTGTTTATTTTATTACAGTCTATTTTGTTATACATTTTGTTTGTTTATTTTATTACGGTCTATTTTGTTATACATTTTGTTTATTTTATTACAGTCTATTTTGTTATACATTTTGTTAATTTTATTACAGTCTATTTTGTTATACATTTTGTTTATTTTATTACGGTCTATTTTGTTATACATTTTGTTTGTTTATTTTATTACAGTTTATTTTGTTATACATTTGTTTGTTTATTTTATTACGGTCTATTTTGTTATACATTTTGTTTGTTTATTTTATTACAGTCTATTTTGTTATACCTTTTGTTTGTTTTATTTACATTTACAGTCTATTTTGTTATACATTTTGTTTGTTTATTTTATTACAGTCTATTTTTTATACCTTTTGTTTGTTATTATTACATTTACAGTCTATTTTGTTATACATTTTACCCATGGTACATTCACTTTTCATGGCTTTTCCTCAATTCTCTAGATGTTTATGAACAGTTTGGCGAGTGTGTGTGTGTGCGTGTGTGTGTATGTGTGTGTTGTGTCTGTATGCATGTGTGTTGTGTCTGTATGTATGTGTGTGTTGTGTCTGTATGTATGTGTGTGTTGTGTTGTGTCTGTATGTATGTGTGTGGGTGTGGATATGTGTGTTTTGTGTCTGTGTGTGTGTATTTTGTGTATATGTGTGTCTGTGTATATGTGTGTTTGTCCATGTGCATGAGTGTCTGCATGTTGTGTGTGTGTGCGTGTGTGTGTGCAGACCTGAGAACACCCACAAGGGAATGCAGTTGGCATACCAGTGTGACCTCAACATGCTGTACTGGAGTGAGGAAGGTCAGAAAATCTGGAGTTTTGTGTGTGGCTGTGTCTGTCTCTGTCTGTCTGTCTGTGTCTCTCTGTCTGTCTGTCTCTGTCTCTCTCTGTCTGTCTCTCTCTCTCTCTCTCTCTCTCTCTCTCTCTCATGTGTGAAAGCAAACGGTAAGTACTCAGAATTTTGTTATTGTCCAAATGATGTTGGTCAAGGCTTTGGGCTTAACCATACTATGATCTCATTTTTTATGAATCAGTTTGCCATTCATATCACAAGTAAGGGAAAAATATGAAATACACCTTTTGCATTGTATTATAGAATTATTTGTTATTCTTATGAAATACACCTTTTGCATTGTATTATAGAATTATTTGTTGTTCTTTTTGCAGACAGTGTTGCCCTTTTAGTAACAACAACTTATGGCTTGCAGGATCAGCCAGATGCTTTAAGACCAATTTAATATTTAAGGTTTTCAAAGAAAAAACAAAAGTCAGTTAATATCTTGGAAAGATGTCTAAATATATAAAATGGAACTTTGATGGAAACAATATTGGGTCGACTATATGTATACCTTCACTCTGTTTGGCAAGATTGTCCTGGGCACAGCAGTCATTTTTGTTAATGAATACAGAAACAGTTGCTAGATACTGTCATCTTGGTTTTGGCTTTACAACTATGGGAAGCACAAGTGAAGGTACTGAACCTCTGATGGTAAACAAAGGCTGTAATAAATGACTACACAAGGAAAAGAAAAAGGCCGGGCATGGGAGGGCGCTGTGTATTTTCTCTGCAAAGCGTTTCAGAAATGCAAAGAAACAACCAAAAGTATATATTTTTGAAATAATTGATTTGAAAGTGCAACCAATCCAGTTACATAGGTCAGAAATATGTGGGCCTACAGAAAATGGCTAGCATAGAAAAAGGGTTACTTTATGGCTTGTAAACCATTTCTGAGTGCATCAATCTTCACTCCTAACAAGCTGATAAACTGCAAACTGGGCACATTCCCACCTATTTGATAGTTACATATGATGTATAAAACATTGGCTCCACTTATCACAGCAGGATGAAAAATGACTTCTTAGACAAGCGTACAGAATGTTCCTCGTTTGGATGAAAATGGTAGAGTGATGGGCGAAACAGGACTTTGTAACTGGCGAACATTGACAACACAACTTTGTAACTGGCAGACAATGACAGCACAACTTTGTAACTGGCAGATGTTAACGGAAACGCTGTCATATGATATAAGTGGCAGAGAGCGGACATGATGTACATGCTGTGATCAGTGTCATTTTTCTATTCACCAGAAGCAGAGGTGTCGTTTTCACTGGTGGAAGGGAAGTGTCATGTGTTGTGTGGAAACAGCTTGCACTGTGATGTGGACACCTTCTTTCTGGAGGCTCGTGACGCCTTCTATTTTACACAGGTAAGGACGTTTTGTGCTCCATCTGTGGGGTTTATGTGCTGCTCATTCTGACTATGGTGTGGATCCCCATGGGTGTGTGGCTTTTATTCTCTTTCTGTCTTTCTGTCTCTCTCCTCTCTCTCTCCCTCATGTGTGTTTATGTATGTATGTGTGTGCATGCGTGCGCACATGTATGTATGCACAAGAGAGAGAGAGAGTGTGTGTGTGTGTGTGTGTGTGTGTGTGAGAGAGAGAGAGAGAGAGAGAGAGAGAGAGAGAGTACGTCTCTGTTTGTGACTGTGTGTGGTGTGTGCACGTGTGTACCAAGTGCTTGTGTATTAAGTGTGCGTGTGAATAATGTGTGTGGTGTGTGCATGTGTGTACCAAGTGCTTGTGTATTAAGTGTGTATGTGAAGACATGTGTGTGGTATGTGCATGTGTGTACCAAGTGCTTGTGTATGAAGTGTGCGTGTGAATACATGTGTGTGGTATGTGCACGTGTGTACCAAGTGCTTGTGTATGAAGTGTGCGTGTGAATACATGTGTGTGGTATGTGCACGTGTGTACCAAGTGCTTGTGTATTAAGTGTGCGTGTGAATACATGTGTGTGGTATGTGCATGTGTGTACCAAGTGCTTGCATATGAAGTGTGCATGTGAATATATGTGTGTGGTGTGTGCATGTGTGTACCAAGTGCTTGTGTATGAAGTGTGCATGTGAATACATGTGTGTTGTGTGTGCATGTGTGTACCAAGTGCTTGTGTATGAAGTGTGTATGTGAATACATGTGTGGTATGTGCATGTGTGTACCAAGTGCTTGTGTATGAAGTGTGCATGTGAATACATGTGTGTGGTATGTGCATGTGTGTACCAAGTGCTTGTGTATGAAGTGTGTATGTGAGTACATGTGTGTGGTATGTGCACGTGTGTACCAAGTACTTGTGTATTAAGTGTGCGTGTGAATACATGTGTGTGGTATGTGCACGTGTGTACCAAGTACTTGTGTATTAAGTGTGCGTGTGAATACATGTGTGTGGTGTGTGCATGTGTGTACCAAGTGCTTGCGTATGAAGTATGTGTGTGAATACATGTGTGTGGTATGTGAACGTGTGTATCAAGTGCTTGTGTATTAAGTGTGCGTGTGAATACATGTGTGTGGTATGTGCACGTGTGTACCAAGTGCTTGTGTATTAAATGTGCATGTGAATACATGTGTGTGGTATGTGATCGTGTGTACCAAGTGCTTGTGTATTAAGTGTGCGTGTGAACACGTGTGTGGTATGTGCATGTGTGTACCAAGTGCTTGTATATGAAGTGTGCATGTGAGTACATGTGCATTTTCTTAACTCTTTCTTTTCCTCACTCAGTGTACCTGGTGTCAGGTGATGGAGTAAAAGCGTTAATTTTGTTCCTCTTGTCGCTGTGTTTCAAATGAAAAGAATTGTTATGGTGTTTGTGACTTTGAATGAATGAAATTTGGGTTTGTAGATGATCTGAAATGTTGCTTGTAGTCATTGTCATGGAAACAGGATGGAAGATGGAAATGTTGCTTGTAGTCATTGTCATGAAGATGGGATGGAAGATGGAAATGTTGCTTGTAGTCATTGTCATGGAAATTTGATGGAAGATGGAAATGTTGCTTGCAGTCATTGTCATGGAAGTAGGATGGAAGATGGAAATGTTGCTTGTAGTCATTGTCATGGAAATAGGATGGAAGATGGAAATGTTGCTTGTAGTCATTGTCATGGAAGTAGGATGGAAGATGGAAATGTTGCTTGTAGTCATTGTCATGGAAGTAGGATGGAAGATGGAAATGTTGCTTGTAGTCATTGTCATGGAAGTAGGATGGAAGATGGAAATGTTGCTTGTAGTCATTGTCATGGAAGTAGGATGGAAGATGGAAATGTTGCTTGTAGTCATTGTCATGGAAGTAGGATGGAAGATGGAAATGTTGCTTGTAGTCATTGTCATGGAAGTAGGATGGAAGATGGAAATGTTGCTTGTAGTCATTGTCATGAAGATGGGATGGAAGATGGAAATGTTGCTTGTAGTCATTGTCATGGAAGTAGGATGGAAGATGGAAATGTTGCTTGTAGTCATTGTCATGGAAGTAGGATGGAAGATGGAAATGTTGCTTGTAGTCATTGTCATGGAAGTAGGATGGAAGATGGAAATGTTGCTTGTAGTCATTGTCATGGAAGTAGGATGGAAGATGGAAATGTTGCTTGTAGTCATTGTCATGGAAGTAGGATGGAAGATGGAAATGTTGCTTGTAGTCATTGTCATGAAGATGGGATGGAAGATGGAAATGTTGCTTGTAGTCATTGTCATGGAAGTAGGATGGAAGATGGAAATGTTGCTTGTAGTCATTGTCATGGAAGTAGGATGGAAGATGGAAATGTTGCTTGTAGTCATTGTCATGGAAGTAGGATGGAAGATGGAAATGTTGCTTGTAGTCATTGTCATGGAAGTAGGATGGAAGATGGAGTAGCTGCAAGGCAGACACATATATAGCTGAAAATTCACACAAAAAGTGAAATAAATGACATAATGAAAACCCAGTACTTATACACACATAAATAAGTATACAAATATAATATTCACACTCACACGGGCATACATGATAATAATGATAATGATGATAATTTCATTTGTACATGTATTGCATGAACAGTCAGTGTCATACAATGCCTTCTGCACTTTACGTGATCAAAAGAGATAAATGAAAATGACACAGCAACATATCTGTGGAGTATAAACATAATTCATCAGAAGTAACAGCAGATCATAGCATGAAATTAGATATAGGTAATAGTGATATTACCTGAAAAATATATATAGGCACACATTCAAACACATGTGCACCCTCCCCATCCACCCCCCCCTGTTTCTTTCCTTTTCTTTCTCCCCTCTACCCCCCCCCCCCCCTTTTTTTTTTTTTTTTTGTCTCTGTCACTGGTTTATAGTTGATTGCTGTTTACCGCAGGCCTACAACCCAAAGACACAGGAGTTTGAAAAGTTGCCGCCTTCAGCGTTGTCAGTGGTCAGCACAGAGAAGGTGAGTGGTGACACTTGTCAGACACACACTGTATAAGTGACACTTGTCAGACACACACTGTATAAGTGACACTTGTCAGACACACACTGTATAAGTGACACTTGTCAGACACACTGTATAAGTGACACTTGTCAGACACACACTGTATAAGTGACACTTGTCAGACACACTGTATAAGTGACACTTGTCAGACACACACTGTATAAGTGACACTTGTCAGACACACACTGTATAAGTGACACTTGTCAGACACACTGTATAAGTGACACTTGTCAGACACACACTGTATAAGTGACACTTGTCAGACACTGTATAAGTGACACTTGTCAGACACACACTGTATAAGTGACACTTGTCAGACACACACTGTATAAGTGACACTTGTCAGACACACTGTATAAGTGACACTTGTCAGACACACACTGTATAAGTGACACTTGTCAGACACTGTATAAGTGACACTTGTCAGACACACACTGTATAAGTGACACTTGTCAGACACACACTGTATAAGTGACACTTGTCAGACACACACTGTGTAAGTGACACTTGTCAGACACACACTGTATAAGTGACACTTGTCAGACACACTGTATAAGTGACACTTGTCAGACACACACTGTATAAGTGACACTTGTCAACACACACTGTAAAGTGACACTGTCAGACACACACTGTATAAGTGACACTTGTCAGACACACACTGTATAAGTGACACTTGTCAGACACACACTGTATAAGTGACACTTGTCCACACTGTATAAGTGACACTTGTCACACACACTGTATAAGTGACACTTGTCAGACACACACTGTATAAGTGACACTTGTCAGACACACTTATAAGTGACACTTGTCAGACACACACTGTATAAGTGACACTTGTCAGACACACACTGTATAAGTGACACTTGTCAGACACACACTGTATAAGTGACACTTGTCAGACACACACTGTATAAGTGACACTTGTCAGACACACACTGTATAAGTGACACTTGTCAGACACACACTGTATAAGTGACACTTGTCAGACACACACTGTATAAGTGACACTTGTCAGACACACACTGTATAAGTGACACTTGTCAGACACACACTGTATAAGTGACACTTGTCAGACACACACTGTATAAGTGACACTTGTCAGACACACACTGTATAAGTGACACTTGTCAGACACACACTGTATAAGTGACACTTGTCAGACACACACTGTGTAATAAGATGACACTTGTCAGACACACACTGTATAAGTGACACTTGTCAGACACACACTGTATAAGTGACACTTGTCAGACACACACTGTATAAGTGACACTTGTCAGACACACACTGTATAAGTGACACTTGTCAGACACACACTGTATAAGTGACACTTGTCAGACACACACTGTATAAGTGACACTTGTCAGACACACACTGTATAAGTAGGAACACTGTGAGCGTAGGATGACCAGGATGTCAGATGTCAACTGATGACAGGACATTGTACGTCAATACTGCCATAGTTCACACATGCTGTGAGCTGTAGTGATGACCAGGTGGTCAGGATGTCAGACTGATGACAGGACGTTGTGACTCAATACTGCCATAGTTCACCATGCTGTGAGCTGTAGTGATGACCAAGGTGGTCAGGATGTCAGACTGATGACAGGGACGTTGTGACGTCAATACTGCCATAGTTCACCATGCTGTGAGCTGTAGTGATGACCAGGGTGGTCAGGATGTCAGACTGATGACAGGGACGTTGTGACGTCAATACTGCCATAGTTCACCATGCTGTGAGCTGTAGTGATGACCAAGGTGGTCAGGATGTCAGACAGGCGACGTTGTGACGTCAATACTGCCATAGTTCACCATGCTGTGAGCTGTAGTGATGACCAGGGTGGTCAGGATGTCAGACTGATGACAGGGACGTTGTGACGTCAATACTGCCATAGTTCACCATGCTGTGAGCTGTAGTGATGACCAAGGTGGTCAGGATGTCAGACAGGGACGTTGTGACGTCAATACTGCCATAGTTCACCATGCTGTGAGCTGTAGTGATGACCAGGGTGGTCAGGATGTCAGACTGATGACAGGGACGTTGTGACGTCAATACTGCCATAGTTCACCATGCTGTGAGCTGTAGTGATGACCAAGGTGGTCAGGATGTCAGACTGATGACAGGGACGTTGTGACGTCAATACTGCCATAGTTCACCAGGCTGTGAGCTGTAGTGATGACCAAGGTGGTCAGGATGTCAGACTGATGACAGGGACGTTGTGACGTCAATACTGCCATAGTTCACCATGCTGTGACCTGTAGTGATGACCAAGGTGGTCAGGATGTCAGACTGATGACAGGGACGTTGTGACTTCAATACTGCCATAGTTCACCATGCTGTGAGCTGTAGTGATGACCAGAGTGGTCAGGATGTCAGACTGATGACAGGGACGTTGTGACGTCAATACTGCCATAGTTCACCATGCTGTGAGCTGTAGTGATGACCAAGGTGGTCAGGATGTCAGACTGATGACGGGGACGTTGTGACTTCAAGTTTAGTTTGAGCCAGCAGCATAAAAAAAGAAATTGGCTTGTTTGCTGGTAGCTGAGTGTTTCGTAGAGCCTCCCTTCTGCAATTTAAAGATCTTGCCAGTGCATAGGGTATTGTGTACGGTTAAGGAATCTGCCAAATCATCACTGGCAGATTTGGAGTGAGCGCATACAGAATTGTGTTAGAGTAATCAATTCCCGTTCTGATTTTGTCCTGGTGAAGAGTGTAAGAAAGATTGAAATGTTGACAGGTGAGTGAGTTTAGTAAGGATCATTTCATTTGATGACGTTTATTTTGTTTTGAAAAAATTCATTAAAAATGTCAAAAGAATTTGTCTTTCTGAAGACTGGATGGCAAGCATGGGTTGGCATTGCGAAAGACCAGAGACTGGGTTGGTCCAAATAAATTCAGTTAATTAATTTGAAATAGCCGTAATGTTGTAACTTCATGGGCCTTATAATCTTTTTTACTTACACTATATAGAACTTTTTTCTTCAACTTTTGTTGTTGTTTTAAAGTAAGGACATAGTAGCCAGAAACTGGGGAGAGCCAGACAACAGAAGTCTTTGGAGGAGAAACTCCTGTCAAGCAAGTGTTTAGGCCATAAACTCCTGACACTCTAAGGGGGCTGGATTGCGTCCAGGTCATGACTCATGGATGCCCATCTGCTGTTGCCATTTTTTTTCATAGACAGTAGTCCATACCTGGATTCAGACCTGGGTATCAGAGGTCTCAAGGCCAAGTCACCCTTGCTACAGATGCCGTAACCACTTAGCTATCAGACACTGGCAACACAGGGGAATTTGAAGTCTTATGAAGTTCACTTGTTCCTCCTTGACAGACCCAGCTGGAACTGTTTTCAGCTGTTGTTGCCATTGCCTTTAGAGCTCTGGTTCTCTCTCTTCCAGAAATTGAGAGCTGTTTCTTGGAATTATAGGCTGATGTGTCTATCAGAACACTTGCTCCAACTTCTATGGTGAGGACTTTGGTTTCAAAGCTGGATTTCTTCAAGTTATTGGCTAGACTGGCACACTGTTCTGTAGATATGAGCTTTTTCCATTCTTCTTTCATACAGTAGAGTGAGTTTGATCAGAATCATTTGTTTGATGAGTGGGAGTGGAGTACTATATCTGACATCATGCCAATCATGCTGATCATGTCTGGATGTTTTTTTTTCCATTAAGATCTGTGCATTACTAGTCGTCCACTCCAGCAGACCCCACTTCCATGCTGCAGATGTCACAGCTTGCACAGGCCACAGTTTGCTGCCAGCTACTGTGTAGAAAGTTGTCAGAGCTTCTGATGGCATAGTTTTCTCTGACAGTACATAGACATGCATTATTGATATGGTATGGTTACAGTCACGTCACAAGACCTAAACTTACATTCTTCCCCCTTGGGGACGCCAGGCATTATTGATATGGTATGGTTACAGTCACGTCACAAGACCTAAACTTACATTCTTCCCCCTTGGGGACGCCAGGCATTATTGATATGGTATGGTTACAGTCACGTCACAAGACCTAAACTTACATTCTTCCCCTTGGGGACGCCAGGCATTATTGATATGGTATGGTTACAGTCACGTCACAAGACCTAAACTTACATTCTTCCCCCTTGGGGACGCCAGGCATTATTGATATGGTATGGTTACAGTCACGTCACAAGACCTAAACTTACATTCTTCCCCCTTGGGGACGCCAGGCATTATTGATATGGTATGGTTACAGTCACGTCACAAGACCTAAACTTACATTCTTCCCCCTTGGGGATGCCAGGCATTATTGATATGGTATGGTTACAGTCACGTCACAAGACCTAAACTTACATTCTTCCCCTTGGGGACGCCAGGCATTATTGATATGGTATGGTTACAGTCACGTCACAAGACCTAAACTTACATTCTTCCCCCTTGGGGACGCCAGGCATTATTGATATGGTATGGTTACAGTCACGTCACAAGACCTAAACTTACATTCTTCCCCCGTGGGGATGCCAGGGGCTCTTTCACTATAAATAATATCCGCAACCTCTGGAAAGTCTGTGCAGAAATTTCCTCTTTTCTGTCACTCTTTGTTTGTGTCTTGTTCCTGTGCTTTCTTTCATATCTTCCTATCATTTTCTGCCTTGTTGATCCATTCACCTGTCACGGCGACTCAGTTTCGCTGAAATTGTTCCCTTTAGTTGGACGCCTGCGCTGGGCCACTCTGGCACTGACCCTGCTCTGACCCCACACTCCAGGCGCTGCCGCCACCGCGAGCAAGAATTCCGCCTTCTTTGTTAGTATTTGCGCGGGCTAGGCACACTTCATTTGTTGTGATGTTGGGTTTGTATTAAAGCACGGAAAAATAGTTTTGACACACTCAAGGTTTCTACAGATGTGTAGGGGAATTGTTCGGGGTTATGTTCATGTGATTTTCTGCCTGGCCTCACGAATGGTTGCTGTGATATGTGAGAAACAGTAACGTGTGTATGATTACACTGAGGTGTGTGAGTAACTGAATCTGTCATAGAGTGGGACAGAGAACATTCTTTGTCTGAGCACGTTTTCTGGCTCAATTCTATGTGTAGACTTGTGGCAGTGAGTTAGAAAACACAGAGAATGTGCTTTCACAACTGCAATTGCATTAGTTTGCCTTTATCAGGATAGTCACAAATGAAATAATGTTTGCAAACCCAGTCATGTGTTGTGCGGGGTTACCTTCTTCACCCCTACTATACCGCTCCATGGGAGAAACAGTGAGCTGGCTGATTGACAGCGTGCTTAGTAATAACTTGAAAACGGGCGCCATTTCAACTATGACCGAGTGTGTGACATCTTTTTTGTGTGTGTTATACTCAAAGGACCAATAGCATTGTAAGGATCACCAGAAAAAATGATGACATTTGCATTTTTGTTTACATTTAAAAATTTCATTAAAAATCCTGAAATTGAGTTTTTATGTTTTGTCTTGTTTTACAAACTACAATCTCTTACCTTTTCAGTGGTGTATGGAATGTGTATGTATGTGTATCTGTGTGGTTGTGATATTTCTTTAAAAGTCACAAGAGAGTTTGCAGAAAGAGAAACCACGGAAACACAAGAACTGTTAAGAGTTAAAGTTTAAAATAGCGTTGAATGATGTGATGTGAATGTCGTAACATTGCTTTTACTTACCTCCCTTACCCCTGCCCTACCACCCCTCACCCCACCCCCACCAACATGTATGTATACAAAATGTTAGGTCACAAAAACATTGAGAAGAGATTTCCTTGGACTAAACTTTTTGTTCTTGCAGAACAAATGGAATTGCAGCATTGCTGATCAAACGTCAGAGGAAGAGAAGGGTGTTTCTAGGTTACAGACCTTGGATGTTTTTGCTGGATGTGGTGGTAAGCAATTTGTTCTGTGTTCACATGTGCTGGACAATTGATGGAGATGTTTAAACTAACAGGTGTTTAACTACGTTAATTTAAATGTTTAATCAAGGTCATGGAGATGCTTAATTATATTTATGTACATGTTTAACTAAGTTTATATACATGTTTAATAAAGGTCAGCATTTCTTTGATAGTCATTATTTCTTTCTTAATCTTTGTTTAAGTAACTTGATTAATATATTGAAGTTCAAGATCTATATTGAACTTGCAGTTTGAGTTGTCTTTATTTGTTATACCTTTCTTTTTTTATATAAGCTACGCACAAAAAGTTAAGGATCACTATGAGAAAACAGGTGCGTAATAAACTCAGTTCGCTACTGTTATTTATTTCTCAGTCCAGCCAAATTGTTATGAATTCTTGTTCAGCTGTAAGTGGGCGATGTTGTGTTAGTGCGAAAATTGCACGGGATTCTCTACTACTGAGCTTGGCCGCAAACGGAAAAGCGGAAACTTGCGAAAAAGGACCTTGTTTTGGACCGTTCTGCCTGAACACATTGCACAAGCCAGATGGAAAAACCATTATGCACGTGCAAGCACTGCTGTTTATGTGTGAGATGCTGTCTCTTGCTTGGCTTTATAAGAAGACATTCCACCAGTAGTAGGCCTGATCTGACAATGCCTCCACGACGAAAATTGAGCGAGTTTGAGAGGGGACGAGCTGTTGCATGGTTCCAAGATGGTGTTCCCAAGCGAGAAGTGGCCAGGCGACTTCAGGTGTCCATCTCGGTCATTGTCAGACTGATTCAACGCTTCACAGCCACTGGGAGGTTCCATGAAAGACGCAGATCTGGTCGACCGAAGAAGACAAACCCACGTGAAGATCGTCTCATTGAATGACAAGCCCAGCAGACAAGAACAGCCTCTTTCAGCATCATTCGAAGGCAGCTGAGGGTGGCTACTAACATCAACATCAGCCAGCAGACCATACGGAACCGCCTTCATGGGTTTAACCTCCGTTCTCGTCGCCCAGCTGTACGGCCACGCTTAACTCCAGCCCATAGGGCAGCACGCCGCGCCTTCTGCAGACGTCACGTGAGATGGACACGTCAGCAATGGTCCCAGGTCCTGTTCAGTGATGAATCACGCTTCACCATGAACCACAACAACGGCTGACTGAGGGTCTGGAGGCGCCCAGGGCAACGCTTTATTGACACCACTGTCCAAGAAAAGGTGGCCTTTGGTGGAGGTTCTGTAATGGTCTGGGGGGCCTTCAGCCTTCACCACAGAACACCCTTGTATCATGTACAGGGTAACCTGACTGGCCTCCGATACCGGGATGAGATCCTTCGACCGCTGGCTGTGCCTACACTGCAGCAGATGGGACCGACGGCTGTCTACCAGGATGACAACGCTCGCCCCCACAGGGCAAGGGTGGTCAACGACTTCCTGCAGCAGTCTGGAGTCAACAGAATGGAGTGGCCAGCATGCAGTCCCGATCTCAACCCGATTGAGAACCTCTGGGATGAACTGGATCGCAAAGTGAGGAGCAACCACCCCCCTCCCAGGGATGCCCAACACCTCTACCAGATGCTGCAGGCTGAGTGGCAGGCGCTTCCACAGAGGATCTTCACCAACCTGGTCAACTCGATGAGGACTCGCTGCGTCGAGTGCCAGAACAGCCATGGCGGTTACACGCATTACTGAACTTTTGGGAGCATCAGAATGCCCTGTCTTGTGATTTCAATGACTTTGGGAAATCAAATTTCGATACGTACCCACTTTGATCAAATGTACACACCAAACGATTGCTCGAAATTGAAGACAATTGTGTATCGTTATCACTAAAGCATGGAATTAAATGTTTGCCAAACTTCAACGCATTGGCTTTCTTATTTTGAAAGTTATGAATTTTTGTGCAAGTGATCCTTAACTTTTTGTGCATAGTGTATATATATTTCAGTCTCCTGTGTCTGTCTGTGATCCCACAACAACAGAAAAGTTGTCTTTTGCAAAAAGTATGTAAAGAAAATCCACTGTCTTAGGTGAACAAAAATACTTGCATATAAAAAAGATTGTGGCACTGTACTCTGGTGACACGATTGCC
>JAPXFY010000028.1:50579221-50731721 GCA_030674185.1 Monoplex corrugatus
TGTGTGTGTGTGTGTGTGTGGAGACACAAGATGTTGAGGTGTTGGCAGTATCACAGAGCCAGTCAGTCTGTGTGTGTGGTGTGTGTGTGTGTGTGTGTGTGTGTGTGTGTGTGTGTGTGTGTGTGTGTGTGTGTGTGTGTGTGTGTGTGTGTGTGTGGAGACACAAGATGTTGAGGCGTTGGCAGTATCAAAGAGCCAGTCAGTCTCTGTGTGTGTGTGTGTGTGTGGTTGAAGACACAAGATGTTGAGGTGTTGGCAGTATCAAACAGCCAGTCAGCCTGTGTGTGTGTGTGTGTGTGTGTGTGTGTGTGTGTGTGTGTGTGTGTGTGTGTGTGTGTGTGTGTGTGGAGACACAAGATGTTGAGGTGTTGGCAGTATCAAACAGCCAGTCAGCCTCTCTCTGTGTGTGTGTGTGTGTGTGTGTGTGTGTGTGTGTGTGTGTGTGTGTGTGTGTGTGTGGAGACACAAGATGTTGAGGTGTTGGCAGTATCACAGTGCCAGTCAGTCTGTGTGTGTGTGTGTGTGTGTGTGGCGACACAGGATGTTGAGGTGTTGGCAGTATCACAGAGCAGTCAGCCTGTGTGTGTGTGTGTGTGTGTGTGTGTGTGTGTGTGTGTGTGTGTGTGTGTGTGTGTGTGTGTGTGTGTGTGTGTGGAGACACAAGATGTTGAGGTGTTGGCAGTATCAAAGAGCAGTCAGCCTGTGTGTGTGTGTGTGTGTGGAGACACAAGATGTTAAGATGTTGGCAGTATCAAAGAGCCAGTCAGTCTGTGTGTGTGTGTGTGTGTGTGTGTGTGTGTGTGTGTGTGTGTGTGTGTGTGTGTGTATGTGTGTGTGGAGACACAAGATGTTGAGGCGTTGGCAATATCAAAGAGCCAGTCAGTCTCTGTGTGTGTGTGGTGTGTGTTGTGTGTGTGTGTGTGTGTGTGTGTGTGTGTGTGTGTGTGTGTGTGTGTGTGTGTGGAGACACAAGATATTGAGGTGTTGGCAGTATCAAACAGCCAGTCAGCCTGTGTGTGTGTGTGTGTGTGTGTGTGTGAACAGCCAGTCAGCCTGTGTGTGTGTGTGTGTGTGTGTGTGTGTGTGTGTGTGTGTGTGTGTGTGTGGAGACACAAGGTGTTGAGGTGTTTGCAGTATCAAAGAGCCAGTCAGCCTGTGTGTGTGTGTGTGTGTGTGTGTGTGGGGAGAAGACCCAAATCTGTGGCCTGCATGAGGTTGGACCCCATGACCCTTGCTTCCTCAGCGTGGCACTGTAACCTGTTGATTTGACCCTTTTGAACAGTGCCGTCAGACCGTTCACTCAAAACCCTTTGAACAGTGACGTCAGACTGTTCACTCAAAACCCTTTGAACAGTGCCGTCAGACTGTTCACTCAAAACCCTTTGAACAGTGCCGTCAGACTGTTCACTCAAAACCCTTTGAACAGTGTGGTCAGACTGTTCACTCAAAACCCTTTGAACAGTGTCGTCAGACTGTTCACTCAAAACCCTTTGAACAGTGTCGTCAGACTGTTCACTCAAAACCCTTTGAACAGTGTGGTCAGACTGTTCACTCAAAATCCTTTGAACAGTGTCGTCAGACTGTTCACTCAAAACCCTTTGAACAGTGTGGTCAGACTGTTCACTCAAAACCCTTTGAACAGTACCGTCAGACCGTTCACTCAAAACCCTTTTAACAGTGCCGTCAGTCTGTTCACTCAAACTCTGAAAATGGAACCCAACCACAAGGATAGGAGCAAGAAAAAGAAGTACTGCATGTTTGCTTCCATGTATGTTAACCTTACAAGTTACAGTTCCAGTGATAGGGTCAGCAAACCAAATGATATACTACCCATTTACCTGATAATCATAAGAAGCTTGTGGCAAAAATATTTCATCAGTCTTGGAGATGGGCACAGGGCTGAATGAATTTATGGGGTCAGTTTTAAAGAAAACAGCAACAAAAACCAAAAGTACAGCCCACCTATTGTTGAAGCCATGACCCTTTGATCATCAGCATGGCACTCTAACCAGCTGAGTTAGTGGGGCCATTACTGGACAGACAGACAGACAGACAGAAAGGAAGAAGCCATAGAAGGAAAAGAAAGAGAGTAACAGAAGGAATGATAATTCTGTCTTACAAGATAGAGATACTGTGTGTACAGAAAGAACAGCCATTGGGGACAGTTTTAGATGACAATGTAGATAAGGTAAGCACAGTGTTGTGTGTATTGTATGTAGATAAGGTAAGCACAGTGTTCTGTGTATTGTATATAGATAAGGTAATTACAGTGTTCTGTGTATTGTATATAGATAAGGTAAGCACAGTGTTCTGTGTATTGTATATAGATAAGGTAAGCAGTGTTCTGTGTATTGTATGTAGATAAGGTAAGCACAGTGTTCTGTGTATTGTATGTAGATAAGGTAAGCACAGTGTTGTGTGTATTGAATGTAGATAAGGTAAGCACAGTGTTCTGTGTATTGTATATAGATAAGGTAAGCACAGTGTTGTGTGTATTGTATATAGATAAGGTAAGCACAGTGTTGTGTGTATTGTATATAGATAAGGTAAGCACAGTGTTGTGTGTATTGTATATAGATAAGGTAAGCACAGTGTTGTGTGTATTGTATATAGATAAGGTAAGCACAGTGTTGTGTGTATTGTATATAGATAAGGTAAGCACAGTGTTCTGTGTATTGTATATAGATAAGGTAAGCACAGTGTTCTGTGTATTGTATATAGATAAGGTAAGCACAGTGTTCTGTGTATTGTATGTAGATAAGGTAAGCACAGTGTTGTGTGTATTGTATGTAGATAAGGTAAGCACAGTGTTGTGTGTATTGTATGTAGATAAGGTAAGCACAGTGTTCTGTGTATTGTATATAGATAAGGTAAGCACAGTGTTGTGTGTATTGTATATAGATAAGGTAAGCACAGTGTTCTGTGTATTGTATATAGATAAGGTAAGCACAGTGTTGTGTGTATTGTATGTAGATAAGGTAAGCACAGTGTTCTGTGTATTGTATATAGATAAGGTAAGCACAGTGTTGTGTGTATTGTATATAGATAAGGTAAGCACAGTGTTGTGTGTATTGTATATAGATAAGGTAAGCACAGTGTTCTGTGTATTGTATATAGATAAGGTAAGCACAGTGTTCTGTGTATTGTATATAGATAAGGTAAGCACAGTGTTCTGTGTATTGTATATAGATAAGGTAAGCACAGTGTTCTGTGTATTGTATGTCACAGAAACACATCTACAACACTAACAACAGGTATGGTACAGATTTGATCCAGAAAGACATCACCCCCAGACAGTTGTCCTGTTACAAATTTTAATTAATTCAACAACATGAAGATCAGCTCAGTTGCTCCATATGGAAAACAGGGATTTCGCAAACAGTGTCCCCTCACCTCACTACCATGACGACAATCGCCATCACCTTAAACAGTCACACAAACAAACAAACAAAAAGGACTTTTTTCTGTTTTCTGTTACGATGATCTCATCAGATTTTGTTTTTTGAGGTTTTTGTTATTGTTGTTTTTGCTAATGTTTGATATTTACCTTTTTTTGTTGTTGTTGTTGTTTTAGGGGGAGACAACAAATGATCAAGGTCAAAGATTGCCTCTCAAAGGAAATGTGGGTTTGCTCTGTGGGGGTCCCCCCTGCCAGGGCTTTTCAGAAATGAATCGTTTCAACTCTCGAGAGTACTCCCAGCTTAAGGTGAGTGTTTCTTTTTGAGTTTGGTTTGAAAAAAACTCTTGTAGATAACAATGAAGAAAACACTTTTACCAGAAAACATACACATCTGTGTTTGTGCGGAAGAAAGTTGTCAAAAAGTTAATTCCCTTAACTCACTCGTTACCTACGATTATGCCCCTTGCTGTTCTCCTGATACGCACCATTTGTATAGGTCATGAGAAAAATTCTCATACAAACATGAAAACAGAGAGTTTCGAAATTTGGCAGGTCATATATTAATAGATTGATGTACAACATGCTGAAATTTCAACTGTCTAACCCTCATGGTTGCTGAGTAATGGTACGAGTAAAATTAGAGAAATTTTCAGGTGAAAAATGTTTTACAAAATACGCAGTTAGGTCAATACATCAGTTCATACAGTCATATTTTGAATGAAATGTCATAAAATCCAACGTGCATACACTCCACGTGCACTGAAGGAAGAGATTGTCTTGAAGAGCGCTGAGATGTTGCGTACTGTTCAGCCATTTGCTTTTCTGTCATCTGCTTTGCTGCAGAGATAGTGGGTCGTAAACTTTGCACTGTCTACACACCAACTGCAGAGTACAGTGACTTAATGGCCTGAAACGAGGCTAAGAATGACTGAAGAATCTATTTCTGGCTATTTGTTTTGGTTAACGGAAATACTGAAAGCCCCGCGAATTAACAAAACCCAAGTTAGATTTGTCCGACACTCGTACACAAGTGTTGTTGAGACATGATCGGGAATCCCTACGCTCGTAGCGAGAGAGTTAAGATGTAGTTTTTGTAACTTGGACACAGTCTGTTGACACAAGGTTCATCGCCTGTGAAGTAGACTGTTCAGTGGCACCATGCACAGCGTAGACACAGGGCTCAGTATGTTTAGTTGTGATCTGACTGCTAGTCTTTCACATGAGACAATAAACCAAGGTCCCATCTGCAACACACTAAAAGATTAAAAACGCATTAAAGATCCCACAACAACGGATGGGTTGTCCTCAGCAAAATTCTGTGGCAAAATCCACTGTCATTGATAATCATAAATACATGCATATAGAAAAATATATGGTAAGGTTGCTCTGTAAACATTGATCATGGTATTCTCCTTTCTAGACTTCATCATACTTTTGGCATCTCTGACATTGCTCTGTCTTGGTTCACTTCATACCTATCAAACAGAAAACAAACCGTTCTCATCAATGGCACTTACTCTCAACCTGCATACCTGACCTGTGGTGTTCCACAAGGATCTGTCCTTGGCCCTGTTCTTTTCTCTCTTTACACCTCCCCCCTGTCCACCATCATCAACTCCCATTCTATAAAACACCACTTCTATGCTGATGACACCCAACTTCAAGACAGTGACTCACCTGATAATATATAGCGCCTGTTGACTCGCACCACTGAGTGTTACTCAGACATTAAGAACTGGATGACGTTCAACAAACTTCAGCTTAATGACGACAAGACAGAAGCTATCCTCATTGGCACCCGTCAGAAACTTTCTCAGCTGCCTCCTCTTTCTCTCCCATTATGTAACACATCAGTCCCAATTTCTGATTCAGCTAAAAACCTTGGTGTCTGCATTGACTCTACCCTCTCCATGAACAACTTTGTTTCTCAAACTGCCGGATCTTGCTACTATCATCTCCATCGTATAAGGCTGATCAGGAAGTATCTCTCTGTGGAAACAACTGCAAAACTCGTTCTCTCCTTCATAATGTCTCGCATTGACTATTGCAATTCACTCCTGTCCGGTCTTCCTGCCTCCACCATTCACATCCTACAGCGCATTCAAAACAATGCTGTACGCCTTGTACTCAAAAAGAAAAAAGCTGACCACATATCTCCTCTCCTGGCACAACTTCACTGGCTCCCTGTATCAAAGCGCATACAGTACAAACTAGACACCATGTGCTACAAAAGCCTCAATAACGCAGCCCCCGATTACCTGTCAAGCCTACTTGAGATCTATGTTCCCTCACGTACCCTCCGCTCTGCCTCCGATCCTCTGACTTTTCGCTTTCCACGCACTAAGCTCAATACCTATGGTCCACGAGCCTTCTCTGTTTCTGGTCCACTCTCCTGGAACAAACTTCCTCTCTCAGTCTGTCAGCAACTTACTTTTGTCTCCTTCAAGTCCGCTCTCAAAACTCACCTTTTCTCCTCCGCATAAAATCCTAACCTCACTCAACCCCCCCCTCTGCAGCCTGTCTCCGCTCGGAGAGGAATCACATGGTTATAATATATAATTGTATATGCTATGCTCTCTATAATTTTCCATTGCTTTTATTCTTGCTTTTATTGCTTTTATTCTTTCTCCCCATTTATAGCCATGCGTGTGTGTGAGTGTGTGTGTGTGTGTGTGTGTGTGTGTGTGCGTGCGTGTGTGTGCGTGCGTGCGTGCTTGCGTGTGTGTCTGCTTCAGCGCTTAGATTTGGTTTTATCAAGATTTTGCGCTATATAAATATTGTAATTATTATTATTATTATTAAACACAGGCTGACCTTTATTATTATTATTATTATTATTATTACTATTATCGATATATTATTATTACTATTATTGATATTATTATTATTATTATTATTCATTAATAGTAGTAGTAATAGTGCTGTTATCATAGATGTTTTACAGTGCTATTTTTGAAGCTGTTAGGACACACTGCACTATGCACACAGACTTTTCACTGGAGCACAGAAAACCAAAGCTGTCATGCACGCTGACCATACTCCTGTATGTTGCTGCACAGTCTGCATTGTGGGGAAAGCAGCCTGAATTTCTTACGGTAAATCTATTCTGTCAAAATAAATAAGTACAAATTGTTTTCTCTTTTTCTTCAGAATTCGCAGATCGCCTCCTTCCTCAGCTACTGTGATTTTTACCGTCCTCGGTTCTGTGTGATGGAGAATGTGCGCAACTTCTTGTCCTTCAAACGCTGTGTGGTGCTAAAGCTGACCTTACGATGTTTAATACGCATGGGCTACCAGTGCACTTTTGGCATACTGCAGGCGGGCAGTTACGGTGTGGCTCAGTCACGGCGCAGGTGAGCACAGTATGGAGATGGGGTCGTAGCGTGATGTTGTGATGTTAAGTAATTTGTTTTTTATTTGTTTTTATCATTGGTAGTGGGTTTTTTTTTTCAGTTGTTGTTGCCTTAGCTTTGGGATGGCATCACCAGCTCATTGTTGGTACATTAGAAATTAAAAACGGTTTTTGAAAAGTTATGGAAATAAAGAAAGCTGCAAACGCTAAATCTCTTAATTAGGCTTCAGATATTGATGTCAGGCACATTGTTTCAGCACACCTGATAAAGGATAGATTTCGCGTTGTATAAGCATTATGATGCCATGAAATGTGATTACTTTTGTATTTTTTATGGTGGTGGTGAGAAATTGAGAGGTCATTTTTTTGTTTTGTGTTTGTTTTGCTGTGTGTACAAAGTTATGTGTCATGCTTCAGAGCCATCATCATGGCAGCAGCTCCAGGGGAGAAGTTACCTGCCTTTCCTGAACCTCTGCACTGTTTTTCTCCACGTGTAGTGCACACCACCGCTATCGTGGACAATAGAAAGGTCAGTGTCCTGCTGTAGTCTACTTTCAGGTAAATTTTGTCATGTCGTGGATGTCATATGGTGATTGTCTTGTGATGGCTGTCTTATGGTGATGGTTGTTTTATGATTGTTGTCTTGTGGTGGTTGTCTTGTGGTTGTTGTCTTATGGTGGTTGTCTTATGGTGATTGTCTTGTGATGGCTGTCTTATGGTGATGGTTGTTTTATGATTGTTGTCTTGTGGTGGTTGTCTTATGGTGGTTGTCTTATGGTGGTTGTCTTATGGTGGTTGTCTTGTGGTGGTTGTCTTATGGTGGTTGTCTTATGGTGATGGTTGTCTTATGGTGGTTGTCTTATGGCGGTTGTCTTATGGTGGTTGTTTTATGGTGGTTGTTTTATGGTGGTTGTCTTATGGTTGTTGTCTTGTGGTTGTTGTCTTATGATGGTTGTCTTATGATGGTTGTCTTATGATTGTTGTCTTATGGTGATGGTTGTCTTATGGTGGTTGTCTTATGGCGGTTGTCTTATGGTGGTTGTCTTATGGTGGTTGTTTTATGGTGGTTGTCTTATGGTGGTTGTCTTATGGTGGTTGTTTTATGGTGGTTGTCTTATGGTTGTTGTTTTATGGTGGTTGTCTTATGGTGGTTGTTTTATGGTGGTTGTCTTATGGTGGTTGTTTTATGGTGGTTGTTTTATGGTGGTTGTCTTATGGTAGTTGTCTTATGGTGGTTGTTTTATGGTGGTTGTCTTATGATGGTTGTCTTATGGTGGTTGTTTTATGGTGGTTGTCTTATGGTGGTTGTCTTATGGTGGTTGTTGTCTTATGATGGTTGTTTTATGGTGGTTGTCTTATGGTGGTTGTCTTATGGTGGTTGTCTTATGGTGATTGTCTTGTGGTGGTTGTCTTATGGTGGTTGTCTTATGGTGGTTGTCTTATGGTGGTTGTCTTATGGTTGTTGTCTTATGGTGGTTGTTCTATGGTTGTTGTCTTATGGTGGTTGTCTTATGATGGTTGTCTTATGGTGGTTGTCTTATGGTGGTTGTCTTAAGGTGGTTGTCTTATGGTTGTTGTCTTATGGTGGTTGTCTTATGGTGGTTGTCTTATGGTGGTTGTCTTATGGTGGTTGTCTTATGGTGGTTGTCTTATGTATGGTTGTCCTTATGGTGGTTGTGGTTGTCTTATGGTGGTTGTCTTATGGTGGTTGTCTTATGGTGGTTGTCTTATGGTGGTTGTCTTATGATTGGTTGTTTCTTATGGTGGTTGTCTTATGGTGGTTGTCTTATGGTGGTTGTCTTTATGGTGGTTGTCTTATGGTGGTTGTCTTATGGTGGTTCTGTTCTTAGTGGTTGTCTTATGGTGGTTGTCTTATGGTGGTTGTCTTATGGTGTTGTTTTTGTCTTGGTGGTGTGTCTTATGGTGGTTGTCTTATGTGTTCTTGTGTTGTCTTATGGTGGTTGTCTTATGTGTTGTCTTATGGTGTGGTGTCTTATGGTGTTGTTTTGTGGTTGTCTTATGGTGGTTGTCTTATGTGGTGTTGTCTTATGGTGGTTGTCTTATGGTGGTTTTTCTTATGTGTTGTCTTATGGTGGTTGTCTATGGTGGTTGTTTATGTGGTTGTTTATGGTGGTTGTCTTATGTGGTTGTCTTATGTGGTTGTCTTATGGTGTTGTCTTATGGTGGTTGTCCTATGGTGGTTGTCTTATGGTGGTTGTCTTAGTGGTTTCTTATGGTGTGGTTGTCTTATGGTGGTTGTCTTATGGGATTGTCTTATGGGTTGTTTATGGTGGTTGTCTTATGTGGTTGTCTTATGGTGGTTGTCTTATGGTGGTTGTCTTTATGGTGGTTGTCTTATGGTGTGTTGTTTATGGTGTTGTCTTATGAGTGGTTGTCTTATGATATGTTCATGGTGTGTGTGCTTATGGTGTGTTGTCTTATGGTGGTTGTCTTATGGGGTTGTCTTATGGTGGTTGTTCTTAGTGGTGGTTGTTTATGGTGGTTGTCTTATGGTGGTTGTCTTATGGTGGTTGTTTATGGTGGTTGTCTTATGGTGGTTGTCTTATGTGGTGTCTGTAGGTGTTGTCTTATGTGGTGTTATGGTTGTCTTATGGTGGTTGTCTTATGGTGTTTCTTATGGTGTTGTCTTATGGTGTGTTGTCTTATGGTGGTTGTCTTATGGTGGTTGTCTTATGGTGGTTGTCTTATGGGTGTATGTTGTCTTATGGTGGTTGTCTTATGGTGGTTTGTCTTATGGTGGTTGTCTTGGTGGTTGTCTTATGGTGGTTGTCTTATGGTGGTTGTCTTATGGTGGTTGTCTTATGTGGTTTGTCTTATGGTGGTTGTCTTATGGTGGTTGTCTTATGGTGGTTGTCTTATGTGTGTTTGTCTTATGGTGGTTGTCTTATGGTGGTTGTTCTTATGGTGGTTGTCTTATGGTGTGTTTGTCTTATGATGGTTGTCTTATGGTGTTGTCTTATGGTTGTTGTCTTATGTGGTTGTGCTTATGGTGGTTGTCTATGGTGGTTGTCTTATGGTTGGTTCTTGTGGTGTTGTCTTATGGTTGTCTTATTGGTGTCTTATGTGGTTGTCTTATGGTGGTTGTCTTATGGTGGTTGTCTTATTGGTTGTCTTATGGTGGTTGTCTTATGGTGTTGTCTTATGATGGTTGTCTTAGTGGTGTTGTCTTATGGTGGTTGTCTTATGGTGTGTTTGGTTCTTATGTGGTGTCTTATGGTGGTTGTCTTATGGGTTGTCTTATGGTGGTTGTCTTATGGTGTTGTCTTATGGTGTTGTCTTATGTGGTTGTCTTATGGTGTGTTGTTCTTATGGTGGTTGTCTTATGTGGTTGTCTGTTTATGTGGTTGTCTTATGGTGGTTGTCTTAGGTGGTTGTCTTATTGTGGTTGTCTATGATGGTTGTTTGTGTTGTCTTATGGTGGTTGTCTTATGGTGGTTGTCTTATGGTGGTTGTCTTATGGTGGTGTCTGTAGTGTTGTCTTATGTGTTTTCATGTGGTTGCTTATGGGTGTCTTATTTGTGGTTGTCTTATGGTGTTGTCTTATGTGGTTGTCTTATGGGTGAGTTGTCTTATGTGGTTGTCTGTATGGTGGTTGTCTTATGGTGGTTGTCTTATGGTGGTTGTCTTATGTGGTTGTCTTATGGTGGTTGTCTTATGGTGGTTGTCTTATTGTGGTTGTCTTATGGTGGTTGTCTTATGATGGTTGTCCTGTAGTGGTTGTCTTATAGTGGTTGTCTTATGATGGTTGTCTTATAGTGGTTGTCTTATGGTGGTTGTCTTATGGTGGTTGTCTTATGGTGGTTGTCTTATGGTGGTTGTCTTATGGTGGTTGTCTTGTGGTGGTTGTCTTGTGGTGGTTGTCTTATGATGGTTGTCTTATGGTGGTTGTCCTGTAGTGGTTGTCTTATGGTGGTTGTCTTATGGTGGTTGTCTTATGGTGGTTGTCTTATGGTGGTTGTCCTGTAGTGGTTGTCTTATGGTGGTTGTCTTATGATGGTTGTCTTATGGTGGTTGTCTTATGGTTGTTGTGTTATGGTGGTTGTCTTATGGTGGTTGTCTTATGGTGGTTGTCTTATGATGGTTGTCTTATGGTGGTTGTCCTGTAGTGGTTGTCTTATGGTGGTTGTCTTATGGTGGTTGTCTTATGATGGTTGTCTTATGGTGGTTGTCCTGTAGTGGTTGTCTTATGGTGGTTGTCTTATGGTGGTTGTCTTATGGTGGTTGTCCTGTAGTGGTTGTCTTATGGTTGTTGTCTTATTGTGGTTGTCTTATGGTGGTGTCTAAGTTATGGTTGTCCTGTTGATGAAGCACTTGACCAGACCCAGCAAGCATATTCTTCTTCTTCCTTCACTTCGTGATGAGTCAATGAGTCGTCACACTAAGGAACTTTTCATCTGATTCCTTCAGCTGTGTTGGTTGTGTGCCAAAGCCTGGGTCTTTGCAGGTTGTTTCTCTGTCCATTTTGGAGTGTTGTCAATCGATGAACTGAAGATTAGATACCCAGAGCTGTTTACTATTCTCGCGATGAACTGGTTGCGATTCCTGCTGCTCCATTGACCTCTGACCTTGTCTCTCGGCTGCGTGAATTGGAGATTGGGTTCTGTTTGCCAAGGAAACGAACGCGCCGAGGAGGAAGAAGAAAACAGAGGCACATTCAAACTGTTACATCTGTGCGCCCTGCTAGTTTGAAAACTGACTCTTCTCCATCTGTTTCCAGCTTCAGATATGTGCTCCTCTCACATCTTTCAAAACCGGTCTCAAGACCTACCTGTTCAAAAATGCTTTTGAGACAACACTCCATATTCACTCTTGATTCTATCATTCCTCCTTATCCCATTGTTGAAGAGGGTGCATGCTGTGTGTGTGTGTGTGTGTGTGTGTGTGTGTGGGGTGTTTTGTTGTCATGCATAGTTCTGTTTTCCTTTCCATATTTGTGTGTAGTGATGTGGTATGAGATGTGTTATTATGTTATCATGTGGTATTATGCGGTATGATGTGTTTTGCAGTATGAAGTGTGACATATCTGTCCATATGTCTTATGTTACATGTGTACACTATTTGTGGCTGTTCTGTGCGTCTATTATGTGAAGCGCCTTGTGCTCCCTCCTTGTGAGGGAGGAAGGCGCTCAACAAATGTCCAATATTATTATTATTATTAAATGCGGAGGAAACAAGGAGAAGCAGTCAGCACAGACACAGCCCCCAAAAGGGAAATGTGATAAATGTTGTAGCATGTCAGGCGTAAGTCCACTCACAAGGGACACGTGGTGGTGGAGAGTATGAACATGACAGAACTGACAGAAGATGAACATAAATATTTCACGAGGGTTCTTCACAACATAAAAATCCATATCATGGCACCGAACTGAACAGTTCAATGATAACTTATATATACAGTGCAGTGCAGTGTGGTTCACCATGCCACTGGTATTGTTTTCACAGAGAGATAGTACTGTAGAAGTGCCACTGGTATTGTTTTCACAGAGAGAGAGTACTGTAGAAGGCTGTCTTTATGGTGGATCTAATAATAATAATAATTAATAATTACAACATTTATATAGCGCAAAATTTTGATAAAATCAAATCTAAGCGCTGAAACAGACACGCATGCACGCACGCACGTACGCACGCACGCACGCACGCACACACTCACACACACACACACACACACACACACACACACACACGCATGGCTATAAATGGGGAGAAAGAATAAAAGCAAGAATAAAAGCAATGGAAAATTATAGAGAGCATATCATATACAATTATATATTATAATAATGTGATTCCCCTCCGAGCGGACTGACGTCCACGTCATGATAAACAAAATTGAGGAGAGCACATACTTTTGGCTGTTTCCTCAACACAGGCCACAAGTTGTCTGTATGGGCCCCTGTCCTTAGCATGCTGGTGTTGTGTTTGAAGTGTTGTCTCCGTTGTCTCTGCTTTTCACAGCACACTTGTTTTATGTGGCAAGATCATTTCACTGGCATGTTTTGTCACAGTTTGCAGGGTAGTTTCTGATGCAGCACCAATCGCATCACAAATATTATCAGCACTGTCATCATGGTGGTCAACTACAGAATGTGTGCGTGACCCTTTGTCTTCAAGCAGGCCTTTCTGCTGCGTCACTGTCAATGGCTGACAGTAAGCGTTGCCATGACTCTTTTGTCATGCATAACTTCAACAAATTATGCATCATATGTTGGCTGGGACACACAGCAAGGGGAAGGGCATAACTTCAACATATTATGCATCATATGTTGGCTGGGACACACAGCAAGGGGAAGGGCATAACTTCAACATATTATGCATCATATGTTGGCTGGGACACACAGCAAGGGGAAGGGGAAGGGTCGTCTGCTCAACATGAAAACAACTGGGATTTTTGTTGGTGGTCGGTGAACATCAAGCAGAGGAAGAGGGGGATGTTTTGCTCTCTTCTTGCAGCTTGAGATGCATTGAGTGCCTCCACCCCTCTCCTGTGTCAGTTTACCTGAGATACATTGAGTGCCTCCACCCCTCTCCTGTGTCAGTTTACCTGAGATACATTGAGTGCCTCCACCCCTCTCCTGTGTCAGTTTACCTGAGATACATTGAGTGCCTCCACCCCTCTCCTGTGTCAGTTTACCTGAGATACATTGAGTGCCTCCACCCTTCTCCTGTGTCAGTTTACCTGAGATACATTGAGTGCCTCCACCCTTCTCCTGTGTCAGTTTACCTGAGATACATTGAGTGCCTCCACCCTTCTCCTGTGTCAGTTTACCTGAGATACATTGAGTGCCTCCACCCTTCTCCTGTGTCAGTTTACCTGAGATACATTGAGTGCCTCCACCCTTCTCCTGTGTCAGTTTACCTGAGATGCATTGAGTGCCTCCACCCTTCTCCTGTGTCAGTTTACCTGAGATACATTGAGTGCCTCCACCCTTCTCGTGTATCAGTTTACCTGAGATGCATTGAGTGCCTCCACCCTTCTGTGTCAGTTTACCTGAGATGCATTGAGTGCCTCCACCCTTCTCCTGTGTCAGTTTACCTGAGATGCATTGAGTGCCTCCACCCTTCTCCTGTGTCAGTTTACCTGAGATACATTGAGTGCCTCCACCCTTCTCCTGTGTCAGTTTACCTGAGATACATTGAGTGCCTCCACCCTTCTCCTGTGTCAGTTTACCTGAGATACATTGAGTGCCTCCACCCTTCTCCTGTGTCAGTTTACCTGAGAGGGACACTATCAGCAGTAGACAGCACTGTCATCTGATGCATGGCATGGGGTGTGACTGGTGGGTGTTGTCATTGCTGGCCTCAGCTGTCAACTGTTAAAGAAGAAACATATGGTTTCTTAAGTAGAACATAAGAATTCCTTCAGGAATAGGTGGGGATCCTTCAACAGGCATACTTGAGTTGAAAGTCTTTAGAAATTCACAAAATAATTCTCCCACTGTTAAAACGTCTCATTGACAACAGCAGGGAAGGCTTCCATGAAAGAGAGAGAGAGAGAGTAAAGCATGCATCAGCTTTGTTTGTTTAAAACTAAAAGTAAGAGCAAAGATTTGTTTATTGTAATGTTTGCTTTTCTTCTTTTCTTCAGTTGTATGCTTATAATGTTTCATTTAGTCCTCTGGTTTTAATAAGTGCATTTTGACTTTATATCAGTGTGTTCCTGTTGCATATATAGAATAGCCAGAACTAGCTGTAAACAGATGCCTTAGGACCTAATGCTACTTTTGTGGAGTAGTAAAGTGTTTTCAGGTTTCTTCTTTCCCTTGCCACTTGACCTTCTGCAGACATGAGCAGGATCAGATGACTGTTCACAGGTGGATTGTTTGAACTCTTCTGCAAGACTGCACAGTTATTGTAGAAAGCAGAAGCTGTACGTCTCTGCCATCAAAAGTACAAATGCTGCGTTGAATAAGCGTAGAAATATTTAGTTACTGTGCCACAGCTTTTCAGACAAAAGTCATTGTCCATGTGACCATTCACTGCTGCATGATTGAAAAGCACATCGAACAAGTGGATGTCAGACTTCCTGTCAGAAAGTTGGGGATTCGATCTTGCATGGGTTTGTCTTGTCTGGTGTGTAAAGAGTGGAGTATTATCGTCTGGTGTGTAAAGAGTGGAGAGTTATCGATCTCCACCTGCACAGTGTGAACATACATACTGTACAGCAACATACACCACCTGCACAGTGTGAACATACATACTGTACAGCAACATACACCACCTGCACAGCATGAACATACATACTGTGCAGCAACATACACCACCTGCACAGTGTGAACATACATACTGTACAGCAACATACACCACCTGCACAGTGTGAACATACATACTGTACAGCAACATACACCACCTGCACAGTGTGAACATACATACTGTACAGCAACATACACCACCTGCACAGAGTGAACATACATACTGTGCAGCAACATACACCACCTGCACAGCGTGAACATACATACTGTGCAGCAACATACACCACCTGCACAGTGTGAACATACATACTGTACAGCAACATACACCACCTGCACAGTGTGAACATACATACTGTGCAGCAACATACACCACCTGCACAGTGTGAACATACATACTGTACAGCAACATACACCACCTGCACAGCGTGAACATACATACTGTCAGCAACATACACCACCTGCACAGTGTGAACATACATACTGTGCAGCAACATACACCACCTGCACAGCGTGAACATACATACTGTCAGCAACATACACCACCTGCACAGTCGTGAACATACATACTGTGCAGCAACATACACCACCTGCACAGTGTGAACATACATACTGTACAGCAACATACACCACCTGCACAGCGTGAACATACATACTGTCAGCAACATACACCACCTGCACAGTGTGAACATACATACTGTACAGCAAATACACCACCTGCACAGCATGAACATACATACTGTAGCAGCAACATACACCACCTGCACAGTGTGAACATACATACTGTACAGCAACATACACCACCTGCACAGCGTGAACATACTGTACAGCAACATACACCACCTGCACAGTGTGAACATACATACTGTACAGCAACATACATCACCTGCACAGTGTGAACATACATACTGTGCAGCAACATACACCACCTGCACAGTGTGAACATACATACTGTACAGCAACATACACCACCTGCACAGCGTGAACATACATACTGTGCAGCAACATACACCACCTGCACAGCGTGAACATACATACTGTGCAGCAACATACACCACCTGCACAGTGTGAACATACATACTGTACAGCAACATACACCACCTGCACAGTGTGAACATACATACTGTACAGCAACATACACCACCTGCACAGCGTGAACATACTGTACAGCAACATACACCACCTGCACAGCGTGAACATACATACTGTACAGCAACATACACCACCTGCACAGTGTGAACATACATACTGTGCAGCAACATACACCACCTGCACAGCGTGAACAAAATAATGTGCATATGTGCATCTAAGTAAAATTAGATCATTTAAAAGACAAACCAGCCATTGCATGCAAATGCTGACTGCATGTGGTCAGCGAGTTGCAGTAATTGCCGACAGAAGCATGGCCAGCAAAACTGCTGTAAGTGAACTGGTGTAAGGTTATAAACCAGGTAACTATTTCCCTTTATGTGTGTTACTTTCAGTACAACTGTATCAAGCGACGTGGATCGGCCCCTTTGCGTACAATCACTGTGACGGATGCTGTGAGTGACCTGCCACCCATTGAGAACGGGGCCAAAGAAGAGGAGATTTCATACCAGGGAGAACCCCAGACCCATTTCCAGAGACTGGTGAGTACTCATGTTCCATCTCTTATTCAAATGGGTATTGAGAATGACTCATGATCTGTGATAGCATAGTGGTTAAATGCGACAGTCCCTAGATTTAGACAGGCAGATAGTGGAGTGGTTAGGACATGGAACTTGTGATTGGAAGGTCTGGATTTGAATCTACTTTGTTATCGGATAATCCCCTGAGGGGTGAAAGGTGCAGATGTTTTTGATGTCCAGCATATGTGCAGACATGCTAATGTATGTGTGAACCCCCATCATGTATATATACATGCACAGATTATCAGATACACATTTTGAAGATACTGTAAGTCATTTAGCCATTTCAGTGGATGGAAATATGAAACAACCAACATACGTGCTGTGGATTATGGAGTGAGGAGACTTGGCAGAAACATAATGCCCGTAGTGTGGCCACACCATGTGCTTACACACGTTGAAACATATTGTTCAGCACCAAGAAAACAAACAAACAAACAAGCAAAACACACACACACACACACACACACACACACACACACACACACACACACACACACACACACACAAACAAACAAACAGACAAAAACAGCAAACTTACAGGTTTCGTTTTCAAATTGGACATAGGGGATGGTGGTCTGGGTGCTGGTCTTTTTGTTGAGATTATGAGTCATGTAGTGTAGCATGCACTTGCTGACTGCTGTATCAACCCAAAGTCATGTAGTGTAGCATGCGCTTGCTGACTTCTGTATCAACCCAAGGTCATGTAGTGTAGCATGCACTTGCTAACTGTTGTATCAACCCAAAGTCATGTAGCGTAGCATGCACTTGCTGATTGTTGTATCAACCCAAAGTCATGTAGTGTAGCATGCACTTGCTGACTGCTGTATCAACCAAAGTCATGTAGTGTAGCATGCACTTGCTGACTGTTGTATCAACCCAAAGTCATGTAGTGTAGCATGCACTTGCTAACTGTTGTATCAACCCAAAGTCATGTAGTGTAGCATGCACTTGCTGACTGTTGTATCAACCCAAAGTCATGTAGTATAGCATGCACTTGCTGACTGCTGTATCAACCCAAAGTCATGTAGTGTAGCATGCACTTGCTGACTGTTGTATCAACCCAAAGTCATGTAGTGTAGCATGCACTTGCTGACTGCTGTATCAACCCAAAGTCATGTAGTGTAGCATGCACTTGCTAACTGTTGTATCAACCCAAAGTCATGTAGTGTAGCATGCACTTGCTGACTGCTGTATCAACCCAAAGTCATGTAGTGTAGCATGCACTTGCTGACTGCTGTATCAACCCAAAGTCATGTAGTGTAGCATGCACTTGCTAACTACTGTATCAACCCAAAGTCATGTAGTGTAGCATGCACTTGCTGACTGTTGTATCAACCCAAAGTCATGTAGTGTAGCATGCACTTGCTGACTGCTGTATCAACCCAAAGTCATGTAGTGTAGCATGCACTTGCTAACTGCTGTATCAACCCAAAGTCATGTAGTGTAGCATGCACTTGCTGACTGCTGTATCAACCCAAAGTCATGTAGTGTAGCATGCACTTGCTGACTGCTGTATCAACCCAAAGTCATGAAGTGTAGCATGCACTTGCTAACTGCTGTAATGGTTGAGATGACAAGTCATGAAGTGTAGCATGCACTTGCTGACTGCTGTAATGGTTGAGATGATAAGTCACGTAGTGTAGCATGCACTTGCTGACTTCTGTAATGGTTGAGATGATAAGTCACGTAGTGTAGCGTGCACTTGCTGACTTCTGTAATGGTTGAGATGATAAGTCATGTAGTGTAGCATGCACTTGCTAACTGCTGTAATGGTTGAGATGACAAGTCATGTAGTGTAGCATGCACTTGCTGACTTCTGTATCTACCCAAAGTCATGTAGTGTAGCATGCATTTGCTAACTGTTGTAATGGTTGAGATGATAAGTCACGTAGTGTAGCATGCACTTGCTAACTGCTGTAATGGTTGAGATGATAAGTCACGTAGTGTAGCATGCACTTGCTGACTTCTGTAATGGTTGAGATGATAAGTCATGTAGTGTAGTATGCACTTGCTAACTGCTGTAATGGTTGAGATGATAAGTCACGTAGTGTAGCATGCACGTGCTGACTTCTGTAATGGTTGAGATGATAAGTCATGCAGTGTAGCATGCACTTGCTAACTGCTGTAATGGTTGAGATGATAAGTCACGTAGTGTAGCATGCACTTGCTAACTGCTGTAATGGTTGAGATGATAAGTCATGCAGTGTAGTATGCACTTGCTGACTGCTGTATCAACCCAAGGTCATGTAGTGTAGCATGCACTTGCTGACTGCTGTATCAACCCAAAGTCATGTAGTGTAGCATGCACTTGCTAACTGCTGTAATGGTTGAGATGATAAGTCACGTAGTGTAGCATGCACTTGCTGACTTCTGTAATGGTTGAGATGATAAGTCATGTAGTGTAGCATGCACTTGCTAACTGCTGTAATGGTTGAGATGATAAGTCACGTAGTGTAGCATGCGCTTGCTGACTTCTGTAATGGTTGAGATGATAAGTCATGCAGTGTAGTATGCACTTGCTAACTGCTGTAATGGTTGAGATGATAAGTCACGTAGTGTAGCATGCACTTGCTGACTTCTGTAATGGTTGAGATGATAAGTCATGCAGTGTAGTATGCACTTGCTAACTGCTGTAATGGTTGAGATGATAAGTCATGTAGTGTAGCATGCACTTGCTAACTGCTGTAATGGTTGAGATGATAAGTCACGTAGTGTAGCATGCACTTGCTAACTGCTGTAATGGTTGAGATGATAAGTCATGCAGTGTAGTATGCACTTGCTAACTGCTGTAATGGTTGAGATAATAAGTCATGTAGTGTAGCATGCACTTGCTAACTGCTGTAATGGTTGAGATGATAAGTCATGCAGTGTAGCATGCACTTGCTAACTGCTGTAATGGTTGAGATGATAAGTCACGTAGTGTAGCATGCACTTGCTAACTGCTGTAATGTTTGAGATGATAAGTCATGTAGTGTAGCATGCACTTGCTGACTTCTGTAATGGTTGAGATGATAAGTCATGTAGTGTAGCATGCACTTGCTAACTGCTGTAATGGTTGAGATGATAAGTCATGCAGTGTAGCATGCACTTGCTAACTGCTGTAATGGTTGATATGATAAGTTATGTAGTGTAGCATGCACTTGCTAACTGCTGTATCAACCCAAAGTCATGTAGTGTAGCATGCACTTGCTAACTGCTGTAATGGTTGAGATGATAAGTTATGTAGTGTAGCATGCACTTGCTAACTGCTGTAATGGGGTTGAGGTAAACAAGATAAAAATGGTCCCATAATCCAGTGACAGGGCCACACGTGAGATGTAGAGACCTTACTGCTCTTAGGTCAGTGATGTTGGGGCCAGGTTCCTCTCCTCTCCACCCCCTTGGGAATGCCTGGGGCTCTTTCGGTAAAAACAGTGTCCTCACCTTCTGAAAATTCTGTGTTAGAAGTTTCATCTTTTCTGTCACTGTCTTTCTTTCTGCCTTGCTCCTTTGCTTGCTGTACTCTATCATGTTCTGCCTTGCTGGTCCATTCCCCTTTATGTGTTCTTCACAGTCTGACGTATTTTGTATTAGTGTTGGTACATGTATAAATTACATTTCTGGTTCTAAAGAAATGTGATGTGCAAAATCAGTTTTAGGTAACTTAGGCCAGTTTTCAAACATGTCTTTATGTCCATAGTTATATTTACATTTGTATTCAGGTTCTTTTCTTTAAGTCCTCAGATTATGAATTGGATGAAATTTTCAGTGCCAGAAGCGTGTCCGTAGATTATGTGTGTGTGAATGCATTGTTATGTGTTGTGTGTACTTTATTTTCTTTTCCAGGTTTTTTGTTTTTTTCGCAATCATTGAGGTCTTGAGTACATTTTGCAAAGGTCATAGCCCTGATATGGCTCAGCACAGTCAGTTGGGCTTTAGACAGTAATGATAATAATAACCACTTCTCTCCCTTGCTGCTTTACCTTCCCTTACCTGAAGAGAATAATAGTGATAATTTCAGTTGTATAGCGCACATAGTGTTTGTCAGAAGTGTAGTTGTTGCAATTTGCAGGAACAGAGCATAACCATATTTTCAATCAAACAAAAACAGGCTGAAGCACCAGGAGGTGCCCCATGGGGATGCCGGGGGCTCTTTCAGTATAAATAGTATCCAACCTTCTGGAAATTCTGTGCTAGAAATTTCCTGTTTTCTGTCATTCTCTTTGTTTCTGCCTTGTTCCTTTGCTTTCTGTCATTTCTACCTATCATTTTCTGCCTTATGGTCCATTCACCTGTATGTGTTCGATAAAGTCTTAAGAACTTTTTCTTAGGATTGATACTTGGGTACATGTATTAAATGCATTTTTGGCTCTAAGGAGGTAAGATATGCGGAAGCAATTTTAGGTAATTTATGCCTGTTTTAATATATGTTTTGGTGTCCTTAGGTATGTTTATATTTGTATTCAGGTGTGTTTTTTTAAATTCCATGTGTGATAAATTGGATGGAATGGTCAACGCCAGGGCATCTGCTTAGATTATGTGCGCGAATGCATTGATACATGTACTTAATTTTCTTTTCCTTTTTCCTGTTGAAGTATTGTGTGTGTGTTGAACTGATTATAGCCCTGATAATAAGTGATATGGCTCTATGTAGATGGCTGGGCTTTAACACTTTGCATCGTCAGCTGGCTATTTGACCTAGCCCTGATAATAAGTGATATGGCTCTATGTAGATGGCTGGCTTTAACACTTTGGCATCGTCAGCTGGCTATTTGACCTAGCCCTGATAATAAGTGATATGGCTCTATGTAGATGGCTGGGCTTTAACACTTTGGCATCGTCAGCTGGCTATTTGACCTAGCCCTGATAATAAGTGATATGGCTCTATGTAGATGGCTGGGCTTTAACACTTTGGCATCGTCAGCTGGCTATTTGACCTAGCCCTGATAATAAGTGATATGGCTCTATGTAGATGGCTGGGCTTTAACACTTTGGCATCGTCAGCTGGCTATTTGACCTAGCCCTGATAATAAGTGATATGGCTCTATGTAGATGGCTGGGCTTTAACACTTTGGCATCGTCAGCTGGCTATTTGACCTAGCCCTGATAATAAGTGATATGGCTCTATGTAGATGGCTGGGCTTTAACACTTTGGCATCGTCAGCTGGCTATTTGACCTAGCCCTGATAATAAGTGATATGGCTCTATGTAGATGGCTGGGCTTTAACACTTTGGCATCGTCAGCTGGCTATTTGACCTAGCCCTGATAATAAGTGATATGGCTCTATGTAGATGGCTGGGCTTTAACACTTTGCATCATCAGCTGGCTATTTGACCTAGCCCTGATAATAAGTGATATGCTCTATGTAATGGCTGGGCTTTAACACTTTGGCATCGTCAGCTGCTATTTGACCTAGCCCTGATAATAAGTGATATGGCTCTATGTAGATGGCTGGGCTTTAACACTTTGGCATCGTCAGCTGGCTATTGACCTAGCCCTGATAATAAGTGATATGGCTCTATGTAGATGGCTGGGCTTTAACACTTTGGCATCGTCAGCTGGCTATTTGACCTAGCCCTGATAATAAGTGATATGGCTTTATGTAGATGGCTGGGCTTTAACACTTGGCATCGTCAGCTGGCTATTTGACCTAGCCCTGATAATAAGTGATATGGCTCTATGTAGATGGCTGGGCTTTAACACTTTGGCATCGTCAGCTGGCTATTTGACCTAGCCCTGATAATAAGTGATATGGCTCTATGTAGATGGCTGGGCTTTAACACTTGGCATCGTCAGCTGGCTATTTGACCTAGCCCTGATAATAAGTGATATGGCTCTATGTAGATGGCTGGGCTTTAACACTTTGGCATCGTCAGCTGGCTATTTGACCTAGCCCTGATAATAAGTGATATGGCTCTATGTAGATGGCTGGGCTTTAACACTTTGGCATCGTCAGCTGGCTATTTGACCTAGCCCTGATAATAAGTGATATGGCTCTATGTAGATGGCTGGGCTTTAACACTTTGGCATCGTCAGCTGGCTATTTGACCTAGCCCTGATAATAAGTGATATGGCTCTATGTAGATGGCTGGGCTTTAACACTTTGGCATCGTCAGCTGGCTATTTGACCTAGCCCTGATAATAAGTGATATGGCTCTATGTAGATGGCTGGGCTTTAACACTTTGGCATCGTCAGCTGGCTATTTGACCTAGCCCTGATAATAAGTGATATGGCTCTATGTAGATGGCTGGGCTTTAACACTTTGACATCGTCAGCTGGCTATTTGACCTAGCCCTGATAATAAGTGATATGGCTCTATGTAGATGGCTGGGCTTTAACACTTTGACATCGTCAGCTGGCTATTTGACCTAGCCCTGATAATAAGTGATATGGCTCTATGTAGATGGCTGGGCTTTAACACTTTGGCATCGTCAGCTGGCTATTTGACCTAGCCCTGATAATAAGTGATATGGCTCTATGTAGATGGCTGGGTTTTAACACTTTGGCATCGTCAGCTGGCTATTTGACCTACTTCCCTGCAGACGTGCCAGCTGCCACTGACTACTTTCCCTGGAAACGTGCATTTTTAGGCCACTTTGAATTTTATTTTCACAGGCGCCCCAAATGACTAACATCAACATGTAGGGTATGGTTAGAAAGGTAATTTAATCCTCTTTTAGGATATCTACAGTATAAGGTTTGTTCAGACATGCTTTGAGGTTATTTGTGCAATGAAATATCATGGTTGAGGAGCATTTCAGACAAGCATTTCATCCATTCAGCAGATGTAAACAAAACCGAAAAAAGAGGCTCACCAATTCTCCATGACTTGTATCATCTGATCAGAAGCTCAGAAAAGTACACACACACACAAAAATTCCACAGTCCTGAGTGAACAGCGACATTGCGCATTCGCAGGGCGTTCCATTTTGCCTTTGTTTCAGTGAAGCACGCGGTTCGGGTGACGTTCTCCGCGCCCAAAAAATTCTTTAAATAGACTTTTTACTCGGGAAATCACTCTCACAGTATTTAGAAATGGTTACTTGATACTATAATAGAGGTTGTTTCCCTAGACCATAACTGGCTTCACGTAGGAATTTTCTAACGCAAGACGCTAGAATCCTAGCGTTATGTTGTCAACGGTGAGCTTGCTGAACACTATACCCCTAGCGTTCCAGCACCTGCAGTTCTCCGCGAGAAAGTTAGCGGGCTAGCGTTACGATGTGAAAAAGTTAAACATCAATAACACGCACCAGAAACCACAGCAACGTAAACACTTGGACCCATGACAAAGCGAAGATCCAGATAATATAAATAAGTATTCACAGACAATGCACATGTGCATATGCAAGCGCACGCACACGTACGTGCACACCACACACTCAGGATGCTGAGCTAGGGTGAGCCTTGACCAGCTACCCATTCACAAATAGATGGACTGGAAGCTGCACACACATAGAAAGTGTCCTGGGTACAGTTCACATCTGTGCAAACTTTTGCGAGAAGGTTAAAAGGCAGAGTCTGTACTTTACACCATACAGGCTTTAGGGACCAGTCTGTACTTTACACCATACAGACTTTAGGGACCAGACTGTACTTTACACCATACAGACTTTAGGGACCAGTCTGTACTTTACACCATACAGACTTTAGGTACCAGTCTGTACTTTACACCATACAGGCTTTAGGTACCAGTCTGTACTTTACACCATACAGACTTTAGGGACCAGTCTGTACTTTACACCATACAGACTTTAGGGACCAGTCTGTACTTTACACCATACAGACTTTAGGTACCAGTCTGTACTTTACACCATACAGGCTTTAGGTACCAGTCTGTACTTTACACCATACAGACTTTAGGGACCAGTCTGTACTTTACACCATACAGACTTTAGGGACCAGTCTGTACTTTACACCATACAGGCTTTAGGGACCAGACTGTACTTTACACCATACAGACTTTAGGGACCAGACTGTACTTTACACCATACAGGCTTTAGGGACCAGTCTGTACTTTACACCATACAGACTTTAGGGACCAGTCTGTACTTTACACCATACAAACTTTAGGGACCAGTCTGTACTTTACACCATACAAACTTTAGGTACCAGTCTGTACTTTACACCATACAGACTTTAGGGACCAGACTGTACTTTACACCATACAGACTTTAGGGACCAGTCTGTACTTTACACCATACAAACTTTAGGTACCAGTCTGTACTTTACACCATACAGACTTTAGGGACCAGACTGTACTTTACACCATACAGGCTTTAGGGACCAGACTGTACTTTACACCATACAGACTTTAGGGACCAGTCTGTACTTTACACCATACAGACTTTAGGTACCAGTCTGTACTTTACACCATACAGACTTTAGGGACCAGTCTGTACTTTACACCATACAAACTTTAGGTACCAGTCTGTACTTTACACCATACAGACTTTAGGGACCAGTCTGTACTTTACACCATACAAACTTTAGGTACCAGTCTGTACTTTACACCATACAGACTTTAGGGACCAGAGTACAAAACCAGTTCACTTTTCGTTGATGTGCAGGCCTTGGTGGTCATTTCTTTTTCTTTTTTTTAAATTTTTTTTAAAGAACCTAAATGTGTGTAACCGAGCATGGAAAAGCCAATTTAATGTGCAAAACTTAAATTTTTGTGTTTTTGACTCAGATTATGAAAATATATTGATTAACGTGTAAAAAGCAGAATGAATTTATCTATCATAGTTTTTATTATTAGACTATTAACTTTGTAGATGTATTTTTTATTAGACTATGAACTTTGTAAATGCATTTTTTAATAGACTAGGAACATTGTAGATGTATTTTCTTTTTTATTAGACTATGAACTTTGTAAATGTATTTTTTATTAGACTGAACTTTGTGAATGTATTTTTTATTAGACTATGAACATTGTGGATTTTTTTTTTATTAGACTATGAACATTGTAGATGTATTTTTTTTTATTATAAGACTATGAACTTTGTAAATGTATTTTTTATTAGACTATGAACATTGTGGATTTTTTTTTTATTAGACTATGAACATTGTAGATGGGTTGTTTCTTTTTTATTAGACTATGAACTTTGTAAATGTATTTTTTATTAGACTATGAACTTTGTAAATGTATTTGATAAAAAGACATTTTTGATTTAAAAAAATGCTTTTGGGTGTGCTTTCATTAATAAAGATATGATTATACTTTGGTAGATTGAAGATTAATTGTAAAAAAACTTGAAATATGGAGAAATCTCAGTTGACCCAGTGTTGACCATATCCAGCTATTTTTAGCCATAGGTATGACCAGCTAGCTGCATCTTCAGACAGGTTTTCCCATGCTGCGTCACACATTTTCACTTGTGTCAGGCTATTATAATATGTTACCTACTCCCCACCAAGCCTTAAAGATCATTCTGTAGCTTAGATAAGTGTGGACACATATGGGTGGAACTCACATAGAGTCGTCCTAGTAAGATGAATCCCTATGAAGTAAAACAAATGCTAAACACACTCCCTTACTTACCTCCTTAACCCTCACCCTATCCACTAGCATCCTGTGTTTTCAACATTGATAATAAAGCAAAAGCTTAATCCTTTGACTTCCTTACCCTGTCCACCTACAGGAAGCTGGTGGATAGGGTGAGGAAGTCAAAGGGTTAAGTGTTTGCATTTGGTGGATAGGATGCGGGAGTCAAAGGGTTAATTATACTGAAATGAGCCAGTCAATTGCATACACAGTATCTAATGAAAAAATGCGTATACTATGAATTCCAATCTGTGTAACCCGTTGGCAGAATGTAGTGTCATTTGCATACACAGTATCTAATGAAAAAATGCGTATACTATGAATTCCAATCTGTGTAACTCATTGGCAGAATGTAGTGTCATTTGCATACACAGTATCTAATGAAAAAATGCGTATACTGTGAATTCCAATCTATGTAACCCGTTGGCAGAATGTAGTCCCCAAAAATAAAGGTGACCAGATCAGATCATGGTAACTCCAATCATAGCACAAAGATCCAAATAATTATACCACTGAGGACTGTACTTGATTGTTACAATGTTTAATGCAGCAAATTGTGCTCTTTGTACCAGGTCCGAGGCAAGCCATCGACAGCGGTGTTGCGAGACCATGTATGTAAGGAAATGACCCCTCTAGTAGTGGCTCGTATGAGTTATGTGCCCCTGACCTGTGGTGCTGACTGGAGAGACCTTCCCAATATTATCATTGATCTGCCTGATGGGACCAAAACTCACAAATTGTAAGTGACACTTTGATTTAAGTTGGATTACTCAGTAATTGTGTCAGCCAAGAAGCAGTATTTGTGTCATCTAAGGAAGTAAAATTGTGCTCGGAAATTGTTAGTGCCAAAACAGTCTTAGAAATCGTGTCAAAAAGACTTAGAAAGACGCAGAAATCATGACAACATGACTCAGAAATCATGTCATGTGGCACTCAGAAATTGGGAATGTGATGCGTAGAAATTGTTTCAGAAAGGCTCAGAAATAATTGTTATTTGATGCTCAGAAATTGTCAGAAATACATGTAGTTAGAAATTGTGATTTGTTAGTCTTTTGAAAATACATCATCCAGGAGTCCAGTTGTAAAGTGCAGTCAGGATATTTTGGGGGAATTGTTTTCTATTTCATAACTTTGAACTATACTTGTCATTTTCAATGTTCCTTCTGCCTGCATTGTTCATCTTCTTTTTCCACCTTTCCTCCTCATTCCAATGTGATGTTCTTTTCTGCTTCTTTTAAGAACTTCCATTTTTATCATCATCATTTCTGTGTATCGCAGGATATATTCCCACCATGACAAGCAGAACGGCAAGAGTAAAAATGGCAGTCTGCGAGGCGTGTGCAGCTGTGCCACGGGCAAAGCATGCGACCCGACAGACCGACAGTCGAACACTCTGATCCCCTGGAGCTTGCCCCACACGGGCAACCGCCACAACCATTGGGCAGGGCTGTATGGACGACTGGGATGGGATGAGTATTTCTCCACCACCGTCACTAGTCCTGAACCAATGGGCCGACAAGTGAGATGATAGAAGACTACTTCATTTTGACAGAGTGTGTGTGTGTGTGTGTTTGTTTTTTTTTGTGGTTTTTTTTGGTTGTTTGTTTGTTTGTTTCTGAGGGGGTGGTGGGATGGTGGGAAGACTCAGTCTACATCTACAATTAAATAAACATTTATTGTATAGAAAGGGTTTGCAATCATTTTTGGTGGGGGGAAGTCTACAATTCTTCCTTTTATGTTAGGATAAGTCTACAACTTTTTGTTTGTTTATTTACTTGTATGTATATTAACCCCTTGACTGCCAACATTTTTTTACATCTGGTGTTTTCCATATGCCAGGGAAAAATGTTGCATCACTACCATGTACATTAAAACAACTATTGCTTCCATGTTTGTGGGAATCTATGCATGAAATTACACAGAATGATGCATTAGGTATGACAAAATATATTTTCAGATGTGTGTAGTAATTTTGTATTCTTTTTTGTTTCTATGGTGAGTGGTTATGATTTTTTTGTGGGAATTTTCTCAAATTTCCCTTCCTTGCACATTGTCTGTTTTTATTAGTCCTGTATTATGTTCCCTGTGGTGATGCCGGGGACTCTTTCAGTATAAATGATATTCCCACCTTCTGGAATTCTGTGCTAGAAATTTCCTCTTTTCTGTCACTCTTTTTGTTTGTGCCTTGTTGCTTGCTTTCTGTCATTTCTTCCTATCATTTTCTGCCTTGCTGGTCCATTCATCTGTATGTGTTCAATAAAGTCCTGTGTACTTTCTCTGATAATTGGGGACATGTATTAAGTGCAGTTTTGGCTCTATGAAATGAGATATGCGGAAGCAATTTTAGGTAATTTAGGCCTGTTTTTATATATGTTTTAGTGTCCTTAGTTATGTTTAAATTTGTATTCAGGTGTTTTTTTAAATCCTCTGTGTGATAAATTGGACGGAGTGGTCAGTACCAGGGGCATCTCCTTAGATTGTGTGTATGAATGCATTGATATGTGTACTTAATTTTCTTTTCCTTTTGGTGTATGTTTTTCACAAAGTTATTACAGTAATCCATGTATTACAACATTGACAGGGTCGGGTTCTGCATCCTGATCAGCATCGAGTAGTCAGTGTGCGTGAGTGTGCCCGATCGCAGGGGTTTCCAAGACACTTTCAGGTTCTGTGGCACTCTCTGTGACAAGCATAAACAGGTGAGCTGACCCACTGAATGTACATGATCAATTCCACACTAAAAGCTTTTGATTTTTGTTGGGAAAATCTCTCTCTCTCTCTCTCTCTCTCTCTCTCTCTCTCTCTCTCTCTCTCTCTCTCTCTCTCTCTCTCTCTCTCTCTCTCTCTCTCTCTCTCTCTCTCGATAGCATGTTGTAAAGACAGATAATCATAGAACAACATTGGAACACCTGTGGTCAAAATCTTTAAACTACTGTTTGCAGGTGATAGTATTCATGAGAAACCTCTGTATATGTACAAAGCCAGCTTAGCTGGTCATACGTATTTTTTATAGGCTTCAGAAGTTTGGGGTCTAAATGATTGTTTAACTTCATTTACACCAAATCAGAAACCATTTACACCAAATCAGAAACCATTTACACCAAACCAGAAACCATTTACACCAAATCAGAAACCATTTACACCAAATCAGAAACCATTTACACCAAATCAGAAACCATTTACACCAAACCAGAAACCATTTACACCAAACCAGAAACCTATAGCTTACCTGACCAGTTAAGCTGTCTGTCGTTGGCCAAAAGTTTGTGGTTGTCCATAGTAAGTCACATGATCCACATGTGATCTGCCTTGACCAGTGTTACATGACACACATGTGATCTGCCTTGACCAGTCAGTGTTACATGATCCACATGTGATCTGCCTTGACCAGTGTTACATGACACACATGTGATCTGCCTTGACCAGTGTTACATGATCCACATGTGATCTGCCTTGACCAGTCAGTGTTACATGACACACATGTGATCTGCCGTGACCAGTGTTACATGACACACATGTGATCTGCCGTGACCAGTCAGTGTTACATGATCCACATGTGATCTGCCTTGACCAGTCAGTGTTACATGACCCACATGTGATCTGCCTTGACCAGTCAGTGTTACATGACCCACATGTGATCTGCCATGACCAGTCAGTGTTACATGATCCACATGTGATCTGCCATGACCAGTCAGTGTTACATGACAACACTAACACCCCACACAATCAGACAGCACTAACACCCCACACAATCAGACACCCCACACAATCAGACAACACTAACACCCCACACAATCAGACAATGCTAACACCCCACACAATCAGACAACGCTAACACTCCACACAATCAGACACCCCACACAATCAGACAACGCTAACACCACACATAATCAGACAGCACTAACACCCCACACAATCAGACACCACACAAAATCAGACAGGACTAACACTCACACAATCATACAACACTAACACCCCACACAATCAGACACCCACACAATCAGACAACAGTAACACCCCACACAATCAGACAACACTAACACCCCACACAATCAGACAACGCTAACATCCCACACAATCAGACACCCCACACAATCAGACACCCCACACAATCGGACAACACTAACACCCCACAGAATCAGAAAACGCTAACACCCCACACAATCAGACAACGCTAACACCCACACAATCAGACAACACTAACACCACCACACAATCAGACAACACTAACACCCCACACAATCAGACAGCACTAACACCCCACACAATCAGACAACACTAACACCCTACACAATCAGACAACACTAACACCCCACACAATCAGACAAAGTAACCCCACACAATCAGACAACCCACACAATCGGACAACACTAACACCCCACACAATCAGACAACCCACACAATCAGACAACTAACACCCACACAATCAGACACCACCCACACAATCAGACAACACTAACACCCACACAATCAGACAACACTAACACCACACACAATCAGACAACACTAACACCCCACAATCAGACAACACTAACACCCTACACAATCAGACAATGCTAACACCCCACACAATCAGACAACCTAACACCCACACAATCAGACAACACTAACACCCCACACAATCAGACAACGCTAACACCCCACACAATCAGACAACACTAACACCCCACACAATCAACACCGACACAATCAGACACCCCACACAATCAGACACGCTAATACCCCACACAGACAAAACAACACCCCCACACAATCAGACAACGACTAACACCCCACACAATCAGACAACACTAACACCCCACACAATCAGACAACACTAACACCCCACACAATCAGACAACACTAACACCCCACACAATCAGAACACTAACACCCCACACAATCAGACAAGCTAACACCCCCACACAACAACAAACCCCACACAATCAGACAACACAAAACACCCCACACAATCAGACAACACTAACACCCCACACAATCAGACAACAACTAACACCCCACACAATCAGACAACACAACACCCCACACAATCAGACAACACTAACACCCACACAATCAGACAACACTAAACCACCACCACACAATCAGACAACACTAACACCCCACACAATCAGACAACACCTAACACCCACACAATCAGACACCACCACAATCAGACACTCCACACAATCAGACACAACACCCACACAATCAGACACCCCACACAATCAGACAACACCCACACAATCAGACACTACCCCACACAATCAGACAACACCTAACACCCCACACAATCAGACAACACTAACACCCCACACAATCAGAACAACCACTAACACCCCACACAATCAGACAACACTAACACCCCACACAATCAGACAACACCAACACCCACACAATCAGACACCCCACACAATCAGACACTCCACACAATCAGACAACACCCACACAATCAGACACTCCCACACAATCAGACACAACACCCCACACAATCAGACACCCCACACAAATCAGACACCCCACACAATCAGACAATGCTAAAACCCCCACACAATCAGACAACACCCACACAATCAGACACCCCACACAATCAGACACACCCACACAATCAGACAACGCTAACACCCCACACAATCAGACAACACCCACACAATCAGACACCCCACACAATCAGACACCCCACACAATCAGACACCCCACACAATCAGACACCACACACAATCAGACAACACCCCACACAATCAGACACCCCACACAATCAGACACCCCACACAATCAGACAATGCTAAAACACCCACACAATCAGACAACACCCACACAATCAAACAACATCCACACAATCAGACACCCCACACAATCAGACAATGCTAACAACACCCCACACAATCAGACAACACCCACACAATCAGATAACGCTAACACCCCACACAATCAGACAACACCCACACAATCAGACAACACCCACACAATCAGACACACCCCCCACACAATCAGACAATGCTAACACCCCACACAATCAGACAACACCCACACAGATAACGCTAACACCCCACACAATCAGACAACACCCACACAATCAGACAACACCCACACAATCAGACACCCCACACAATCAGACAATGCTAACACCCCACACAATCAGACAACACCCACACATCAGATAACGCTAACACCCCACACAATCAGACAACACCCACACAATCAGACAACACCCACACAATCAGACACCCCACACAATCAGACAATGCTAATACCCCACAAAATCAGACAACATCCACACAATCAGATAACGCTAACACCCCACACAATCAGACAACACCCACACAATCAGACAACACCCACACAATCAGACACCCCACACAATCAGACAACACCCACACAATCAGATAACGCTAACACCCCCACACAATCAGACAACACACCACACAATCAGACAACACCCACACAATCAGACACCCCACACAATCAGACAATGCTAACACCCCACACAATCAGACAACACCCACACAATCAGATAACGCTAACACCCCACACAATCAGACAACACCCACACAATCAGACAACGCAAATTGACTGCTTTCTCTTCACACACGGCTGTTCAGCAGCCAAGGGCAAGGCCGTGTAAGCTGCTAACAACCACAGAGCTAGACAGGAAAACAATTCCCATCCTGCTTTAGCTCAGTGGCAATCCCCGGTGTCAGACTGGACATATGGCAAAAAGAAAGGGAAAATCGCAAATTCTCTTTCACTCACATTAGACTTTCATTGAATACACGACGAGCTGACCAGACTCGGGCAGGAGATTGGCTTACCTATAAATTACTGGCAGTGGAAAAAAGAGTTTGGTCATATGCACACTAACAGTATTTCACAAGAAACACGTTGATTTATTTGGTCATATACACACTAACAATATTTCACAAGAAACACGTTGTATGCACATGCTAAATACACTTCATTTTTGACATGATCTACAAGCCGCTTACAGTATACACACAGAGCTTCATGATACACTGAATCAGAAGTTTAAATATTAAACACGATGTAAGATGCAATTTATGTGTAGACTACGTAAAACATAGTCTAGGTAGGGCCTCAAGACCTGGCCAGCTCATGGGTTTATATACAGGCTTAAGGCATGTGCCATGGTTACCATACACGTGGCACCTGTGACGTTGGAGATGTCATCTTGAGAAACTGAAAGTGAAGGACACCCACTTCCACATCCTCATCCATTTTCACAAGCCAAGGAATTTGAGGTTCATATGACATGACCAAGTTTTCCTGTCTCCAGCCCTCTACTTCTGTCTTTCCCTCACTTCCTTTCTCTTCATTAAAGTCATCCAACAATTGGCAATAGTGGCAAGATCTACGTCCACCCAACTGTGTTGTGACGTGGACAGTTGGTTAATCCTGGCATAGTGAAAAACCTTTATGCACATGTGAGCTGCATAACCGGTCCTGAGAAATGTAACCTGTCCCTGAACCAGACCTTCAACTTCTTGGGGTTAAGATTTGACACTTTATCCACATTTTTTGCTCTCACCCTGCCCAACATTGAGAAATGGGATGCCCTCCTCTCCTGCCTATGACAGTCAAGGACGGCCGTAGTGAGGTCCATCACTTTCCTGATAGGTATAGTGGAATCCCTTGCCTCCATCATGTTTCCAAGCTGGGCCCTGAAACACCCTCCACAACGAGCCTTCTGTCCCAGTCCCTTCATGCCTGAAATTTTACTCTGCCACTGGGACATGGTTCTTGGAGGCAAAAGTGTCGTGGACAGACCCACTTACCCTACTGGCCTGTGTTCTGATCTTGACTTCCCCACATAAGGTCGCCCTCTGCATGGACCCTCCACCTACAGCTGGGAAGCCCATGCAGGAGTTGTACACACAGCAAGCTGATGGTCAGTGGAACAGTTGTACTGTTGTATCAACTACTGGAACTTGAACACTCCATAGCTTCTACACACTGGGGAGGGGCGCACTCAGTGGACCTCTGTCTTTGAGCTGGACCCCTCCCCCTGTGATGTCACGAACGACAGATTTCCCTGTTTGCAAGGCTCGTAACGGGCAAGCTGAATGTTCTGGCAGACTCCAGATGGAATGGATCCTGAACAAGAATGCCCTGCATGGGTGATGGTTTCACCTGCATATTAATCTGTTTGTGACAAAGTGTTTCACCTGCATATTAATCTGTTATTTTTGAAATATTGCTGTGTGTTCAATTTTTGTAAAGGTCAATGGCTTAACAAACATACTGTTTTGACACTCCTTTGATAGATTATGTTTTTCTGTAAGCACCTATGGAGTTAGTTTTACGTTATTGATTCTTGCAAATCCATTGGTGTATTTATTGTTGTTTTGCACAGGCGAGATTTTATATCCCCCTCCCCCTAATTGTTTTATTTTATAAATCTGTGTGTGCTCCAATAACTTTCTTCTAGAAAAAAAGCATTCAGCCATCCCTGAAATCCTCAGATTTTATTCATAAATTGACTATGTCTCTGTTCATCAAACAGAATTAAGTGCATTGAATTTAATTTGAATGTGTTCAGGGAGGATTCATTGCCTCAAGCACTCAAAACTGTTTGATATGCGATCCATTCACAATATGTCAGTGATGATCTGGTGGATTCCTAGAGCTTGCACAAAACACCAAGTGCTAGCAAAGTCTTGAAATGAAAACAGGGCAGGTGGATAGGTGGGGGGGGGGGGGGGGTACACCCATATAAAGGTGACCTAGCACCATCACAGTGATTGAAGCAATAAAATGGCTGCAAACTAACTAGTGCTTATGGTGTGTGTGTGTGTGGGGGGGGGGGTACCCATATAAAGGTGACCTAGCACCATCACAGTGATTGAAGCAATAAAATGGCTGCAAACTAACTAGTTCTTATGGTGTGTGTGTGGGGGGGGGGGTACCTATATAAAGGTGACCTCGCACCATCACAATGGTTGAAGCAATAAAATGGGCTGCCAACTGATTGAAGCGATAAAATGGCTGCAAACTGATTGAAGCAATAAAATGGCTGCAAACTAACTAGTTCTTATGGTGTGTGTTGGGGGGGGTACCCATATAAAGGTGACCTAGCACCATCACAATGATTGAAGCAATAAATTGTCTGCAAACTTAGTTCTTATGGTGTGTGTGTGTGTGGGGGGGGGTACCCATATAAAGGTGACCTAGCACCATCACAATGGTTGAAGCAATAAAATGGCTGCAAACTAACTAGTTATTATGGTGTGTGTGTGTGTGGGGGGGGGGGGGTACCCATATAAAGGTGACCTAGCACCATCACAATGGTTGAAGCAATAAAATGGCTGCAAACTTAGTTCTTATGGTGTGTGTGTGTGGGGGGGGGGTACCCATATAAAGGTGACCTAGCACCATCACAATGATTGAAGCAATAAAATGGCTGCAAACTTAGTTCTTATGGTGTGTGTGTGTGGGGGGGGGGGGGTACCCATATAAAGGTGACCTAGCACCATCACAATGATTGAAGCAATAAAATGGCTGCAAACTTAGTTCTTATGGTGTGTGTGGGGGGGGGGGGGGTACCCATATAAAGGTGACCTAGCACCATCACAATGATTGAAGCAATAAAATGGCTGCAAACTTAGTTCTTATGTGTGTGGGTGGGGTGGGGGTGGTACCATATAAAGGTGACCTAGCACCATCACAATGATTGAAGCAATAAAATGTCTGCACAACTTAGTTCTTATGGTGTGGGCTGGGGTGACTTCAGTGTTCCTGTCTCAGTACTGGTCGCAAAGGGTTAATCTCTCACCAATATTGCATGTTTTAGGTGGAACGCGGTTCCTCCATGTCTGCAAGATGCATCGGTCTGGAGATTGGCAGCGTCTGAATGGCGTGCCAGCAAACAGAATGGAAGATGCCCAGCTAAAACAGAATGGAAGATGCCCAGCAAAACAGAATGGAAGATGCCCAGCAAAACAGAATGGAAGATGCCCAGCAAAACAGAATGGAAGATGCCAGCAAAACAGAATGAAGATGGCATGCCAAAGACTACACAAGTGTTGAACACAACATCTTCAGCTGGTAGCACAGAAAAAGTGTAGATTAGCTTTGTATAAAAATGTTAGGGTGGTTTTATTTTGGGGTTTTGAGTTTTGTTTGTTGGTTGTTAAACAGTTGGCATCCAAGACTAGAAGCTGATAATGACAATAGAGAAATTTCAGTGCGCTTATTCACTGATATGAATGGCAGAGTCAGCAGATAACTCCGGTGAACAAATGTACGAATGTTGTCAACACTGAAATGACAAAGTGACTTGCTATAAAGTTGGTACAAAATCTTGGCTTCATACTCACTCATGCACTATGGTCACTTTCACTGAACCCCTCAGTGTCCTGGTAAAAGCTTCATGATTATTTGGATGCTTTGTTTCTGGAGCATTTCTGTAGGAATGTACAGGACCAAGTCCTCAACCATCACCAGTTTTCCTTCACTCGCTTGCAGCATCATTTGAAGTATCATAACAACATGCAAACTTACATCGTTTAAAAATCTGTCATATTGTAATAGACCATCTAATAAAATACAATGGTAAAATACAGCGGTGAGCTTTTGGTTTGGCAATCTACATGGTCAGGCCATGTCTGACAATAAATGTTGTTGATTTTTTTCCCCAGTTTTTTCCAGTTGCTGCCCTGGAGGTTGATGGTGAGAGGAGCTGTAGCAGGCAATATTTCCTGTCATTCCACTTGGTGAAGGTGACATTGCTGTAATATGTGTTCAGCTGTCTGGTCGGCTTGACTGCAGGGGCAGATTGGTGAAGATGTCGACATAAATTTGAGCACCACCAATATCTTGCCAAGTTAAAGGTTGTTTCCTGTTTAGACAGGAGGGTGCAGAAGTGATGAAAATATGGTCTGTTGAATTCTGAGCACTATGAACGTTCTGTCTAGTTAATAGTTGTTTCCCTTCTGTATGGATTTTGTGACAGCCAGAACTTGGCAGAGGAGTCACAAAGGAAATAAGGAGTCTGTAGTTTGCAGCAGGAAATGACATGGAAGAAAACAGAGTGACAGTGAATGGCATTCAATGGATTTGAGGACATTGCAGAGGTGAATAAAAGTGAAGAACAGTGTGATGAGAAAAAGATTGATGATACCGAGTCTTGAAAATGAGACGAGCAGCAGCAAGGTCTGAATCTTCAGCATTGACCAAAGAGTAGAATCAGGATAGCGAGCAAGAAGCGAATTACAGTGATGTAACTTTGAATGGATACAGAATGTGTATTTCAGAAAAGTGCAGAAAACTGAAGAAATAAAAGTGAAGTGGTTTCAAATAATTTACTTTAAAGAATTATAGCTATTGACATTATCATACTGAAAATGGATGCTAAAAATAGATATGAACATGTCTGTGTGTATGCATGTATATGTGTATTTAAGTACATATATGTATGTGTGTGTATGTATGTGTTTGTAAATAGTCTGCATGTAAATATGTATGTATGTATGTACATTAATTCATTTTTAGCCCAAAGAAATGTAAAGTGCTTATTGGCACTTTTAAGTACAACAGGTCAGTTTTTATGTATGTTTTTATGTATTTACTTATGTTTGTGCATTTGTATTCAGGATTTTGTTTATTTAATCTCCATAGAGATTAATTGGGTGGAATGGCCAGCGCCTCAAGAATATTCGTGTGAATGTGATTATGCGTAATTTTCTTTCCCCTTTTTTTTCCAGGGTCATCGATGTGTTTATATGTGTGCGTTGTCATGGAGATGGTTATAGCTCTGAGCAGTCAGCTGGACTTTGACACTGTAAGATGCGTGTGTGTTGTCATGGAGATGGTTATAGCTCTGAGCAGTCAGCTGGACTTTGACACTGTAAGATGCGTGTGTGTTGTCATGGAGATGGTTATAGCTCTGAGCAGTCAGCTGGACTTTGACACTGTAAGATGCGTGTGTGTTGTCATGGAGATGGTTATAGCTCTGAGCAGTCAGCTGGACTTTGACACTGTAAGATGCGTGTGTGTTGTCATGGAAATGGTTATAGCTCTGAGCAGTCAGCTGGACTTTGACACTGTAAGATGCGTGTGTGTTGTCATGGAGATGGTTATAGCTCTGAGCAGTCAGCTGGACTTTGACACTGTAAGATGCGTGTGTGTTGTCATGGAGATGGTTATAGCTCTGAGCAGTCAGCTGGACTTTGACACTGTAAGATGCGTGTGTGTTGTCATGGAGATGGTTATAGCTCTGAGCAGTCAGCTGGACTTTGACACTGTAAGATGCGTGTGTGTTGTCATGGAGATGGTTATAGCTCTGAGCAGTCAGCTGGACTTTGACACTGTAAGAATGCGTGTGTGTTGTCATGGAAATGGTTATAGCTCTGAGCAGTCAGCTGGACTTTGACACTGTAAGATGCGTGTGTGTTGTCATGGAGATGGTTATAGCTCTGAGCAGTCAGCTGGACTTTGACACTGTAAGATGCGTGTGTGTTGTCATGGAGATGGTTATAGCTCTGAGCAGTCAGCTGGACTTTAACAATTGTGAATTTTTTTAGTCTGTTTGTTTCCCTGGCCCTTTTTCACCACATCAGACAAGTGCTGGTTGAGCCAAACAGGTTTCCCTGGCCAGTTTTCACCACATCAGACAAGTGCTGGTTGAGCCAAACAGGTTTCCCTGGCCAGTTTTCACCACATCAGACAAGTGCTGGTTGAGCCAAACAGGTTTCCCTGGCCAGTTTTCACCGCATCAGACAAGTGCTGGTTGACCAAACAGGTTTCCCTGGCCAGTTTTCAGTCAGAAGATGCCCTGGGTCACATCATTTCAGCCTGTCAGCCATCCACACCCACAAGCCCAGGTTAAGCTTTTCACGACATGATGCGAGAATCATCGCTACGCCTGCCTATTCTGTCAGGACACCCCGCTCGCTATGGCCAAAATGTCGTTGTGGACACATAGCGAGAATCCTCGCGACGCCTGTTCTAAAATCAACTACATCAGTACATCACTGGAAATTCCCTCAAAACTTGTAGAAACTGCACAATGGAACCCTTTACGTCATCTGATACTATTTTTTCAACTTAACGGGGACACTTTCATTGGTTAATTTGTGTTGAAAGTAACCAACCCCGACGCTTTGTCTCTTCAGGTTCCCCGCGTTGTTCAGACAGCAGTAAACATGGCTAGTCGTACAACTTTCACGGCCGTAGAAGTAGCAGAACTGATCATGCAGGCTGGTTCTCAAGATGATCTAGACATTGATCATTATGAAAGCAGCAACTAAAGTGCTGAAGAGGAAGATTTTGAGGATGATGTGCCAGAAAACGACAACGATCCTGCTTATTCAACGGATGAAGACAAAGTTGAAGTGCAAGCATCACTGACAGTGACATCTTTCACTCGGGTAGTCAGGCAACAAATCATTTGGTCTTGGAGCCAGATTTTTAGCTAGAAATAAGTTGTCCTGATCAATGTGAAGCCGACACTGAGGTCGACACTGCCAGTGATGACATCGGCGATGAAGTTGATCCACCACCTGGGTGAAAAGTCTTCGGAAATTTCCACAAATACCTGTTTTATCAGCTGCTGAAACATGCGGTTTGCAGCCCTTCGTCTTTCAAGACATCGCCGACCCTACACCATTATGTTCCATTATGTTACCTATATGTTTTAAAATGTTGAAATGTTGTCTTTTATGTCCTTTTTTCTACAGTTTTTGGCCATCATATGCTAAAAATGACACTTTGTATGAATCTCTTGTGGCTGTTTGGGATTTTTTATTTTGACACTTATGCTGACATTTTCAAAAGCACAAATCACTAACTATATGAATCTTTACAGAAACTGTTTTTACTTCACCAGGGAGATAAAAGAATTATCTGCAAAAGTTGTTCTAACATCAATAAGTTAGCTTTTACGGCCTATTCAGGAAAATTAAATAAAAATGACCAAAATAGGGTGTCCTCAGGGCATTTCTGCTTCCTGCCTCTAGCATGCACAGGGCATAGTAGCTGTAGTGAGGCAGCGTAGTGAAAAGGTTAACTGGCCACCATTTTATTCCTGGCTAACATCCTTACTGACTGGATGCAAATTTGGCCAACTTTCACCTTTTTGCACCTTTTGCTTGTCTTTTAACTGGCGGTTTGCTTTTTTTTTTCTCTCTCTCTCTCTTCAGTCATTATGACTGATTTGAGCAGCAATTGAGAACTTTTCCTTCCGATCCAGGTTGATCATGGTGAAATTGATCCACTATCAGATCGTCCCCAGTGGGTCCTGGGAAATTCTGAGTTAGAAATTGCCTCTTTTTCTATCACTCTGTTTCTTCCTTCTTTGCTTGCGCCATTTCTTCTGGTGATCTTCTGCCTGGCCAGCCCAGTCACCTGTGTATGTTCAATTAAGACTTACATACTTTCTGTCTGGATTGGTAATGGGTACATGTATTCAGTGTGTTTTTTGGCTCTAAGGAAAGATGACGTGCAGAAGCAGTTTTGGGTTATTTAGCCCTGTTTTTATATGGATTAGTGCCTTTAGTTATGCTTAAATTTATGTTCAGGTGTTGTTGTTTTTTTTTCTTAAATCCCCCAGTGGTAAATTATATGTGTCAGTGCCTTTAGTTATGTTTACATTTATGTTCAGGTGTTTTTTTGTTTTTTTTCTTAAATCCCCCAGAGGTAAATTATATGTGTTAGTGCCTTTAGTTATGTTTACATTTATGTTCAGGTGTTTTTTTGTTTTTTTTTCTTAAATCCCCCAGTGGTAAATTATGTGTTAGTATCTTTAGTTATGTTTACATTTATGTTCAGGTGTTTTTTTTGGTTTTTTTCTTAAATCCCCCAGTGGTAAATTATATGTGTTAGTGTCTTTAGTTATGTTTACATTTATGTTCAGGTGTTTTTTTGTTTTTTTCTTAAATCCCCCAGTGGTAAATTATATGTGTTAGTGTCTTTAGTTATGTTTACATTTATGTTCAGGTGTTTTTTTGTTTTTTTCTTAAATCCCCCAGTGGTAAATTATATGTGTTAGTGTCTTTAGTTATGTTTACATTTATGTTCAGGTGTTGTTGTTTTTTCTCTTAAACCCCCCAGTGGTAAATTATATGTGTTAGTGTCTTTAGTTATGTTTACATTTATGTTCAGGTGTTGTTGTTTTTTTCTCTTAAATCCCCCAGTGATAAATTATGTGTTAGTGCCTTTAGTTATGTTTACATTTATGTTCAGGTGTTTTTTGTTTTTTTTCTTAAATCCCCCAGTGGTAAATTATATGGATTAGTGCCTTTAGTTATGTTTACATTTATGTTCAGGTGTTGTTGTTTTTTCTTAAATCTCCCAGTGGTAAATTATATGTGTTAGTGTCTTTAGTTATGCTTACATTTATGTTCAGGTGAACGTTTTTAAAATCCGCTAGTACTAAATAGGATGGAATGCTCAAGATGAGGGGTGTATCCTTAGATTGTGTGCATGAATGCATCAAGTACTTTTCTGTTCCCAGTGTGTTTTCTTTCCAGTGAAGTATGGTGTGGTGTACTGTTTGAGATGTTATAGCCTTGATATAGCTCTGTGTGAAGTGTGGTGTGGTGTACTGTTTGAGATGTTATAGCCGTGATATAGCTCTGTGTGAAGTATGGTGTGGTGTGGTGTTTGAGATGTTATAGCCTTGATATAGCTCTGTGTGAAGTATGGTGTGGTGTGGTGTTTGAGATGTTATAGCCTTGATATAGCTCTGTGTGAAGTATGGTGTGGTGTAATGTTTGAGATGTTATAGCCTTGATATAGCTCTGTGTGAAGTATGGTGTGGTGTAATGTTTGAGATGTTACAGCCTTGATATAGCTCTGTGTGAAGTATGGTGTGGTGTACTGTTTGAGATGTTATAGCCTTGATATAGCTCTTTGTGAAGTATGGTGTACTGTTTCAGATGTTATAGCCTTGATATAGCTCTGTGTGAAGTGTGGTGTGGTGTTTGAGGTTATAGCCTTGATATAGCTCTGTGTGAAGTATGGTGTACTGTTTTGAGATGGTTACAGTCTTGATATAGCTCTGTGTGAAGTATGGTGTGGTGTTTGAGATGTTATAGCCTTGATATAGCTCTGTGTGAAGTATGGTGTACTGTTTGAGATGTTATAGCCTTGATATAGCTCTGTGTGAAGTGTGGTGTGGTGTTTGAGATGTTATAGCCTTGATATAGCTCTGTGTGAAGTATGGTGTGGTGTACTGTTTGAGATGTTATAAGCCTTGATATAGCTCTGTGTGAAGTGTGGTGTACGGTTTGAGATGTAATAGCCTTGATATAGCTCTGTGTGAAGTATGGTGTGGTGTAATGTTGAGATGTTATAGCCTTGATATAGCTCTGTGTGAAGTATGGGTGGGTGTTTGAGATGTTATAAGCCTTGATATAGCTCTGTGTGAAGTATGGTGTACTGTTTGAGATGTTATAGCCTTGATATAGCTCTGTGTGAAGTGTGGTGTATTGTTTGAGATGTTATAGCCTTGATATAGCTCTGTGTGAAGTATGGTGTGGTGTTTGAGATGTTATAGCCTTGATATAGCTCTGTGTGAAGTATGGTGTACTGTTTGAGATGTTATAGCCTTGATATAGCTCTTGTGAAGTATGGTGTACTGTTTGAGATGTTAAGCCTTGATATAGCTCTGTGTGAAGTGTGGTGTACTGTTTGAGATGGTTACAGTCCTTGATATAGCTCTGTGTGAAGTATGGTGTGGTGTTGAGATGTTATAGCCTTGATATAGCTCTGTGTGAAGTATGGTGTACTGTTTGAGATGTTATAGCCTTGATATAGCTCTGTGTGAAGTATGGTGTGGTGTTTGAGATGTTATAGCCTTGATATAGCTCTGTGTGAAGTATGGTGTGGTGTTTGAGATGTTATACCCTTTGATATAGCTCTGTGTGAAGTATGGTGTGGTGTTTGAGATGTTATAGCCTTGATATAGCTCTGTGTGAAGTATGGTGTACTGTTTGAGATGTTATAGCCTTGATATAGCTCTGTGTGAAGTATGGTGTACTGTTTGAGATGTTTATAGCCTTGATATAGCTCTGGGGTGAGTGTGGTGTACTGTTTGAGATGTTATAGCCTTGATATAGCTCTGTGTGAAGTATGGTGTACTGTTTGAGATGTTATAGCCTTGATATAGCTCTGTGTGAAGTGTGGTGTACTGTTTTGAGATGTTATAGCCTTGATATAGCTCTGTGTGAAGTATGGTGTGGTGTTTGAGATGTTATAGCCTTGATATAGCTCTGTGTGAAGTATGGTGTGGTGTTTGAGATGTTATAGCCTTGATAAGCTCTGTGTGAAGTATGGTGTGGTGGTTGAGATGTTATAGCCTTGATATAGCTCTGTGTGAAGTATGGTGTGGTGTTTGAGATGTTATAGCCTTGATATAGCTCTGTGTGAAGTATGGTGTGGTGTTTGAGATGTTATAGCCTTGATATAGCTCTGTGTGAAGTATGGTGTACTGTTTGAGATGTTATAGCCTTGATATAGCTCTGTGTGAAGTATGGTGGTGGTTTGAGATGTTATAGCCTTGATATAGCTCTGTGTGAAGATGTGGTGTACTGTTTGAGATGCTTATAGCCGTGATATAGCTCTGTGTGAAGTATGTGTGGTGTGTTTGAGATGTTATAGCCTTGATATAGCTCTGTGTGAAGTATGGTGGTGTAACGTTTGAGATGTTATAGCCTTGATATAGCTCTGTGTGAAGTATGGTGTGGTGTGTGTTTGAGATGTTATAGCCTTGATATAGCTCTGTGTGAAGTGTGGGTGTGGTGTTTGAGATGTTATAGCCTTGATATAGCTCTGTGTGAAGTATGTTGTGAATGTTTGAGATGTTAAGCCTTGATATAGCTCTGTGTGAAGTATGGTGTGGTGTTGTTGAGATGTTACTAGCCTTGATATAGCTCTGTGTGAAGATGTGTGGTGTATTGTTTGAGATGTTACAGCCTTGATATAGCTCTGTGTGAAGTGTGGTGTCTGTTTGAGATGTTATAGCCTTGATATAGCTCTGTGTGAAGTGTGGTGTGGTGTTTGAGATTTAAGCCTTGATATAGCTCTGTGTGAAGTATGGTGTACTGTTTGAGATGGTTACAGTCTTGATATAGCTCTGTGTGAAGTATGGTGTAGGTTTGAGATGTTATAAGCTTGATATAGCTCTGTGTGAAGTATGGTGTACTGTTTGAGATGTTAAGTCCTTGATATAGCTCTGTGTGAAGTGATGGTGTGTGTTTGAGATGTTAAGCCTTGATATAGCTCTGTGTGAAGTATGGTGTGTACTGTTTGAGATGTTATAGCCTTGATATAGCTCTGTGTGAAGTATGGTGTACGGTTTGAGATGTTAAGCTTGATATAGCTCTGTGTGAAGTAGTTGGTGTAATGTTTGAGATGTTATAGCCTTGATATAGCTCTGTGTGAAGTATGGTGTGGTGTTTGAGATGTTATAGCCTTGATATAGCTCTGTGTGAAGTATGGTGTACTGTTTGAGATGTTATAGCCTTGATATAGCTCTGTGTGAAGTGAGGGTGTATTGTTTGAGATGTTACAGCCTTGATATAGCTCTGTGTGAAGTATGGTGTCTGTTTGAGATGTTATAGCCTTGATATAGCTCTGTGTGAAGTATGGTGTACTGTTTGAGATGTTATAGCCTTGATATAGCTCTGTGTGAAGTATGGTGTACTGTTTGAGATGTTAACCCTTGATATAGCTCTGTGTGAAGTATGGTGTACTGTTTGAGATGTATAGCCTTGATATAGCTCTGTGTGAAGTATGGTGTAGGTTTTGAGATGTTATAGCCTTGATATAGCTCTGTGTGAAGTATGGTGTACTGTTTGAGATGTTATAGCCTTGATATAGCTCTGTGTGAAGTATGGTGTGGTGTTTGAGATGTTATAGCCTTGATATAGCTGTGTGAAGTATGGTGTGGTGTTTGAGATGTTATAGCCTTGATATAGCTCTGTGTGAAGTATGGTGTGGTGTTTGAGATGTTATAGCCTTGATATAGCTCTGTGTGAAGTATGGTGTACTGTTTGAGATGTTATAGCCTTGATATAGCTCTGTGTGAAGTATGGTGTACTGTTTGAGATGTTATAGCCTTGATATAGCTCTGTGTGAAGTGTGTGTACTGTTTGAGATGTTATAGCCTTGATATAGCTCTGTGTGAAGTATGGTGTACGTTGAATGTTTAGTGAATAGCTCTGTGTGAAGTGTGGTGTACTGTTTGAGATGTTATAGCCTTGATATAGCTCTGTGTGAAGTATGGTGTGGTGTTTGAGATGTTATAGCCTTGATATAGCTCTGTGTGAAGTATGGTGTGGTGTTTGAGATGTTATAGCCTTGATATAGCTCTGTGTGAAGTATGGTGTGGTGGTTGAGATGTTATAGCCTTGATATAGCTCTGTGTGAAGTATGGTGTGGTGTTTGAGATGTTATAGCCTTGATATAGCTCTGTGTGAAGTATGGTGTGGTGTTTGAGATGTTATAGCCTTGATATAGCTCTGTGTGAAGTATGGTGTACTGTTTGAGATGTTATAGCCTTGATATAGCTCTGTGTGAAGTATGGTGTGGTGGTTGAGATGTTATAGCCTTGATATAGCTCTGTGTGAAGTATGGTGTGGTGTACTGTTTGAGATGTTATAGCCGTGATATAGCTCTGTGTGAAGTATGGTGTGGTGTGGTGTTTGAGATGTTATAGCCTTGATATAGCTCTGTGTGAAGTATGGTGTGGTGTAACGTTTGAGATGTTATAGCCTTGATATAGCTCTGTGTGAAGTATGGTGTGGTGTACTGTTTGAGATGTTATAGCCTTGATATAGCTCTGTGTGAAGTGTGGTGTGGTGTTTGAGATGTTATAGCCTTGATATAGCTCTGTGTGAAGTATAGTGTACTGTTTGAGATGGTTACAGTCTTGATATAGCTCTGTGTGAAGTGTGGTGTGGTGTTTGAGATGTTATAGCCTTGATATAGCTCTGTGTGAAGTGTGGTGTATTGTTTGAGATGGTTACAGCCTTGATATAGCTCTGTGTGAAGTGTGGTGTGGTGTTTGAGATGTTATAGCCTTGATATAGCTCTGTGTGAAGTGTGGTGTGGTGTTTGAGATGTTACAGTCTTGATATAGCTCTGTGTGAAGTATGGTGTACTGTTTGAGATGTTACAGTCTTGATATAGCTCTGTGTGAAGTATGGTGTACTGTTTGAGATGTTACAGTCTTGATATAGCTCTGTGTGAAGTATGGTGTACTGTTTGAGATGTTACAGTCTTGATATAGCTCTGTGTGAAGTATGGTGTACTGTTTGAGATGTTACAGTCTTGATATAGCTCTGTGTGAAGTATGGTGTACTGTTTGAGATGTTATAGCCTTGATAAGCTCTGTGTGAAGTATGGTGTACTGTTTGAGATGTTACAGTCTTGATATAGCTCTGTGTGAAGTATGGTGTACTGTTTGAGATGTTATAGCCTTGATATAGCTCTGTGTGAAGTATGGTGTGGTGTTGAGATGTTATAGCCTTGATATAGCTCTGTGTGAAGTATGGTGTACTGTTTGAGATGTTATAGCCTTGATATAGCTCTGTGTGAAGTATGGTGTACTGTTTGAGATGTTACAGTCTTGATATAGCTCTGTGTGAAGTATGGTGTACTGTTTGAGATGTTATAGCCTTGATATAGCTCTGTGTGAAGTATGGTGTACTGTTTGAGATGTTATAGCCTTGATATAGCTCTGTGTGAAGTATGGTGTACTGTTTGAGATGGTTACAGTCTTGATATAGCTCTGTGTGAAGTATGGTGTACTGTTTGAGATGTTATAGCCTTGATATAGCTCTGTGTGAAGTATGGTGTACTGTTTGAGATGTTATAGCCTTGATATAGCTCTGTGTGAAGTGTGGTGTACTGTTTGAGATGTTATAGCCTTGATATAGCTCTGTGTGAAGTATGGTGTGGTGTTTGAGATGTTATAGCCTTGATATAGCTGTGTGAAGTATGGTGTGGTGTTTGAGATGTTATAGCCTTGATATAGCTCTGTGTGAAGTATGGTGTGGTGTTTGAGATGTTATAGCCTTGATATAGCTCTGTGTGAAGTATGGTGTACTGTTTGAGATGTTATAGCCTTGATATAGCTCTGTGTGAAGTATGGTGTACTGTTTGAGATGTTATAGCCTTGATATAGCTCTGTGTGAAGTATGGTGTACTGTTTGAGATGTTATAGCCTTGATATAGCTCTGTGTGAAGTATGGTGTGGTGTACTGTTTGAGATGGTTTCAGCCTTGATATAGCTCTGTGTGAAGTATGGTGTGGTGTTTGAGATGTTATAGCCTTGATATAGCTCTGTGTAGTTGGCTGGGCTTTAGGCAACACTAACCATTAGATCAACTAGTTTCTGACTGTTAGGGTGGATAAATTTGTGGAGCCCAGTTCAGGTAAAAATGAACTGGTCTCTGACTAACGAATTTGGATGCAGTCTTTCTTCAGGGAGGCATTAGATGAAGCAGGCTCATTTGTCTTCTACAAATTCGGAAGCAAGTTCAGAAGGGAGCGGTTTGGCTTTTGTAGCAACTTTTTTGGAACTAGTCACCTGTCCCTTGAAGATACGAACAATGCAATCATCCTTCTACCAGTCCTCCTTCTTTCCCCTGGTTCCAGATGTGACCAGTTTGATGGCTTATAGCTCTGTCAACCATTTTTGGAAAATGAGTTTTGCGCAGCCCCCCTCAGCCCCCCCAATCTAAAGACTGAAAACTGGCCAGAGGAACCTATTTGGCTAGGCTGGCACTTGTCCCTTGCAATAAGCGTAAGCTAGCACTTGTCCCTTGCAATAAATGTAAGCTAGCACTTGTCCCTTACAATAAGTGTAAGTAAACAGGGACTTAAGAAGGAATCCTTATCCCTCTCCTTCAACCCTGAAGTAACAAAACTTGTGGAGTGTTAGTTGTTTTAACTCACTCAGTACGGAGAGTTTTTCCCCTTGCGTTTCCCCAGGGACGGCCCATTTTGAAGGGTTAGGAAACAAATCACAAAAAATACAAAACATAAAGGAACAAAATGAAACTTCAGATCTGAATATTTACATGCTGGGTTAGTTCGTGCCAAAATATTAAGTTCTTCCTTGAATTTTTCTTCTTCATGTGCCACGTTGAAAATACCCCACATTTTGTGGTCAGGATCACCGTACAGTCACACACTTTGATCAGCTCCATGAACACAGTCAAAGGTGAGAAGGTCTTTGTATGCACAAAACAACATGAATAAAGTAGACTTTGCTCTGGGTAAAAAAAAAAAAAGATTATTAGTATTATTATATGAATAAGTGTTACAAATTGTTACACAGGGGAGTTATGGGGGCGTGGCACTCAAATGAGACATGTAGGCCACAAGAGCCAGGGAAGGAGGCAAAGTGGGAGAAAAACTAAAATCTTCGTGCTAGTCATGCATAGGAAAGTGAATGAAACCTCCATCAGACATGCGACTCGCTGTACTTGGCTCGCTGACTGCTCGCCTCTCGTGATGTGTACGCCCACCTCCCTCCCACTTCACTGTCGTCTGAAACTGGGTCACTGTCAGTACCTTCTTGCTGGCAGCTTCCATCACTTGATACACTTTCATCATTATCTTCAGCATACTCCTCGAGTCCAATCCTTCAGTTTGAAGCACTTCAATCACTTCAGCAGCAGTAAAACGCCGCCGTCGCGATCTACTTTGTTCGAAAACTCGTACTCGCCTGCGACGCCATTTTCGACACGAATGCAGATTACCAGTCGTAGTGGGGTGCCGAAGTCAATCGTTTCCTGACGAGTGTATGTCTACGGAATCTCACGAAGCAACTTTCCCCTTGACACGTTTGCAGTGACCAGTGTGGCTATGGTAGACCTGCAAGGTCTAAAGGGGAGCGTCGAAAAAATTTTTAATTATCGAAACCGCTATAGCGTTCCGTCGTACCGAGTGAGTTAAACCAGACACATATCATGACATGTGGTTACTGGTTTCATACTTCCTTGCAGGCGAGTTTACAGTCTGATGTGTTGGGCATTTTGCAGGCGAGTTTACAGTCTGATGTGTTGGGCATTTTGCAGGCGAGTTTACAGTCTGATGTGTTGGGCATTTTGCAGGCGAGTTTACAGTCTGATGTGTTGGGCATTTTGCAGGCGAGTTTACAGTCTGATGTGTTGGGCATTTTTTTAGTTTGTGTACCGCAATACAACTAAATCGGAAAAATGTTTTCCAAATGTACATAAAATAATAAACGTCAAGAACCTAATGTGTTGTTTGCTGTTTTGAAAACAATGCTTAAAAAAACTTCCACTATGCTCCGTCTCCCTCAATGCATATATGCTTGTGCACAATACAAAAAAATATACATTCCTGGCCTTTACAGAACCAGGTCAGTCTAGTTTAATAATGAATCAGAAAAAACACTAAAGAAGAATATGAATGCGTATTTAATACAACAAAACGACAGGCGCAAATTTTCGGCCAACTGGCCTTTGTCATGCGTAAGATTACAAAAAAAACCACTAGATACACCAGCAGGGAAGTTTCAGTCTTTTTTCTCAAATTTTTTTTATCTAGTGTTTGTTTGTCTGTAATCTTACGCTTGACAAAGGCCAGTTGGCCGAAAATTTGCCCGTCTTGTTTTGTATTAAATACGCGTTCATATTCTTCTTTCATGTTTTTTCTGCTTCCTGTTTGCTTGAATGCGGGCAGTCACACTTGTTTTGGATTTCCAAATAATGTCAAGATCACAATAGTTTGTAAGGGAAGATTAATTGTGTGTGAATGTTTCACAATTTCCTTTTATCAAGTCTCTCACCAAAACACACAACACAAATATATTTATAAACCAAAGTGATAAATTCATCATATGGTAAACCACAAAAACATCTACAACCATTCACAAAGTAAAGATTGCACACAATCAAGAGCTGGACATTGGAAACGGGCTTCAGTCAAACTGCCATGTCTGAAGCTCACCTACACAACAAATCCAAATTCAACTTGAAATCTTCATTCCTGCAACAAGTCCAGAACCAAGATTTCATGGATTTAATATAAACAACTCATTTCTTTCCTGTTGATAAAGCATTCATGAGAAAATTGCTCTATAATTATCACTCGTTTTAAAAAAAAAATCAACAAAAACTGTTGCTGTGTTGACGTCAATGCTATGCGTAAATTTGGGGAACAAAAACGGCTTGTCCAAATAAGCAAGAGCTTCATCATTTCAAAGGACAAACAAGCTGAGAGTGTCCCTGTTTCCATAAACAAACCAACATATACATCATCACAAACAAAAGTCCCCCCAAAATTGTTTATTATGACAAAATATAACGCGTATGTACAAAATTTACAGTATTTTGAAATGTACAACCAACTTTAAGCATACATCAGGCAGTGTTACACTTCCGCACTTTTCATTTAACTATGGAAAAAGTACAGCCTCTGAAATGACCGGCTCATAAATATTAAAAACACTTATGTATTTTCATTATATTCCATTAAATCCTTTCCTGGACTTAAAATGTCTTTCAATCATTTCAACCTTTAAAAAAATGAAAAGTTCAACTAAACAAATTAATGGAAATGAGCTTAACAGTTTAAAGAGGTTGTGTGCATGCCAAATAGATCGTGTTGTTAAAATGCTATCATTGTCATGCAGATTTCATATCCAATGTGTTCTCTCTCAATTGGGTATGCACTTCTAAGTTTAAGGAAATCTACGTTCTCTGTAATTAAATGAAATTCCATCTTTCAAAATAAAATTTGTGCTGGTATAGATCCGACTTGCACACTTTTTGAGGGATTCTGAGTAAGTATGTCAACTTGTCAATCTTCCTTCATTTGTAGAAACACGAATTTTAGTTGTTTGCAATGTCACAGCTTTCTAGTGCTAATGCTTCACCTCTCAGCCATTTAAGCTGTCAAGATAACAAGTAAAATGGCTGGTGCTCTAGTTCTGCAGAACACTAACATTTTCTACAAACCAGCCAGGCTACTAGATTTTAATTTCAACTAAACCACATATATTTTCACCAGTCTGATATTTCCCACAATGAGTATTATATATATCCTTTTTATGCCAATGAGCCTAGTTTGCTGTATGAATTGCACAAAAATGACTGAATTAGTCAAGCAAAAAGATGGTCAGACTACATTCTGAAGACTGTTTTTGTGAGCAAGGAAACAAGAGGGAGATTCTTATAACATACATGTACACAGCAGATGATTGATCTCTAGTCTAATGAGGGTTTTCTGAATCAGACAATAAATGATGCAACAGGAATCAGTCAAGCTTGTCTGTGCTATCGGCGACGTGCATATTCTTCAAGAACAAATATAGTGTGGTCCCTCTCCCCACCACCACCCTGATTTAGATAAAATACAGCTTTTCTCTGCTTTCCCTTTCTGATCAAAACTTTAAAATGCTGGACCAAAACAATCAAAGATGGAGCAATCAGTTGCAGCCTGGTTAAAAAGAATCAAACATTAAACACTGCAGTGAAGTGATCCCCTTCATAACCTACAGGGAATGAGATGAGCTGTGCAGATGTAATCAATCATTCAGCATGTGTCACTACTCTGGTAAGTCCAGATATAAAATGCAGAAGGTAAAATTGCCCTTACAGATTTTCACTTGCACATCTGCTTTCTTAACTCGACTGGATTTTGCCCATGTGTTTTCTCTCAAAATCTGAGGTAAATTGCATTTTCATTGCCTGAAAAATTCTATAATCTTTGTAATACCAATTAAAAAAAAAAAAACTTGCCATGTTGGCTAGCATTATGTACTTTGTAATAATACCAATTTTAAATCCCAACTGCACTTTTATAATGATATAATTTATTTTCCCACTGTAAAAATTGATGTAGACAGCAAAAATTTTATCTCTATACATATTTGACTAAAAAGACTTGCCATGTCAGAAAGCATTATGGAGTGGTAGATCAACCTATCTGGAGCTGATTTTAACAGCTCCTACTAGTAACAGTGATATGAATCAAAAGTCGCCCCAGCAGGGCTTCATGGTCTGGCTCCTGTAAATACAGACTCTGCCATTTTGAGAAAACTTTCAAAAATGTTGATCACCGAACTGATGTCATTAGTGCTGTGTCTCAAAGACATTTCTCAAAGAAACTTGCTAAAAACTTTGTGATTACAAAAAGTACAACAAAGTTTGAAATGTTCATGCATTTAATACACTCTGGTGCTCTTTGAATGTTTAATTATCAAAAATGTACGATTTTAGGCATGAAAACAGAAAGGCAAGCGCTAACATTTTAACTATTAAAATTCATTCTTAAAAAAAAAATCATGGGAAATGATGGAATAAATTGCTGTGCACCCAAAAGTGTGAATTTTCATCATCTTACCCCTGATCACCTTGCTGGGTCTATTATACAATTTGATCTGTGCGACTTGGTGCTGGCTTCATCAGAACAGGTGCACGTGACACCACTTCCCAAACACTGTAACTGACAATTTAAAAACAATTTAAAAAGAGGGAAATATTTTATTGTAACTTGAGTGATAAGGGCGGCAAAACTTCCCCTAAGGAGGGGCAAAACGCTGACAATGCTTCTGTCTCTTCCTCATTGCTTTATCTCCCTTAGAGTCTACTACAGCCATTGGGAGTTCATATCTTGGCCTTACTTATCACTGCTCCTGTCACAAAGCTTTTTCCGTGACTGGGTTTGTTAGCCCTGCACTCAATTCCCTGACTGGACGATCGATGAAACCTACTTAACTCACCACCAAATTAGGCTGAGTAAAACTTTGAAAACATAAACACACACTTCATGCATGTTCACTGATACATGTGAATCAAATGAGAAGAACATGTGAAAGCATTTCACAATCCTGCTGACTTCATACACATTAGTGAAGTATGCTCCTGTTAGTGACAATATAAATTTAAACAGTCTCCTTCTCAACGTAACGACCAAACATGCTTTAAAGATTCCTTTTGCCAGTAAACAAACAGGACTCCATATGAAATCAGACTTTAAATTAAAACCTGCCAAGACACAAAAAGTATAACATGTCCCATTTCCTCCTCTGTTGTTCAACACCCAAAATTAACCCAATAACCACAGTTTCACTCCTGATCTGTTTAACTCTCTGACCTCCACACCCTACCCACCAGTTTCCTGTCATGTCAGCCATGATAGCAAAACAAAAACTGAAACCCTTTCACTTCCTTACCCTTTCTACTAGCTTCCTGGAGTGGCTGGTGGACAGGGTGAGAGTATGTGGGAAGCTGGTGGAAAGGGTGAGGGAAAGAAGGGGTGGACATGGTTTACACTTTTGCAGCTGGCGGACAGGGACAGGGTGTGTGAGTGAAAGATTTAATTGTCAACCACATCCCCCATGTCTTCTTGTTCAGCATGTTTTCCTGTTGTTGGGCACCGGGTCCTAAAGTGAACGTGATCGGGATCTTCATGGTCTACAGACTGACTGGCCTTAACAGAATAGGAATGTTTCCAGGACAATGGCATCAACAGCAAACATAAAAGCATTTGTGTAAGTTCAACGGGCACTGCAACCACCAAAACACCATGATAAAGATAGAGATACAAGGTAGTAGCAACAGTATCATGCACTGATGCTCACAGGCGAGTGTGAAATACGCCCTTTACAGGCTTTTTTTTTTTTTTTTGGTGGTTTTTTTTTTTTCAATCAAAAATCACACAATGAAATAATGATGATTAATTACTGAAAGCAGTAAGACTAAAGTGCTGGGAAGGGGGACTGTTGGAACATCCTGGTGTCTCATTCAGTTGACTGGTTAACATGCAACAGAAATCCCTGTTTCACAGAAGACTCATGACCTACCCATGATGTTGACTGTACAGTATACTTTCTCTGGAACATTTACTTTGCCTACATAAGCTTAGTTAGCAGTTATACTTAATTTGTTGCTTAGTTAGCAGTTATACTTAATTTGTTCACCCCAACAATTCACCGAATCATATTCATCCCTTTCATCTTTTGAAAATGATTAAAAACATGACATCAGTATTTATAACCATTTGACTCCCTCACCCTATCCACCAGCCACAAACAGTTGACCCATTGACCCCCTCACCCTATCCACCAACCACAAACGGTTGACCCATTGACCCCTCACCCTATCCACCAGCTTCCTGCAGAAAGCTGGTGGACAGGGTGATGGAGTCAAAGGGTTAACTTGTTGCTTTGTTAGCATGGTTGACAATGCAGGATGCTGGTGGACAGGGTGCGGGAATCAAAGGGATGAGACCCCAAGAAAGCCCAAGATATGCCTAATCTTACCTGCATCTACCAGCTAAGGTGAAAGTCATCAATGTTGCCTAATCTAACCTGTGTCTACCTGACCTTACCTGTGTCTACCAGCTAAGGTGAAAGTCATCAATGTTGTCTAACCTTACCTGTGTCTACCTGGCCTTACCTGTGTCTACCTGACCTTACCTGTGTCTACCTGACCTTACCTGAGTCTACCAGCTTAATGAAAGTCATCAATGTTGAAGTTGAGCCGACTTAAATTATACAGCCAGCCATTCAAACGTAAACGCCCAAAATGAAAAACAAAATGCTTGGAATGAAACGAAAATAAATCAGAACACCATTTATAATCCAGAAGCCACTTCACTTGCAAAAGCTATCCCTTTTACAAAGTAATTCTTAGAAAAACTAAGTACAAATAAACCATTTTCCAAAACAGATCATAGGAGGTCTTAAAAAACTATTCAAAATATCTGAACGAGTCCATTCAATCGATATATGCTATGTTGGAGCAATTTTCTAGATGACATAAATGAGCAAAAGACTTTACTTATATCTACTGCACAATGAATAATCAAATCCTAAATGAATCAAAACCTAAATTTCTGGGTTTTCTTTTCTTTTTTTTTTTTCTTTTTTATTCACATCAGACCTCTAACTGTAAAAGGAAACAACCAAGTAATTGCACTGCACATGCTACATTGAGGGTACCACCATCTGACCACACAGAATCATGACTCAGGTGGGAAAATAGGTAACACGCTGAACCAGATATACCGTATTACATATATTACACAGTGACATAAATAAAACGCATATAATGTGTATGCGCCAACGAAATGAAATCACATGAAGTTTATCTCCACGAAATCTATCATGATATACAGTGCCCCTTCAGAATGGACTTTTCTGTTTGAAGCAACTTCCATGCAGATAAGGTACAGTGTGCTGATACTAAGTGAAACTTTACACACTCAAGATTCATCATCCAGTCACTTCCATGCAGATAAGGTACAGTGTGCTGATACTACGTGAAACTTTAGACACTCAAGATTCATCATCCAGTCACTGTTAAAGCATGCAAGCACACAGACGGGCGCGTGCACACACCCACATACCTGCTCTCTTCCCCAGAGTGAGTGAGAAAATACTGCACCACGCAATCCCTGATTCACTTCCATCTGTCCACTGTCATGTACACTCAACAGACAGCTGTACAGCTTTCACCATACAGACGGCTGTACAGCTTTCACCATACAGACGGCTGTACAGCTTTCACCATACAGACGGCTGTAAGCTTTCACCATACAGACGGCTGTACAGCTTTCACCATACAGACGGCTGTACAGCTTTCACCATACACACGGCTGTACAGCTTTCACCATACAGACGGCTGTACAGCTTTCACCATACACACGGCTGTACAGCTTTCACCATACAGACGGCTGTACATCTTTCACCATACAGACGGCTGTACAGCTTTCACCATACAGACGGCTGTACAGCTTTCACCATACAGACGGCTGTACAGCTTTCACCATACACACGGCTGTACAGCTTTCACCATACAGACGGCTGTACATCTTTCATCATACACACGGCTGTGCAGCTTTCACCATACAGACAGCTGTACAGCTTTCACCATACAGACGGCTGTACATCTTTCACCACACAGATGGCTGTACAGCTTTCACCATACAGACGGCTGTACAGCTTTCACCATACACAAACCAAGTGTACACATGGCACGCAATGCTATTCAGAACTCTTATAGCCACACCTATTTATTGCATCAAACAACCAACAATGTTAGTTATTACTATAATACCCACACCCATATTCATTCATTTATTCTGCAAAACACTTAATAAACTTAATAACACTGTCTACTATCAGATAATCACAGCTGAATGAAAATTTGGAGGGCGGGAGAAGAAGGCTCCCATACATCCAAGTATCTAATATCACCCACATCTTTCAAAGACCTCCATTTTTCTCACTTCAGTTACATGTCATTGTCATAAATGCAACACTTCGAATCCTTGAAGGCTAATTTCCGCTGCAAAGCTTTAAAAAACAAAACAAAACAAAACAAAAGACCACCCACCCAAAGAACAGATTGTGATACCAAAACATTTATTGCCAGTTATAACTGCATCACTTCAACTGGGATCGTTACTTCATTTAAACATTCCACACATAATCCACTTCATGAATTGAGCCTATAACAAAGCTGCTGGAAATACCTTACTCACTGAAGTAGGCCTACACAAGTTAGATACGCTGTTGAGATGCGTGAACACTCAAAACAAGTTAGATACGCTGTTGAGATGCGTGAACACTCAAAACAAGTTAGATACGCTGTTGAGATGCGTAAACATTCAAAAAAGTTAGATACACTATTGAAATGCGTGACTACTCAAACAGGCAAACGACCATGAGACTGATCAGCACACAAATATCATACTGAACACTCAGGCCAGCCAATTAACCATGGCTAGTGAGTGCACTATCATCAATCATCAAGCTGAAAAATCTGATCACCTGGTATTCTACAGCTGTGCAAAAAAGCAACATATGTGTGACAGCCCTAACGACTTACCACAGGCTTGCACTTGTCCCAGCAAACAAGCTGCTCTTTGTTAAATACCAGGCTACAATCATGTACCACTTGTATACTCTCACACCTTGTCACACATATTTACATACACGCATATATACATGATACATAGACAGATGGAAAAAGCAAGCTCATTCCTTTTCAAGGCACTTTGCCTTTCAAAGTTGGTCCAAGACAGACAGTTTGTGTTGATACACACAGTTGTGTACACTGTCACACAGACCACACTCCATGGTCCAAGACAGACAGTTGTGTACACTGTCATACAGACCACACTCCATGGTCCAAGACAGACAGTTGTGTACACTGTCATACAGACCACACTCCATGGTCCATACAGACAGTTGTGTACACTGTCACACAGACCACACTCCATGGTCCAAGACAGACAGTTGTGTACACCGTCACACAGACCACACTCCATGGTCCATACAGACAGTTGTGTACACTGTCACACAGACCACACTCCATGGTCCATACAGACAGTTGTGTGCACTGTCACACAGACCACACTCCATGGTCAAGACAGACAGTTGTGTACACTGTCACACAGACCACACTCCATGGTCCATACAGACAGTTGTGTACACTGTCACACAGACCACATTCCATGGTCCATACAGACAGTTGTGTACACTGTCACACAGACAACACTCCAAACATCAGTTCTGAATGAGCAAACTGTTTTGTAAATGACCAAGCAATTCCCTTCATCTTGCTCTCCTTCATGGAGGTTATTAGCATCAGCATTCTTTCTGATCAACAAACAGGAGACAAAGATATACACCAGTGCCGCTGTAGGCAACAATCTGCTAGTGATTTGCGCTTCAAATCTGATGACAAATGATGGCAACATGAACAAAGAGCTTTCCTCATTTCCAACAAAGAAGGAAGATGGAAAATTATTTTCCAACAGGACAGTTTTCAAGTTCTGATACAGTAAAAATGGTACTTTTAGGACATTAGAACTAAACTTGACTGAAGTGAAAGAACTCTCAATGACATGTGCACATGTTTCTATGTTCCAGAAGCATTCAGACAACAAAAGAGAAAAAATCCCTTTCAAGTATCCATATACCGCCAATGTGCAGCACAAGGTAGCGGAAGAATGTAAAAATACTGCAACATGTGCAGAACTGCACTATCCAACTGCAACATGTGCAGAACTGCACTATCCAACTGCAACATATGCAGAACTGCACTATCCAACTGCAACATGTGCAGAACTGCACTATCCAACTGCTACATGTGCAACTGCACTACAATGCTACATGTGCAGAACTGCACTATCCAACTGCTTGTATGTGGACACACCTTTTGTCTCATGCAAAATAATACACGCACATAAAAAATAAAAGCTGAACGACAAACGTATCCCACTGTTTCTCACTCTCCCTCCTTTCCCCTTCAGTCTGTCTTCATTTTCATACTTTTCCTCTTTCTGCTGTTCTTTAATCTGGAGTCTTTTCCAAGTCTCTTCAGTTCTACACATTTCAAAGCCTTTCAAAAATGTATTCAACACAACCATATGAAATCCACTCCATCATCTGTCAAGCTACAAAGACTGAAGAAGATAAGAATTTGCTGTCCTATCTCAATTCTGTCAACAACAACAAAAACAAAACTTTCATGATTGTAATGATGCCTTTCTCAACTCTCCAGCCATCTGTAGCCATACAGGAGTGTAGCAGTAGGTCACAAGTACAACATCTCACTAACTGCTAACAAGTGTTAATGCGTCAAGCTGGCAACAGCTGCAATCAATCTGGCAACACACACTTACAATCAAGCCAACAAAAACACCAACACACACTCACAGTATACAGAAAGCTCCCTATGACAGATCTCCTTTGAGACAGTCAAACAATTTACTTTACAGACTAGCTTGTCCACTTCAAACAGGTTCCACACACCATTATACATGTCACTACATGTCACCATACCTAAAACATGCCCGCCCGTTCATTCATCAATGAAGAGTTATTTCTGAATCTGCACAAAACTCTTTGTCACATTATAATGACAATCAATTCTTTCAATCACTGTCTTCTGTCCACAAGCAGCTTGTTGTGCATGCTAATCCTTGTTCTTTCCAAAGCTGTCACACAACTTGCACACATCCAATAACGACTGCTTGAAAATAAAAATTCATCTGCAGACACCCTCTCAGGGTGTCAGTTTAGAGCCACAACACACACACACAAAAACATACATACATGTGAAACCATAAATTCAGCATGTACTATTCTGTCAGAAAGAGGTGGTAACTGAATCATGTTAGAATCCTTTTTATTATTACAAAGATCATACTAAGACCACTGGACACAGAGAGTCCACTTGCGATCTCACTCTTTCCACTTATGGGAACTTTTTTTCACAGAACACTAAAAGTCACTCCTGGATGCATGTAAAAATGAATAAATAAAACATACAAATAAAAACACCAAACAAATACAGAAGTACAGGAAAGAGAACAGAAGCTCTGCCTGGCTGTAGTGCAGGTGTGTAGGCTGACACCCAGTGTGAAGTTGATATCTCCCACCACATGGCAACAGTCAGTGTACAAGTCACACAAAGCCTACATCCCCATGTAGACTGTGGTCCATGCCCAATATCATTCCTTCAACATCTTCCAATATGTCTGTGTGTTTGTGAATGTTCATGTGGTGTGTGTGTGTGTGTGTGTGTGGTGTGTGTGTGTGTGTGTGTGTGTGTGTGTGTGCATGTGTGTGCGCACAAGCATGTCTAGTTAACTCCCCGGTCAATATACATGTACCAACACACTAGCCTGACACTTGACATCTCAAACCCCTGTATGTTCTACTTGTCCACCCAAACAGCAGAAGCATTCTAACCTGGCTCCTGAACATGACAAAGTCTACAAGTGGGACAGCAGAAGCACAACCTGATTCTTTAACATTCAAGCCGTCAGAGCAAGTAACAACCAAACTGCCCAGTAAGCATCAACTACGTTTTCTTCAACATTCAAACGCTCAACAACATGTACAACACTGGATTCCACACACAACCACACCTCTCCTGAGGCATGCACTAATCCTTCAACGTCTCCAAAGTCAAGGTCAGAACAACTATACTCAAATCTGCACCAAAAGTACAAGCTAATCCTTGGGGTCTTTTTTGGTGTTGGCCACCTCACGAATGGAGGTGATTGTCTTATGGAACCAGGTGTTCTTGGAAGCCTGCAGCTCTGTGAGGGCGGCGTTAAGCTGGTGCGTCAAGTCTTGTTTCTTGCACTCGGACTCCACAAGGGCCAACTTGGTCTGCGCCAACTCCAGCTCCAACTCTCGTACCTACACACAAAGATGTGATCTCTTTTCACGGGTGATATGAAACAGATGGGGTAAGCGTGCCGTGTGCGTGTGCGTCGTACGTGCGAGTATGTGAATGTGTGTGTCTGCGTATGTTCATGTGAAACAGCATTATCTTATTAAGTGATGTGCCTTTTATTCATTACACAGGTTTTGCACAGCAGTTCATGCAAATAAATCTGTGCATGTGTGGGCCTCCATACACATGCATATGTTTATGTGTATCTCTGGTGTGAAGATTAATGGCAATGAAATCCTTGCAAACTGTTCTATATTACAATAACTCTTTCACAAAATCTCAGTATTTGGGACTTCCTTCTGAAACTTCACTGAAACAAATCAGGTGAAAATCTACTTACAGTTCATGCAATAAAGTATCTAGTTTTTGTTTTATAGCACCACTTACTTGCATATGCCCTGTGCACACGTACTCAATCTGTCACCACCTACTTGCATGTCTTTTACACATGCACTTAAATATCAATCAGAATCTCTCTCTCTCTCTCTCTCTCTGTGTGTGAGAGCCAAAAATCACTACTATGTACCTGTCTTTTGAGGACAGCAGCATCAGTGTTCTCATCCACCTCATTATTCTTGGGGTCAGGCAGCTTGATTTTGCCATCCGTGTCCAACAGCTTGGAGCAGGCATCACAGTTCTTGATCTGGCACTGCAACAACGAATCACAATGCAATTAGGCAGATTTGACTTAGTTTGCAACTTTCACAACTCCACTTTTTTTGTTGTTGAAACATGCTGGACAGCCAGTACACCCTCCAAGTGCGATTATACACTGGACTTTCTCAAAATACTGTAACAGGAACTTTTCACAGGATCTTGAACAGTGTGTTCTAAATACACTGGACTTTCTCAAAATACTGTAACAGGAACTTTTCACAGGATCTTGAACAGTGTGTTCTAAATACACATCCATCCTTCCTACATTATATAACATGAACAGTTATCGTGTTATGGTCAATTTCACTGGTTAATCTGAAGAGAAAGCAACAACCCCTGCCTAGCTTAGAGGACTGTTTTCACGGACCGAATGACAACGTGACCAGGTTTCAGCATAGTTCAAGCTATAGACTTGCACTGACAGAGGGCTCGATGAAAAACAAGAGTGGTCAGAATAAATTAAGAACTTTACAATGCATTCTTAACACTAGTGTAATTAAATCATGGAGTGTTCTGAAATCAGATCTTTCTTATATTTTGTGAATATTTACTATTTGCTATCTAAATTTTCAAAACACTGTTTCTGAACTTAAAATACACAGGTTCTAAGCACAAACGCTTACCAAAAAAGTCCTTTTCTTACTGATTTATTAGAAAACAAACAGCTGAAATTACCACAAGAAATGACAAGAAAAACACCCACCTTAATTCTCATCAGTTCTTCCCTGGCTGCTTTCTGTTGAGATTCCAGGCGTTCACTCAACTGTGAGCAGATCTGACACACAAGACACACAGGACACTGACATCTGTATGAGTGGTGCATTTTTACTCCAACAAGACACACAGGACACACAAGACACACAGGACACTGACATCTGTATGAGTGGTGCATTTTTACTCCAACAAGACACACAAGACACTGACATCTGTATGAGTGGTGCATTTTTACTCCAACAAGACACACAAGACACACAGGACACTGACGTCTGTATGAGTGGTGCATTTTTACTCCAACAAGACACACAAGACACACAGGACACTGACGTCTGTATGAGTGGTGCATTTTTACTCCAACAAGACACACAAGACACACAGGACACTGACATCTGTATGAGTGGTGCATTTTTACTCCAACAAGACACACAGGACACTGACATCTATATGAGTGGTGCATTTTTACTCCAACAGGACACACAGGACACTGACATCTGTATGAGTGGTGCATTTTTACTCCAACAAGACACAGGACACTGACATCTGTATGAGTGGTGCATTTTTACTCCAACAAGACACACAGGACACTGACATCTGTATGAGTGGTGCATTTTTACTCCAACAAGACACACAGGACACTGACATCTATATGAGTGGTGCATGTTTACTCCAACAAGACACACAGGACACTGACATCTATATGAGTGGTGCATTTTTACTCCAACAAGACACACAGGACACTGACATCTATATGAGTGGTGCATTTTTACTCCAACAAGACACAGGACACTGACATCTGTATGAGTGGTGCATTTTTACTCCAACAAGACACACAGGACACTGACATCTATATGAGTGGTGCATTTTTACTCCAACAAGACACACAGGACACTGACATCTGTATGAGTGGTGCATTTTTACTCCAACATTTCTTGGGCTATCTTCCCTGAATCTTTTAACCATTAACCCCTTGAGTGCCGACGTTTTTTGACATCCAGCGTTTCCCATGTGCCAGGGAAAAACGTTGCATCGCTACCATGTACATTAAAACAACTGTTGCTTCCACGTTTATGGGAATCTATGCATGAAATTATACAGAATGGTGCATTAGGCATGACTTAATGTATTTTCAGATGATTTATCTAGTAATTTCTTGAAAACGAAAAAATAGAAGATATGACCCTCCTGATGAAATCTTAAAGTATTCAGACTCTGGCAGACTTCCTACAAACAGATCACAGTCAGCTGACGAGTTACAAAGAACCACAGTGTGCTAGTGCACTGAGTGGCTTGACCGGGTCAAGCCGTCGGCTGCAGCACGCCACCCCACCCCACTCCATCACCCTAGTCCTCCCCTTGCCACTTCTAATACTACTCAATGACAGTGTGGCTTATATTAGCAATGCCGCATGAAAAATTGAAATTGGGTTTTGAGTTAAAAGATTTATATGGTTTTGAAGATATTGTTGTTCTCAGTAAAAAGCAGTTTAAATTTTTCAGATCGGACTATTAGTTCACGAGATATTCGAATTTGAAGCGTCAAAAATTTCTTAAATTTTGGTACCACGTCTTAGTGGGACAAAGAAGGACCAGCTGTCACAGAACAAACCCATCAAATGGCATGGTATGCTGATTTTGCTGGAAATGACATTCATTTTGTAATTGTGAGAGACAGACAGGACCAAATGTCATAAAATTTTAATCGTTGATGTATTTTTGTATGCCGAATTGAATGAAACCATTATCGTAACTCTGCGACGAGCCATTTTTGTCTTATTACAGGAAACATGTGATATTTGGCATGTTTTATCTGTTTTTCATTAATAATTGCCCATATTGTATTAATAACAGACAAAAATGAAGCTAGAAACAAAACAAGGATATATAATAATTTCATGAGATAGATATAAAATCATTTTGCTCATCGTTCAAGTGTCTTATTACTGCAAATTAAACCAAAAAAGTCACGACTCGCTACTTCAGTAGTCTTATGAATAATTTGTAATATTTCATCAGTTTCTGTACATATAAAAGGAAATCTGAGAATCAATGACTTCTGGAATCACTTAAATAGTTGAAATATTAAAAATTACTGCATGCTTTTATGCTGCAGGCTATCCAAAAATATCATCTGATCAATATTCTACTAAAAACTAAACACACACACACACACATACACATACAACACATACACATACACACACACAGAGGAAAACATATCAGACAAGATTTTTGCACAGTACATTTGATTTTTATTTTATTCATCAGTGTTTAGAAAACTGACTGACTGACTGTGGATGAGTCAAATCCCCGAACACTTAGCACAGCCAGCGTCCAAAGAAAACTTCTGGGAGGATATGGGACCACTCGCCATTCAGGAACAGGTCACTTAACTCCTAGTCCTACAATAGAGAAATATATGAATTTCTGCATAATATATACTATTCATTGAGAGACTGGAAAGGAAAGGAAACCATAATGCATAGTCTCCACATCAATATTACTTTAACATTAAGCCCAAACTCGCGACTTTGATTTTTAGCATATTACTGGTAAAAATCCATCAAAGCAGAGCAATCCTGCTAAGTGTTTCCAGTGTACTCTTGCCCTTTAATACGAATCAATAATAGGCTACTACTAAATAAGATGCAATCTTCCCGTTAAAACAAATTAATGACAATAGGCATATCCTTTCCAGATACTGACTACAAATTGAAACAACTACGTAAGCTAATGGACGGCCTACTTTACAAATAATATAACTCATAGCCTTCTATTCAGTTTCAAAACCTAAATAAAGAATATTATAACAATAAACAATGAACAGAAGATTTTGTTTTGTGACATTCTAAATCTCTATGTGTATTAGTGTGTGTGTGTGTTGTCAGAGAGAGAGAGAGAGAAAGAGAGAGGATCATGCCTGTTAACAATGACTTGGATATGAATGTACTGGGGCCTATTTACTTATTTATTCATTTTTGTTATTTATTCATTTTTTGTTCTCTGAGAGAGAGAGAGAGAGAGAGAGAGAGAGAGAGAGAGAGAGAGAGAGAGAGAGAGATTCATGTCAAGGAAAGTACATTGACTTGCACAGAATTGTTTGTTGATTTGAAAAAAAAATTATTTAGATCTGTTTATTCATTCATATAAAATTTGAGTGAGAGAGAGAGAGAGAGAGAGAGAGAGTTGGAGGACGCGGGTTACCCCTCTGTTTGGGCAAACCCATTTTCCACGGCCCCGGGAAGCCCGTCGATCACATAGCATTTTTAGTAGTAAGCTCGCCCGTCATGGGGTGAGCAAGTCTACACAGCGACATGCGAATTAGCATGACCTCGGGAAGGAAATGGTTGACAAATCAAGCTTCGGCTAACAACTCCGAATCGAGTTCAAACGCAGTAGTCCTTTTCTTGAAAAATACAATGTTACAGATAAAACAGAACTTGATCTGTTGATTGCTAGATCTAGATCTAGTCTTTGACAGCGCAAAACTTGCCGAGCTGAAACTTGCACAGCGTTCTGTTTCGCGTTGTAGGCCTACTCAGGCTACTGGCGTCGGCACATTCCGACGTTGATCTGGTACAGATCCTCATGTAAAAAGTTGGCGTACGGCCGTATTTTATATCAAATTGATTTCATATTACACATGCATATAGAAAAAAGCATGTAAAATCGAATCCCGCCGACGACAAGTTCCAAAAATGGCGACTTGCCTGCAAACTTTTCCGATGAAAAAAAGCAAAACTTTGGAAGCGTCGATCTCTGTTCGAAACTGGCACACACAGGTGTCGTCGGGATATATCATTCTGTTACATTAATTCTCATTGGCTGCAAAATTACAATGTGATTGGTTGACAAATATAGCCGTACCGACCGAAATAGTGAAGCATCCCGAACAAACTTCGATTCTAAACGCATACCATATCCGCGATTGCGCCCGAAGCGCGGATTTTCGACTTTCTCATCAAATAACTAATTCCATTTTCGCTCTAAGTATATAAAAAGGCAATCATTCAAATCTTTATTCATTTCTTATTCACATAAGACAAAAAATAAGAATGAAACACCGATTAAAGAGGCAGTAATACTTGATTGAACCGAAGACCCCCCCAGTTTTGCGGCCGGCCCCGGTTTTCCCCAGTTTTTGGTACCACAAATTTGACGTCGCGTTTCGGTTCGCACGGCATTGCTACTTATATTATTCTACCATGTGGTCCTCTGTGTAAACCGTGCAGTGTTGGCTAGCTGCCAGTATTGCCTGTAGCCACAAACCCTTTGTGTCACGTGCTCGAAAATCAATACTTTTCGTGTTGGGCCTGTCTGCTGCACATTTTATACCAACAGCCAGTGATACTGCTATTTTCAACCTCTTCTTGTGTCAGATTTGTCTTCTGAATCATCCTAGTCATTTATAAGTTCTTGATTCAACTCACATGCTTTCAAAGGCTGAAAACATGCAGCATTGCAAGACAGTCCTGGTGTCAACATTTTTGCTGAAAACCAGTTTCTCTTTTCAGATAAATAAAACCAATCTGGTGAGGGTTGCATAGGTCAAAAAGCCATGTAAGGGAAGCCAGTCACTTTTATGAACATTCTCTGAGACTGACAACATCAGTCAATGCTTCTCTCCCATTTACATTAGGCTGAAACGTGCGTCAAACTACCTCCGTAAATTTCACGTATGCAGGCACCAAAGAAGGCTCCGGAAATTTTACGGATACGGCACTCTAGAGGTTAAACACTCCCCAAATACACAGCAAAAGCTGTCTTTTGTTTCTACACACAAGTCATGAAGTAAATAAAATACACAGCTAATGCTGTCTTTTGTCTCTACACACAAGTCATGAAGTAAATAATTTACAGGTCAATTAGCCATGTTTACATAGATTGACCTCAGCATCCAGTGCTACCTGCCACTGTCTGTTCCATGAGTTTACTCCCTTTCATCAGCAACGTGTATGCAACTGCATCATACGAGACGCAGTGCTCTATGTAAAAAACAAACTGCAATCATACGAGACGCAGTGCTCTATGTAACAATGCATCATACAAACAGCAGTGCTCTATGTAACAACTACATCATACAAACGCAGTGCTCTATGTAACAACTGCATCATACAATACACAGTGCTCTATGTAACAACTACATCATACAATACACAGTGCTCTATGTAACAACTGCATCATACAATACACAGTGCTCTATGTAACAACTACATCATACAAACACAGTGCTCTATGTAACAACTACATCATACAATACACAGTGCTCTATGTAACAACTACATCACACAAGACACAGTGCTCTATGTAACAACTACATCACACAAGACACAGTGCTCTATGTAACAACTACATCATACAAGACACAGTGCTCTATGTAACAACTACATCACACAAGACACAGTGCTCTATGTAACAACTACATCATCACAATACACAGTGCTCTATGTAACAACTACATCATACAATACACAGTGCTCTATGTAACAACTACATCACACAATGACACAGTGCTCTATGTAACAACTACATCACACAAGACACAGTGCTCTATGTAACAACTACATCACACAAGACACAGTGCTCTATGTAACAACTACATCACACAAGACACAGTGCTCTATGTAACAACTACATCACACAATACACAGTGCTCTATGTAACAACTACATCACACAATGACACAGTGCTCTATGTAAACAACTACATCACACAAGACACAGTGCTCTATGTAACAACTACATCACACAATACACAGTGCTCTATGTAACAACTACATCACACAATACACAGTGCTCTATGTAACAACTACATCACACAAGACACAGTGCTCTATGTAACAACTACATCACACAAGACACAGTGCTCTATGTAACAACTACATCACACAATACACAGTGCTCTATGTAACAACTACATCAACAATACACAGTGCTCTATGTAACAACTACATCACACAATACACAGTGCTCTATGTAACAACTACATCATACAATACACAGTGCTCTATGTAACAACTGCACACAACAATACACAGTGCTCTATGTAACAACTAGCATCAACAATACACAGTGCTCTATGTAACAACTACATCACACAATACACAGTGCTCTATGTAACAACTACATCACACAATACACAGTGCTCTATGTAACAACTACATCACACAAGACACAGTGCTCTATGTAACAACTACATCATACAAGACACAGTGCTCTATGTAACAACTACATCACAAACCATGCCTATGTACACCACTACAGACACAGTGCTCTATGTAACAACTACATCACACAAGACACAGTGCTCTATGTAACAACTACATCATACAAGACACAGTGCCTATGTAACAACTACATCATACAATACACAGTGCTCTATGTAACAACTCATCAACAATACACAGTGCTCTATGAACAATAACACCCAAACCGTGCTGTAACAATACATCACACAAGACACAGTGCTCTATGTAACAACTACATCACACAATACACAGTGCTCTATGTAACAACTACATCATACAATACACAGTGCTCTATGTAACAACTACATCACACAAGACACAGTGCTCTATGTAACAAATGCTATTACCAAGGAAGGTGAAATGAAAAGGGATATGGCTAGAATAGATAAACACACTTGTTCTTATAGTATAACAAAAACACAAAATACTTTAAGCAATACAAAAGTGAACAAGTAGTAGCTGTTATTTTCTGAAGATGTAAGTATTCATGCAGCATTTTAAGTTATAGTTGCACATGAAACATATAACAAAAGTAATATATATGTACACAGATCACTTGGTAAGTTTTGTTACTGTGTAATTACAACCCTTACTTGCTTGTAGTCTGCTATAATCGCTGTATTCCTTGAACTCTCCTGCTCAGCTCTCTCTAGCTCTCTCCGACACATTTCCTTCAACTGACAACCAAACAAAACACAGCTATCATCAATGATAACAGAATAACAACAATAATGATAAAATGATAGTGCTAGTAGTAACAACAACAACAAAAATAATTACAATTTCTATCAAATGACATCCCCCAAAGCGCTCTCTGTACTTTAAGAACTTGAAATTCAGTGTTCTGCAATAAAAAAAATTTTAAAAAATTAAAAAAGGTGGGCAACAAAATCACTCTTATATCTGTAACAGAACACAGAACAAGAAACGAAAACAACACTATGTCATCAGGAAAACAAGACATGTACACATACATATGAATGCACGTGCACGCACACATGCCAATACGCACACGCACACGCACACGCACGCAACACACACACACACACACACACACACACACACACACACACACACACACACACACACACTCTCTCACACACACACACACACACACACACACACATGCCAATACACACACACACACCACACACTTCTTTCGGGTCAGTATCAAACAATATATCTTTTTAATTTTGAACAAGACATTGGTAAAATGGCAGTTTAAAAACAGAGGCACCCTGCACCCACTTCCAAATGACACAGGGTAGGTGTAGCCCAACACAAGCCCTACTGCACAAGCCGGATATGGAGTGTATGACATGCTAAAATGCTCTGTTGCTCCACTGAATAACAGTTTAACCCTTTGACTCTAGCACTCTATCCACCAACTGCAACTCTCAACTCTCTGACTGCAGCACCCTACCACCAACTTCCTGCAGGATGCTGGTGGATAGGGTGAGAGAGTCAAAAGGTTAAGTTTAAGCTTTGCCAGCATGGCTGACAATACAGGTTGCTGGTAGACAGGGTGTGGGAGTCAAAGGGTTAAAAACGGTCATCTGCTTCATCAGTCATCTGGCACTCCCAAGTTGTTAATGCAGTCATCTGGCACTCCCATGTTGTTAATGCAGTCATCTGGCACTCCCAAGTTGTTAATGCAGTCATCTGGCACTCCCAAGTTGTTAATGCAGTCATCTGGCACTCCCACATTGCTAATGCAGTCATCTGGCACTCCCATGTTGCTAATGCAGTCATCTGGCACTCCCAAGTTGTTAATGCAGTCATCTGGCACTCGAAGACCCATGTTGCTAATGCAGTCCTCTGGCACTCCCATTGTTTGCTAATGCAGTCATCTGGCACTCCCACGTTGTTAATGCAGTCATCTGGCACTCCCAGTTGCTAATGCAGTCATCTGGCACTCCCATGTTGTTAATGCAGTCATCTGGCACTCCCATGTTGTTAATGCAGTCATCTGGCACTCCCAAGTTGCTTAATGCAGTCATCTGGCACTCCCATGTTGTTAATGCAGTCATCTGGCACTCCCAAGTTGTAATGCAGTCATCTGGCACTCCCACGTTGCTAATGCAGTCATCTGGCACTCCCAGTTGTTAATGCAGTCATCTGGCATTCCCATGTTGTAATGCAGTCATCTGGCACTCCCATGTTGCTAATGCAGTCATCTGGCACTCCCATGTTGCTAATGCAGTCATCTGGCACTCCCATGTTGTTAATGCAGTCATCTGGCACTCCCATGTTGTTAATGCAGTCATCTGGCACTCCCAAGTTGCTAATGCAGTCATCTGGCACTCCCACGTTGTTAATGCAGTCATCTGGCACTCCCAAGTTGTTAATGCAGTCATCTGGCACTCCCAAGTTGCTAATGCAGTCATCTGGCACTCCCACGTTGTTAATGCAGTCATCTGGCACTCCCATGTTGTTAATGCAGTCATCTGGCACTCCCATGTTGCTAATGCAGTCATCTGGCACTCCCATGTTGCTAATGCAGTCATCTGGCACTCCCATGTTGTTAATGCAGTCATCTGGCACTCCCACGTTGTTAATGCAGTCATCTGGCACTCCCAAGTTGCTAATGCAAGTGTTTCAATCAAAAGTCAGGATGCACCAGCAAATATTTATGTACTTTCTTTACAGAAGCAGTTTACACTTCACAACAAAGGATCCAAAACAAGATCCTGTTCCACACATACCTGACAGCTTTCACAACAAAGGATCCAAAACAAGATCCTGTTCCACACATACCTGACAGCCTTCACAACAAAGGATCCAAAACAAGATCCTGTTCCTTACATACCTGACAGCCTTCACAACAAAGGATCCAAAACAAGATCCTGTTCCTTACATACCTGACAGCCTTCACAACAAAGGATCCAAAACAAGATCCTGTTCCACACATACCTGACAGCTTTCACAACAAAGGATCCAAAACAAGATCCTGTTCCTTACATACCTGACAGCCTTCACAACAAAGGATCCAAAACAAGATCCTGTTCCACACATACCTGACAGCTTTCACAACAAAGGATCCAAAACAAGATCCTGTTCCACACATACCTGACAGCCTTATGTTCAAAGTAGGATATATGTAGCAGATTCTGCAAACAATAGAATGTGATACAACGATGTTGCCCATAAAAACCAACATCTCTCTAACATGTGCACACGCACACACACAATCATAATCAATGCAAGCATGCATGAGTCCATGCATGTACACACATCAAAGTTTTAGACATATATCAAAACAGAACCTGACCTGAGCCGACTCCACCTCCAGACGTTTCTTCTCCTCTTCTGTCTCCTTGAGAGTCGTGGTGGTCTGGGTCAGCTCCTTGTCCAGCTGTTCATTCCTATCCTGCACCTGTAACCGGTTCATACACTGCACACGTCCTGTCATTTGCCAGTCTGTGGTCACTGCTCTAACTCTGATTCACCTATGTATTTCTAAACCACAGTGGTTGTTAACAGGCAGCAAGATAAAGTGCAGTGAGACAACACAAAACAAAATTTTTCATCCGTCTTTTAAGCGTGGCAGCAAGCAGGTCAGACACGGTCTTTTTTGTGTGTGTCTTTTTTAACTAAATGGAGTAGCACTCAAAGGAGTGCAACTTTTCCTTTGAATTAAAAAATAACTGAAAATCAATCACAAACAGCACAGACATGTTGAATAAGCACCACTGGAAAATGAAAGACATGCACTTTGTAAAATACTGCCTTGAAGTGAATATTCCCAAAAGTTTTCCTGTTATATAAATAATCCAAAAGGGTATGCATATGTTATATAAGTAATCCAAAAGGGTATGCATATGTTATATAAGTAATCCAAAAGGGTATGCATACGTTATATAAGTAATCCAAAAGGGTATGCATATGTTACATAAGTAATCCAAAAGGGTATGCATATGTTACATAAGTAATCCAAAAGGGTATGCATATGTTACATAAGTAATCCAAAAGGGTATGCATATGTTACATAAGTAATCCAAAAGGGTATGCATACGTTATATAAGTAATCCAAAAGGGTATGCATATGTTACATAAGTAATCCAAAAGGGTATGCATACGTTATATAAGTAATCCAAAAGGGTATGCATATGTTACATAAGTAATCCAAAAGGGTATGCATGTTACATAAGTAATCCAAAAGGGTATGCATACGTTATATAAGTAATCCAAAAGGGTATGCACAAGTCAAAAAACTAATTTTCTTGGCACACTGTAAACCACTACCACTACAAACCATCCTTCCACACAACTTCAGTATCAAGTGTATTCAGTTTTTCTAATCCACTGGGAACACTGGTTATGGTAAAAACAGCAACAATCAGTTTTTCTAATCCACTGGGAACACTGGTTATGGTAAAAACAGCAACAAAACAAAAATCTGCATCATAATGCCAAACTTTGGACTGTCAGTCATCATCTTGCAATGCATGTGATTCTGGTACCCATCAAACTTTGGACTGTCAGTCATCATCTTGCAATGCATGTGATTCTGGTACCCACCAAACTGGACTGTCAGTCATCATCTTGCAATGCATGTGATTCTGGTACCTCGGCTGCCATGTGTCAATTCAAATCAAATTGATGCTGCATGACAAGATGACTGTCGATGGGGGAAAAAAAACGCTACTACACTGTTCAAGGGTCCCAAGAACATGATTAACCCCTTGACTACCAACCATTTTTGACATCCGGCGTTTTCCATATGCCGGTCAAAAACGTTGCGTCACTATCATTTATACAAAGAAATGATGCCTCCATATTTGTGGGAATCTATGCATGAAAGACAAAGAATGATGCATTAGGCATTAAAGCAAAAGAGAGAGATTACTATATATTTGTAATACTTTTCTTGTGTCAGAATTGTCCTCTGAATCGTCCTACAGTCATTCATTATTTCTTGGCTCAACTCACATGCTTTCAAAGGTTAAAAACACACAGACTGCAAGACAGTCCTGGCGTTGCCATTTTGCTGAAAAGCAGTTTCAATTCTCAGAAAAATAAAACCAATCTGGTGAGCACTGCATAGGTCAACAAGTCATGTAAGGGAAGCCAATTACTTTTAAAACCCTCTCCAAGACTGACATCTGTCAGTGCCTCTCTCCCATTTGTGTCAAACTACCTCTGTAATTTTGCGTTTGTGGGTGTCACAAAAGGCTTTGTGAGCTCTGTAAATTTTACACTGGCAGAAGTTATGGGGTTGACTCCCTTAGACCGATTTTGGTACACACACGAAAAATCATTAGAGTCTGTCAGACACATGTGTCCTATATACTCACAAGTGAAAATTACAGTGCTGGAAATCAGTTTTCAACAAAACATCACTGAATTAACGGTTCCCATCCATCTCGCCCTCTGTCAGCTATGGACGACTTCTTTTCCCCAAGGACGGTATCTGACAGTGTGTCATGACAGGTAACATGACCAGACCAAGAAAACTTACGTGCTCAACAGCTGCCAGAAGCTGTTCCCATGAGTCCATAGCATGATCTTGTTCTATCTATACTTGTTGGTTAAATGTTCATGATCTTGTTCTATCCATACTTGTTGGTTATATGTTCATGATCTTGTTCTATCCATACTTGGTTATATGTTCATGATTTGTTCATCCATACTGTGTTATATGTTCATGATCTGTCTATCATACTTGTTGGTTAATGTTCATGATCTTGTTCTATCTATACTTGTTGGTTAATGTTCATGATCTTGTTCTATCCATACTTGGTTATATGTTCATGATCTTGTTCTATCCATACTTGTTGGTTAATGTTCATGATCTTGTTCTATCCATACTTGTTGGTTATATGTTCATGATCTTGTTCTATCCATACTTGTTGGTTAATATGTTCATGATCTTGTTCTATCCATACTTGTTGGTTATATGTTCATGATCTTGTTCTATCCATACTTGTTGGTTATATGTTCATGATCTTGTTCTATCCATACTTTTGGGTTATATGTTCATGATCTTGTTCTATCCATACTTGGTTAAATGTTCATGATCTTGTTCTATCCATACTTGTTGGTTATATGTTCATGATCTTGTTCTATCCATACTTGTTGGTTAATGTTCATGATCTTGTTCTATCCATACTTGTTGGTTAATGTTCATGATCTTGTTCTATCCATACTTGTTGGTTATATGTTCATGATCTTGTTCTATCCATACTTGTTGGTTATATGTTCATGATCTTGTTCTATCCATATTTGTTGGTTTCATGTTCATAAATAGATACAAACATCCTAAGCTATGTACTGTCTTTGTCAGTCACAAAAGACTACACCAAGCAGTTTCCTACAGCTGAAATGCCTACACTGTCTTTGTCCAGTCACAACAAAGACACACCAAGCAGTTTCCTACAGCTGAAATGCCTGAACTGTCTTTGTCCAGTCACAACAAAGACACACCAAGCAGTTTCCTACAGCTGAAATACTACACTGTCTTTGTCCAGTCACAACAAAGACACACCAAGCATTTCCTACAGCTGAAATCCTACACTGTCTTTGTCCAGTCACAACAAAGAACACCAAGCAGTTTCCTACAGCTGAATGCCTACACTGTCTTTGTCCAGTCACAAACAAAGAACACCAAGCAGTTTCCTACAGCTGAAATGCCTACACTGTCTTTGTCCAGTCACAAACAAAGATACACCAAGCAGTTTCCTACAGCTGAAATGCCTACACTGTCTTTGTCCAGTCACAAAGACACACCAAGCAGTCTCCTACAGCTGAAATACCTACACTGTCTTTGTCCAGGCAGCAAACAGCATCCAGGTTTCACAACCAAAGACAAGACACAGAATAAAAGTGATCTGTGCAGTCTGTGCTTGGCCTTGTTTACTTTTGGTTACTGTTGCCATTACTGGTGTGATCCCCATCCACATTTCTGCTGCATAGTTGTTGTCTGACACAGTAGCTCCTATGACTTGAAACTGTTGACCTCTTCCATCTTTAATACAGACTTCTACCATGCTCTTGGGCAGCTGACCACAACTCTGCGAAGAGGTGGCCTTTAGTCCACAGTTCATGAGATCATGAAACTGATTCATAAATCAGAAGGATCTTATCTCCCCCTCCTCTAGAGCAGTGGGCTGAGTGTTGCCACTGAGTGTTGCCACTGAGTGTTGCCAGTCTTTTAGATGAGATGTCCCATGTGGCATGCACCTGATGCCCTTATAGTTCCATGCTATCAACATTATGGGCCGATACATTTCTGGCAATCCTAACATAGACTTCCATGCTATCAACATTATGGGCCGATACATTTCTGGCAATCCTAACGTAGACTTCCATGCTATCAACATTATGGGCCGATACATTTCTGGCAATCCTAACATAGACTTCCATGCTATCAACATTATGGGCCGATACATTTCTGGCAATCCTAACGTAGACTTCCATGCTATCAACATTATGGGCCGATACATTTCTGGCAATCCTAACATAGACTGCCATGCTATCAACATTATGGGCCGTTACATTTCTGGCAATCTTACCATAGACTTCCATGCTATCAACATTATGGGCCGATACATTTCTGGCAATCCTAACGTAGACTTCCATGCTATCAACATTATGGGCCGATACATTTCTGGCAATCCTAACATAGACTTCCATGCTATCAACATTATGGGCCGATACATTTCTGGCAATCCTAACATAGACTGCCATGTTATCAACATTATGGGCCGATACATTTCTGGCAATCCTACCATAGACTACCATGTTATCAACATTATGGGCCGATACATTTCTGGCAATCCTAACATAGACTTCCATGCTATCAACATTATGGGCCGATACATTTCTGGCAATCCTAACATAGACTTCCATGCTATCAACATTATGGCCGATACATTTCTGGCAATCCTAACATAGACTTCCATGCTATCAACATTATGGGCCGATACATTTCTGGCAATCCTAACATAGACTAACCTGTGTCTGTGAACATTCTTGACAAATACTACGACCATCAAAATCTTGGAAAAGGCAATTTATAAACACATGGTTCACATTTTGGACCACTAACAATTATAAACACATGGTTCACATTTTGGACCACTAACAATTATAAACACATAGTGTTCACATTTTGGACCACTAACAATTATAAACACATGGTTCACATTTTGGACCATTAACAATTATGAACACATAGTGTTCACATTTTGGACCACTAACAATTATAAACACATGGTGTTCACATTTTGGACCACTAACAATTATAAACACATGGTGTTCACATTTTGGACCACTAACAATTACAAACACATGGTGTTCACATTTTGGACCACTAACAATTATAAACACATAGTGTTCACATTTTGGACCACTAACAATTATAAACACATGGTGTTCACATTTTGGACCACTAACAATTATAAACACATGGTGTTCACATTTTGGACCACTAACAATTATAAACACATGGTTCACATTTTGGACCACTAACAATTATAAACACATAGTGTTCACATTTTGGACCACTAACAATTATAAACACATGGTTCACATTTTGGACCACTAATAATTATAAACACATAGTGTTCACATTTTGGAACACTAACAATTATAAACACATAGTGTTCACATTTTGGACCACTAACAATTATAAACACATGGTGTTCACATTTTGGACCACTAACAATTATAAACACATGGTTCACATTTTGGACCACTAACAATTATAAACACATGGTTCACATTTTGGACCATTAACTCTTTCACTCCCTCATCTTATCCAATACATTCATGCAGCAAGCCAGTGGAGTGGATGAGGGAGTGAAGAGGTTAACATTCTGTAATCACGTCCTGCACACTCAAATCTACACATCAATGCCTGCTAAAAATAGTTGCATTACCACGCTAATTTGATAAAATGTCTATCTACAATCACACAAAAGAACAAACACTCTGGTCGTTTGTTCTCTCCCCCTGTCCCACCACCACCCCCTCCATCTTATCTTCTGGTCTCTCTATTGTCGATCACCACCACCCCCTCCATTTTATCTTCTGGTCTCTTTTGTCAATCACCACCACCCCCTCCATCTTATCTTCTGGTCTCTTTTGTCCATCACCACCACCACCTCCATCTTATCTTCTGGTCTCTTTTGTCAATCACCACCACCACCTCCATCTTATCTTCTTGTCTATCTTTAGTCAATCACCACCACCCCCTCCATCTTATCTTCTGGTCTCTCTTTGTCAATCACCACCACCCCCTCCATTTTATCTTCTGGTCTCTTTTGTCAATCACCACCACCCCCTCCATCTTATCTTCTTGTCTATCTTTTGTCAATCACCACCACCCCCTCCATCTTATCTTCTTGTCTATCTTTTGTCAATCACCACCACCCCCTCCATCTTATCTTCTTGTCTATCTTTTGTCAATCACCACCACCCCTCCATCTTATCTTCTTGTCTATCTTTAGTCAATCACCACCACCCCCTCCATCTTCTGGTCTCTCTTTTGTCAATCACCGCCACCCCCTCCATCTTATCTTCTTGTCTATCTTTTGTCAATCACCACCACCCCCTCCATCTTATCTTCTTGTCTATCTTTAGTCAATCACCACCACCCCCTCCATCTTATCTTCTTGTCTATCTTTTGTCAATCACCACCACCCCCTCCATCTTATCTTCTTGTCTATCTTTTGTCAATCACCACCACCCCCTCCATCTTATCTTCTTGTCTATCTTTAGTCAATCACCACCACCCCCTCCATCTTCTGGTCTCTCTTTTGTCAATCACCGCCACCCCCTCCATCTTATCTTCTTGTCTATCTTTAGTCAATCACCACCACCCCCTCCATCTTCTGGTCTCTCTTTTGTCAATCACCACCACCCCCTCCATCTTCTGGTCTCTCTTTTGTCAATCACCACCACCCCCTCCATCTTCTGGTCTCTCTTTTGTCAATCACCGCCACCCCCTCCATCTTATCTTCTTGTCTATCTTTAGTCAATCACCACCACCCCCTCCATCTTCTGGTCTCTCTTTTGTCAATCACCGCCACCCCCTCCATCTTCTGGTCTCTCTTTTGTCAATCACCACCACCCCCTCCATCTTCTGGTCTCTCTTTTGTCAATCACCGCCACCCCCTCCATCTTATCTTCTTGTCTATCTTTAGTCAATCACCACCACCACCTCCATCTTCTGGTCTATCTTTTGTCAATCACCACCACCCCCTCCATCTTCTGGTCTCTCTTTTGTCAATCACCGCCACCCCCTCCATCTTATCTTCTTGTCTATCTTTAGTCAATCACCACCACCCCCTCCATCTTCTGGTCTCTTTTGTCAATCACCACCACCCCCTCCATCTTCTGGTCTCTCTTTTGTCAATCACCACCACCCCCTCCATCTTCTGGTCTCTCTTTTGTCAATCACCACCACCCCCTCCATCTTCTGGTCTCTCTTTTGTCAATCACCGCCACCCCTCCATCTTATCTTCTTGTCTATCTTTAGTCAATCACCACCACCCCCTCCATCTTCTGGTCTCTCTTTTGTCAATCACCGCCACCCCTCCATCTTATCTTCTTGTCTATCTTTAGTCAATCACCACCACCCCCTCCATCTTATCTTCTTGTCTATCTTTTGTCAATCACCACCACCACCTCCATCTTATCTTCTTGTCTATCTTTAGTCAATCACCCCACCCCCTCCATCTTCTGGTCTATCTTTTGTCAATCACCACCACACCCTCCATCTTATACTCTTGTCTACATTTTGTCAATACAACCACACCCCATCCATCTTCTTGGTCATCTTAGTCAATACCACAACCCCTCCATCTTTGGTCTATCATTTTGGCAATCACCACACCCCCTCCATTTCTGGTCTATCTTTGTCAATCACCACACCCCATCCATTGTCTGGTCTATCTTTAGTCAATCACACCCACCCCTCCAATCTATCTTCTTGTCTATTTTGTAAATCACACATCACCATCCATCTTCTGGTCTATCTTTTTCAATCACCACCACCACCCCTCCATCTTATCTTCTTGTCTATCTTTGTCAATCACCACCACACCCCTCCATCTATCTTGGTCTACTTTTGTCAATCACCACCACCCCCTCCATCTTCTGGTCTATCTTTAGTCAATCACCACCACCACCCCATCTCTTCTGGTCATCTTTTGTCAATCACCACCACCCCTCCATCTTCTTGTCTATCTTTAGTCAATCACCACCACCCCCTCCATCTTCTGGTCTTCTTTTGTCAATCACCACCACCCCCTCCATCTTATCTTCTGTCTTCTTTTGTCAATCACCACCACCCCCTCCATCTTATCTTCTGGTCTTCTTTTGTCAATCACCACCACCCCCTCCATCTTATCTTCTTGTCTATCTTTGTCAATCACCACCACCCCCTCCATCTTATCTTCTTGTCTATCTTTTGTCAATCACCACCACCCCTCCATCTTATCTTCTTGTCTATCTTTAGTCAATCACCACCACCCCCTCCATCTTCTGGTCTCTCTTTTGTCAATCACCCCACCCCCTCCATCTTATCTTCTTGTCTATCTTTAGTCAATCACCACCACCCCCTCCATCTTATCTTCTTGTCTATCTTTTGTCAATCACCACCACCACCCTCCATCTTATCTTCTTGTCTATCTTTAGTCAATCACCACCACCCCCTCCATCTTCTGTCTATCTTTAGTCAATCACCACCACCCCCTCCATCTTATCTTCTTGTCTATCTTTTGTCAATCACCACCACCCCCTCCATCTTCTTGTCTATCTTTAGTCAATCACCACCACCCCCCTCCATCTTCTGGTCTATCTTTTGTCAATCACCACCACCCCCTCCATCTTCTGGTCTATCTTTTGTCAATCACCACCACCCCCTCCATCTTCTGGTCTATCTTTTGTCAATCACCACCACCCCCCTCCATCTTCTGGTCTATCTTTTGTCAATCACCACCACCCCCTCCATCTTATCTTCTTGTCTATCTTTTGTCAATCACCACCACCCCCTCCATCTTCTGGTCTATCTTTTGTCAATCACCACCACCCCCTCCATCTTCTGGTCTATCTTTAGTCAATCACCACCACCCCCTCCATCTTCTGGTCTATCTTTTGTCAATCACCACCACCCCCTCCTATCTTCTTGTCTATCTTTAGTCAATCACCACCACCCCCTCCATCTTCTGGTCTATCTTTTGTCAATCACCACCACCCCCTCCATCTTATCTTCTTGTCTATCTTTAGTCAATCACCACCACCCCCTCCATCTTCTTCTGGTCTCTCTTTTGTCAATCACCACCACCCACCTCACATCTTCTGTCTATCTTTTGTCAATCACCACCACCCCCTCTCTATCTTCTGGTCTATCTTTTAGTCAATCACCACCACCCCCTCCATCTTCTGGTCTCTTTTGTCAATCACCACCACCCCCTCCATCTTATCTTCTTGTCTTCTTTAGTCAATCACCACCACCCCCCTCTATCTTCTGGTCTCTCTTTGTCAATCACCACCACCCCCTCCATCTTCTGTCTATCTTTAGTCAATCACCACCACCCCCTCCATCTTCTTGTCTCTCTTTTGTCAATCACCACCACCCCCTCCATCTTCCTGGTCTATCTTTAGTCAATCACCACACCCCTCCATCTTATCTTCTTGTCTATCTTTAGTCAATCACCACCACCCCCTCCATCTTCTGGTCTCTTTTGTCAATCACCACCACCCCCTCCATCTATCTGGTCTATCTTTTGTCAATCACCACCACCCCCTCCATCTATCTTTCTGTCTATCTTTTGTCAATCACCCCACCCCCTCCATCTTCTTGGTCTATCTTTTGTCAATCACCACCACCCCCTCCATCTTCTGGTCTCTCTTTTGTCAATCACCACCACCACCTCCATCTTCTGTCTATCTTTGTCAATCACCACCACCCCCTCCATCTTCTGGTCTATCTTTTGTCAATCACCACCACCCCCTCCACTTTCTTCTGTCTATCTTTGTCAATCACCACCACCACCTCCATCTTTTCTCCTTTTGTCACAATCACCACCACCCCCTCCATCTTATCTTCTTGTCTATCTTTAGTCAATCACCACCACCACCTCCATCTTCTGGTCTATCTTTTGTCAATCACCACCACCCCCTCCATCATATCTTCTGGTCTCTCTTTTGTCAATCAGGAATAAAGTATTTAACTAAAAAAGGATGATAAAATAGTAGATCAGAGAAACTACACACACGCACACTAAAAAGTGTAATAAATAAAAGCACAGAAAAACTACCAGTACATACAGCATAAAATGATAACTCACTGCATCCAGTTCGCTGCGAAGAGACAGCTTACATTCCACCAATTCATGAGCCAGGTCATCATTCTCCTGTTCTAACCGCATGTTGTTCTCCAGCAGACGCTTGTTCTCTCTCTGTACCAACACAATTCACACATTGAGAACACCATCAGGGCTAAACCACTCTTATTCAATCATACACCAATGACAATCATTCTCTCAAAGCTATTTGCAAACTAAGTGTGGCATCAGATCATAAGAAGTGATACCCACAACAAACGTTGGGTATTAAACGCGTACAGCAACAGCAACAACTACAATAACAAAAAGAAGAAGAAAAAGAAAATAAAAGAAAAAGAAAGAAGAAAAAGTGAACACTGGAAGAGAACTAACCGATCAAAAGCAAGTACAACCATATTTCTTCAGATACAGCCTCCTTTTGACCATCAAACTGTTTTGTTGCTGTTGTTGTTTTTTTTAAGTGTATCCATCAGTTTTTGGACCATCAAAATGTTGTTATCAGTGTACCCATCAGTTTTTGGACCATCAAAATGTTATCAGTGTACCCATCAGTTTTTGGACCATCAAAATGTTGTTATCACTGTACCCATCACAGTTGTTGGACCATCAAAATGTTATCAGTGTACCCATCACAGTTTTTGGACCAAAGTGTTGTTATCAGTGTACCCATCACAGTGTTTGGACCATCAAAATGTTATCAGTGTACCCATCAGTTTTTTGGACCATCAAAATGTTATCAGTGTACCCATCACAGTGTTTGGACCATCAAAATGTTTTTATCAGTGTACCCATCACAGTTTTTGGACCATCAAAATGTTGTTATCAGTGTACCCATCACAGTGTTTGGACCATCAAAATGTTTTTATCAGTGTACCCATCAGTTTTTGGACCATCAAAATGTTTTTATCAGTGTACCCATCACAGTTTTTGGACCATCAAAATGTTATCAGTGTATCCATCAATTTTTGGACCATCAAAATGTTATCACTGTACCCATCACAAATTTTGCACCATCAAAATGTTTTTATCAGTGTACCCATCACAGCATGGAATGGAAAGTGTTTCAGCTTTCCCTGTTGTTGTCAGCCATCATGGTGTGTATATGTGAGTGTGTATGTATGAATGTGTGTGGGCATGTGTGTATATGTGTGAATTTACTGTTAACTGTTATTTCTCATATTTATCTATTTAATCATTTATTATTTACTTACTTACTTCACTCACTTATTTACTTATCTATGTCCTCTTTTCTTTCCTCCAAAGTGGGTGACAGACCATCGGGGCTATGATTATGGAAATATTATTTTCATCTTGTTCATAGGCAGTGGAGGCTTCCTACATTGACTGGAATGGGAGTGGGTGGGTGCTTTCTGTGACGTGATAAGTTCATACTGAGTGGCTAGTTATGTTGTAATTCAGACCTTCAATTATTTATTTACTTTATTTTTGTTTTGTTTTTGTTTTTGTTTGAAGATACGATACACAGACACACACGCCATTTACACATATCCAAGATTATTCCAATGATAGACTGATACAAGTAAAATCAAAATGTAGACTAGGTAAAACATAAGCTAGGTAGGACTTCAGGACCTGACCAGCTCATGGGTTTATGTGCAGACTTAAGGCTTGTGCCATGATCACCATCACATGGCACCTGTGACATTAGTGCATATGGAATTCATTCAGAGCACAATTTGTTTTGTTTGTTTTGTTTTGTTTGTTTGTTTTATTTAAAGGACAGCCGACTGCATAGAGCCAAGTCAGGGCTATGACCTGTTTCAAAACATACACAATACTTCAACAAGAAAAAGAAAAGAAATCAAGTACACATATCAATGCATTCACACACATAACCTATGGAGATGTCCCTGGCGTTGACCACTCCATCCAATATATCACACAGGGGACTTCAAAAACATACCTGAACACAAATTTAGATATAACTAAGGACACTAAAACATATATAAAAACAGGCCTACATTCAATAACATTGCTTCGTATTTCTAATTTCCTGAGAGCCAAAAATGCACTTAATACATGTACCCAATTATCAATCCTAAGACCTATGACTTTATCGAACACATACAGGTGAATGGATCAACAAGGCAGAAAATGATAGGAAGAAATGCAGAAAGCAAAGGAATAATGCAGAAAAAAGAGAATGACAGAAAAGAGGAAATTTCTAGCACAGAATTTCCAGAAGATTGGGATATCCATGTTCATGACAAACTGAAACTGAAACTAAGGCTTACCCACATGTGTACAACCTATACCATGATCATTTTGAATCTTATCCATCACATGGAATTTATTACAAGCACAGAGATGCTGGCATGAGAAATTGAACCCACTGTATGGAAAACTGAGATTTAACGTTAGCTAGAACGGTTTGTCTGTCTTGTTTTTGTATTTATTTTTCTCTCTTTCTCACAAAGCAATTTCTGCCTCACAGAAAAAAAAACCAAAAAAAAACCTCAAGGCTTTTACCGTAACTTCATCACACTCATGAAATTGTTTCACAACTGGAAAATCTGAATTTTCATAAATTGTCTATTGCGCTTCAACAGCATACTTCTAAAGTTAAAAAAAAAAAATCTGTTTCCCAACTTTACATTTCAGTACCATAGAAAGAGTACATATTTCGCAGTTAAAAGACAATACCTTGTATGTTTCAAAGAAGATGGAGTTTGTAAAACAAAGCAAGCAAATCGCCATCAGTATCACAGAAACTTTCTGTATCATTTAACATTCTCCAACTGCGCAGGAACAATGATGAGAACAAACATCTGACTAGGTTACCTAAGGGGCAAACTTTCAGCACAGCACATGGGAGCACAGAGGAAAAGACGGACAGAGACACTGGCAAGATAAAGTACAAATCACAGGGAATGGGGAAGAGGAAAATCTCTAGTATAAAATTACTGAGCTACATAAACCTCTCTCTCTTTTCTATACACATGCATAGAATAGCCACTCCTCTCCTCTCCCCCCCCCCTTACACACACACGTCACCCTCACAATCTACCCACCACATGAAAGATAGCCTGGACACAGATTAACTCTGTTGCACGATAACAAAGGAACAGGAAAATTCAAACCAGACCAGTACAAAACAGACAAATACCTACAAAAACTGAATTAGCTGACAGCCGAACTTGAAAGATGTCTTTTTCTTTTCTTTTCTTATGATTATACACTGTGACAGACAGGTTTGGGTTCCCTCCACATCCACCCTTGCTTTCTTACTGGGGACACACACAAGGTTGGCACGTTTTATTATTATTACACAGAATAGACAGAATTGATTCCCTCCACATCCACCCCTGCTGTACTTACTGGTGACACACAATGATGGCACTGTTTTATGATTAACATAGACAGGATTGTTCCCTCCACATCACCATGCTGTTCTTACTGGTACACACAATGATTGGCAACCGTTTGTCACCAACCAACCAACCACCACCACCAAAAACCAAGGGCACATACATCATTTCATAAATATTTGTTCTGTATTTTTCTATTGTGTTCTCTCTCATGGTGGCTTTTTTGTTTTAGTTTTTGTTGTTGTTTTTATGGCGGGGTGGGGGGGGTGGGGGTAGGTGTGCAGTATGTCTGGTTTTGGTTGTTGTCGCAACCGTACATACATACAGTAATTCAACTTTTGTTTTTAGCAAAAGCAGGTATTATGTGTTTTGGTTGTTACTGTCTATGCAAATGAGAACGCGCAATACCAATTATTCCTTTATTACAAAGAAAACCAAATGAATTTCAAGTATGATACATTAAGTGTCACATGTGGAATTTAAATGTTAGAAAGATCAATTCTTTTAATAAAACTTCTGATAACATGAACAAGCACATAAACAATATAACACCTAAACTTTTTTCGTGTTTTTCTGTCCTGTTGCTTGAACTGCAGGCAGTCACACTTGTTGATTACCTAAACTTGTGTTGTGTTGGCCAATTGTTTGTAACCATCATGTAAGGCAGAGTTAAAGATGTCTGTAGGTGTACACTGCACAATCCATTACTAATGATAGCCCATAATAACATTATCTATAAAGATGTCTGTAGGTGTACACTGCACAATCCATTACTAATGACAGCCCATAATAACATATCTTAGTTAAAGATGTCTGTAGGTGTACACTGCACAATCCATTACTAATGACAGCCCATAATAACATTATCTTAAAGATGTCTGTAGTGAACACTGCACAATCCATTACTAATGATAGCCCATAATAACATTATCTTAGTTTAAAGATGTCTGTAGGTGTACACTGCACAATCCATTACTAATGACAGCCCATAATAACATTATCTTAGTTTAAAGATGTCTGTAGGTGAACACTGCACAATCCATTACTAATGAAGCCCATAATAACATTATCTTAGTTTAAAGATGTCTGTAGGTGAACACTGCACAATCCATTACTAATGACAGCCCATAATAACATTATCTTAGTTTAAAGATGTCTGTAGGTGTACACTGCACAATCCATTACTAATGACAGCCCATAATAACATTATCTTAAAGATGTCTGTAGGTGAACACTGCACAATCCATTACTAATGACAGCCCATAATAACATTATCTTAAAGATGTCTGTAGGTGACACTGCACAATCCATTACTAATGACAGCCCATAATAACATTATCTTAAAGATGTCTGTAGGTGAACACTGCACAATCCATTACTAATGAAGCCCATAATAACATTATCTTAAAGATGTCTGTAGTGTACACTGCACAATCCATTACTAATGATAGCCCATAATAACATTATCTTAGCCCTTAGATTGCCATGCTCATAATGCAAGGGTTGTGAGTTCAACCCCTGAGTGGGCCACGTTTGTTTTTTTTTTTTTTTTTTTTTTTTTTGCGTCTGCTGGTTGGTTTTTTGTTAAGGGGGGGGGGTGTTTATATACAGCCATGGACTCGAGACCTTTGATCTGAAGCCTGAAGCTTAATCCCAGACTGCGACATTGAGAACTGGCCAGTCTGCTGCCCATCTGAATGTCTCCATCACTCTGGTGGTGTTAGCTTGGTGCTTTCCTGTGTCCTCCCCCCCCCCCCCCCCCCCCATTTCAAGACCTTGCCAGCACACAAGGTTAAGTGCCGGCTCAGGGAGTCTGTAGATAACTGCAGGCACATTTGGGTGGACAGCATATGGAACTGTCCAAGTGCCTTGAACAAACTGCAAACAAACAAACAAACAAACAAACAAACAAGCACAATGACAATGTCACAATAATAACAAGCATTCCAGCTTCTCTCATCCTCTCTTCTTCCCCTCCCTTCTCACATCATAGCGTTCGATGGGGTCCTCCTGCTGCAGGTTCTGTTCCTTCAGAGCACTATACTCTTTTTCATATTTCTTCATCTTCTTCCCCGTCACCTGCACACACATACGTATATACTGTCCACAGAATAACTACACAAATCATTCTATCATTACTGTCATAATTAAAAGGAAACTAAAAACATGAATACAATGGTCACAGTGATCACGCCAATATATTTCTGAACTTTGTACATCAACCTGCTTAGACAGTAGCAATGCTATACGAGCCGAAACGCGTACATTTTTTGTCTCAAAAACTGGCGACCAGGCACCTGACGTGTGTGTGCGTGCGTGCGTGCATGCATGCATGTGTGTGTCTTCAGCTGAATCAAGTATTACTGCCTCTTTAATCAGTGTTTTATTTTTCACCTTACATGAATTAGCAACAAATAAAGATGTGCATGAATGCCTTTTTGTATACTTAGAGTAAAAATGGTTTTAGTTATTAGTTATTTGATGAGAAAGTCGAAAATCTGAGTTTTGGGCGCACTGGCAGCGATGGCATGCGTTGTGAAATGCAGTTTGTTTGGGGCGCCTCACTATTTCAGTTGGTACGGCTATATTTGTGAACTGATCACATTGTAATTTTGCAGCCGATGAGAATTAACGTAACAGAATGTTATATCATGATGAGGCTTGTGTGTGGCAGTTTTAAGCTGAGATCGATGCTTCAAAGTTTTGCTTTCTTTCATCATAAAAATTTGAAGGTAAGTGTCCACTTTTTGGAACTTCTCGTCATCAAGGTTCGACTGTACATGCTTTTTTTCTATACACATGTATAACACGAAATCGGTTCGATGTGAAGTGCGGCCGTACATGAACTTTTTACATAAGGATCTGTACCAGCGCAACGGCAAAACAACATCAGAATGTGCCAACCCAGTAGGCCTCCTACACATAACAGAATGCTGTGCAAGTTTCAGCTTGACAAGATCGGTGTTCGCAGACTGAGACCAGCAATCAACAGATCAAGTTCCGTTTCATCTGTATCATCATCATCAAGTGCCTTGCCACATGGTGTTGACGATCATGGCCCTCCATACGTTTCTATCCCTTGTTGCTGCAAGCACATCTTCCACCCCCTCTGTCTTCAGCCACTTTGCAAGTCTGTCCAATGTTTTTTCCCTGGGTCTACCTGGTGCTCTCTTTCCCTCCGACTTTTCTGTTGCGACCAGATGCTCCAATTCCCCTTTCCTCATAAAATGGCCAATAAATGTTGCCTGTCTTTTCCTAATCTTCCTTATCAATGATCTTGTGTCTGTCTCCATCAAGACTGTCTCATCTGTTTTCTTTGCTGTCCATGGAACTCTCAACTTTCTTCTTACAAACCACATCTCGACTGCCTCAATCTTGTTCTGGCTTTGCTTGTTGACTGTCCACACCTCACAACCGTATAACATTATCAGTTCTACATAACATTCAAGAACTCTCTATCTGATGTTAATTGATAGGCATTTGTTGGTAAGAATGCTTTTCAGCTTCTTGTATGCTGTTTTGGCTTGGCCGATCCTGCTGGTTATTTCTGATGTGCATCTGCCGTCTGGTGAAATGATCGTTCCCAGATTCTAATTTTATCAACCTGTCTCATAGTTGTGCCGTTTGCTCTTATTTTGCATGACGGGATTTTTACTGATCACCATGACTTCAGTCTTCTTGCTGTTTAGTTCCAACCCCTTACCCTTGCTTTCTATTTCTAGTATATTCACAAGGTTTTCCAGGTCCCTTTCATTTTCTGCAATGTTGTTTATCGTTTTTCCTCCAACCTTTAATCCAAGGTATTCTTCTAGGTTTCTCGTAATGTTTTCAATGTAAAGTGAAAACAGATCTGGTGACAAAACACAACCTTGTCTGACTCCTCTTTTGATATTTTGGAAAGAGCTTATATCATTTTCTATTCCCATTGCAGCTGTTTGTTCCCAATACATATTTCTGATTATTCGTAGATCTTTTCCATCAATATTGAGTCTTTCTAGTTGGTTGATCAATTCTTCATGTCTTAACCGATCGAAAGCCTTGGTATAATCAACAAAGCATAAATATAAATCCTTATTCATCTCAATTTCATCTGTAGCATTGTATTTTTCAAAAAAGAACTGCTTTTGAACTCAATTCTGAGTTGTAGCTGAAGCTAGATTCTTCAACCATTTTCCCTCCCAGGCCATGCTAATTTGCATGTCGCTGTGTAGACCTGCTCACCCCATGACGGTCGAACTTACCACTAAAACTACTATGTGCTTGACGGGCATACATACATACAAACATGCACACAATCTAAAGTTTTTAACTAAAAAGGAGACAAAGAATAAAACTTAGAAACAAGGTCAAAAGGACAACTGACCTTCAGTGCTACAGCAGTCTGCATCAGCTCCACAGCAGCCTCCTCTGTACGAAATCGTTTTGGAAGTTGTACACGGAAATACTTCAACACCCCCTCAAAGTCATGTGACAGAAGATCTTTGCGAGAGATCTGAAACAGTCCCATTGTAACAGTCAAGGGGTTAAAACCCCATTGTCAACTTGAAAAGACTGTAAAACATAAATGTCTGCCCTATCACACTACTGCTACTGACATCCCTGTTGTGTGTGTGTGTGTTGGTGTGTGTGTGTGTGTGTGTGTGTGTGTGTGTGTGTGTGTGTGTGTGTGTGTGTGTGTGTGTGTGTGTGTGTGTGTGTGTGTGTGTGTGTGTGTGTGTGTGTGTGTGTGTGTGTGTGTGTGTGTGTGTGTGTGTGCGCGCGCGTGCGTGCGTGCGTGGTGTGTGGAGTAAATTTATGTAAGTGACAGCCTTTTTCCAATGAATAATGGTTTTTAAACATGGGACAGATGTACATCTAATATGTACACACATATTGACATGGTCCTTGTGCCTTTCTTTAAACATGAGACAGATGTACATCTAATATGTACACACATTGACATGTCCTTGTGCCTTTCTTTAACATGGACATGTACATCAATTGTACACACATTACTGTCCTTGTGCTTCTTTAAACATGGGACAGATGTACATCTAATATGTACACACATATTTACATGGTCCTTGTGCCTTTCTTTAAACATGAGACAGATGTACATCTAATATGTACACACATATTTACATGGTCCTTGTGCCTTTCTTTAAACATGGGACAGATGTACATCTAATATGTACACACATATTTACATGGTTCTTGTGCCTTTCTCCTACTCAGCGGACGGGAGGAGGGAGTGGAGGAATAGGTGGATGGGCATATGCAAGGGGAATAAATCTGATCATGGGTTCACATGCACATGCCCACAGTGTGCGTCAGGGGTCCCAATGCCAAATGAAAAAAATGTCTGAAAATCAAGGGGGGTCCAGGGGCACGCTGTCCCGGAAAACTTTCTTGAATGCAGATGCAAAATAGTGCAATCTGACGCTATCTGGTACAAGTTTAGGCTTGTTTATGATCCTTTGTACTGAAGCAAATAATTTATAAATGCTGGTGTCTGATTTCAAGAAAAATAATTTGGTTAGTATTTTTCTAATGTATGCTCCAACAAACATTAAGCAACAACCTAGGCTGAACAGCTTCAAGATTCTTTGCAGTTTTCTGCCTCATCTGGTGCTTCTTTGACTGAAATGGTCTGAAAGTGTGTGGATGCCTACTCAACTATAGCTATTTTAATTGACTTCACAGCAGCACAAGTCACAGTAAGCTATGCCAGCCTCTACTATTTTTGAAAGCCATGTGCTCAATTCCATGACATCAGTTTTTCGTGAAATCCACTCCTAACACTGCTTATTTTTGCAGTCTTTGTCAAACGTTTTAGCTGCAGCAGACCCTCTCTCCAGACTATCAACTCGAGACATGATCACACTCTTCAAAAGTATTGCAATCAGTTTTGAAAGCGCCAGACAAACAAAAAACACAGGGTGAATTTAGCGGAAAATTGATACCAGATTTACCCCCTTACTGAAATTTCGTTGTCTGCTACAAGAGATCAACAGTCAGACAAACAGTTGACTATTTCGCAGAAGAAAAAAATTATCAGTCAAATTTTTAGATTATTCTCGGAAAACAAATTTTTTCTCAGACGCAGCCTGTGGATTTTCTTGGATTTCCGTGAAAAATCGGAAAATTGGGAGCCCTGGTGTGTGTGTGAATGAGACAGAGAGAGAGAGTGTGTGTGTGAGCGCGTGCGTGCGTGTGTGTTCGTTCGTTCTTTGATTTAACGTCTTTTCACTATAAGTGATATTAGACGGTGCGTGTGTGTGTGTGCGTGCGCATGCATGAATGTGCGAGTGTGCGTGTGTGTGTGTATGTAAGAGTGTCTCCGGTGTGTGGGTGTGTGTGTATGCATGCGTGCATGCGCGTGTCTGTGGTCATCGCACTCGCATGTGTGTGTGTGCTGGCGCTGGCACACGTGTAGGTGTAGGTGTGTGCATCAGGCTGGGTAAGAGAAGAAGACAGTTTCCTCTGAAAATTGACCGGGGTCCAGGGGCAATGTCCCTGCTGGGGGGTGGGCAAAGCTGAAGAATTTCTGTAATTTTGAGGCATTATGGATGCATTTCCTGATGGCAAATACAAAAGTTCAGTAATATTTCCTCTGGAAAAAAAAAATTTTTCCCTCTGAAACTACAAGTTCACTTGCCTGCTATGCATGCATTAAGAACTTAAGTACTTTGCTTAATGTTCTTTTTTGTTTTCATTTTAATGTGCATTCTTCATTTTTACTTTTTCATTTTAACAGATACATTTTGTAACTTTCATTTTTTAGGCTCTAGTGATGACTGAACAATGTTTGATAATTATTGTTTTGAGAAGAAATGTATTACACATTTTATAATGTCAAACAAATGTTTGTATTTGTAATAATGCTGTTGCACAAATTTCTCTTCGTTCTTATGTCTTCTGTATTTGCTTTAAAAAAAATCAATCTTCTGCCTTCGCTTTATTAAAAAATTGAAACTGGAAATTTTCTATGGCCGACTTTATATGTCTGTAACAAGACCAACTTCCCACAAACACATTTTTCTTTACCTTTTCTGAATAAGCAACTAGGTATCAGTTTTGTCATCATCAATGTATCATAAGGCTACAACCTCAAGTTGTTCAGATAAACAATCTCCTAGTAATGAAAGCTGACTTTAACATGCACCAATGAATTTCCTGATAAAAGAAACTTCTCACTTAAAGTTTCTGAAAATGTTTTAATTATTTCAATAAAACACTGTATGACTCACCTTCAATAAAGCCAAAGCCACACTGAATATCACAAGGTTGCCCTGAAAATGAAAGAACAGTCAATGTCTACAATCTGTACTTTTTGCAATATATGAAGTACTGCCTGTCAAGCTAAATGCTTTGATTCTACCCAAAGATAAACAAACTTTTAACAGCACAACCAAAGAATAAACAAACTTTTAACACAGCGCTCCATTAACGTTTATACTTGACCAACTAACAGAAACACACAAATATGGTCAACTCACTCAGTCTCTCACCTGTCTCACCTGTCAGCGTCACCGGGTTCAGTGTTGGCCACTGCACTCTGACACCACCACCACCCTCCTAACAGCTCTGTCTTGACTTTTGTGGACAACTTCTTGAATGTTTAGGCCTCTGGTTTTCCTTGAAAAATGGCTGCTATCAGGTCTGCTTGTTACATGACACATGGCCAATGTATTTTAATCTTCTCTTGTTGATATCTGCTACTAGTTTTCTGGTGGTATCAAGTTCTTCCAGGACACTTTTATTAGTTCTTCTATCCATCCATTTGACACATAGTAGTCTCTGATAAAACCACATCTCTGCTGCTTCAATTCTTTTGCAATCACTTTTTCTGAATGTCCAGGCTTCACAGCCATAAATCATGTATGGCCAGATCAAACATTTTAGACATTTAATTTTCAAGCCATTTGGTATGCCTCTGTCTTTCCAGATATTGTTTAGTGGGACCATTTTTTGCTTTGCCATCCCAATTCTTTTTTAATGTCTTGCTAGAAACATCACAAACATCAGTGGCAAGAAACTCCAGGAGGTGGTCAGACTTAGCCAAGATCGAGAGTGCTGGAGGCAACTTGTGAGGACATCATGTGCAGCGGCCAACACTGTTCCCGGTGACGCCGACAGGTGAGACAGGTGAGATGAGCCAATTCCATCATCAGTTTTTACAGATCCAAGATATTAAAATCTTTAACATTTTCTAAAGGAGCTGTATTAATTAAGATATCTTGATTGTTTTCAATGTCTTTGCCTTTACTATGTAGTACATTTGTTTTCTTAGAATTCAATTTCAGGCCAGCCTTGTTGCCACCACATCACCCTGCACAAAATTCTTTTCATACTGGTAATGTTGTCTGCAAATAGCGCAGTATCATCGGCATAGTGCATGTTTCTAAGATTTTTTCCTCCTATCTTTATACCCATGCTTTCTACATCGGCATCTTTCATGACTTGTTCTGTATAGCTGTTAGAGATACGATGAAAGGATGCAACATGTCTTAACTCCCTGTGGGTGTTAAAAAAATTACATTTCCAACTGTTCCATCTAATTGTTGCCTTTTGGTCTTTATAAAATGAGGCAATAAATGAAATGAGATGTTTAGGAAAGCCATTTTGACCAATGCCTTAAACTGGTGGAGATGCATGACACTATCAAATGTTTTGCTATAGTCCTTGAAGGTGACAAAAGCTTCCTCATCAGTAATTGTGCTTCTGTTGGATCTGTAGCCTGCCTGGCTGTCAGATAGTTGTTCTATCTTGGCTTCAATCTGTTGAGAATAATTATGAGCAAAATCTTACTGGCACGACTGATTAGGGCAATGGTTCTGTAATTGTTACAATCTTTGACATTGCCACTCTTACAAAGCACCACAAATTCTCTAAGTTTCCAATCTGCTGGCCACTGATGAGTTATTCCAGATTTTACAATTAAGGTGATGCATTGCTTTTAGGCCTTCTTTTCCAGCATGTTCTAACAATTCTCCTGGAACAGTGTCAATTCCTAGAAATTTTTCTTGTTTTTAACTGCTTGGTGGCAGCACCAATTTCACTTAAAAGTGGTTCTGATTCTGAACATTTCAGGTCAGGGCATAGGGTGTCTTCAGGGCTATCATCGCTAAAAAAGGATGCTCCATATTCGTTCCATCTGTTCATAATATGCTCTGGTTCAGTCAGTGTGGTGCCTTCTCTGCTGTTGATGCACTCACTTCTGGGTTGGAATTTGGTGGATTGAATTTTATCTGTCAGAATAGAGCCCTGTATCTTCTGCATTCATTGTGCTCACTGATTTTTACACATCTGTCAGAATAGATCCCTGTATCTTCTGCATTCACTGTGCTCACTGATTTTTACACATTCTTTCTCCAGCCAATTTTTTTTATCTCTTCAAATTTTGCTCTTAATTTCTCTTTGGGTTTTTTATTTTCCTCTTTTCTTCCAGATCTGCGAGCTTGGCTTTTCTGCTTGGCCAGATCAATAACTTCCTCGCTGATGTAGGGCTGCTGGTTTTCTCTTTTCCCTAACTTTTCTTCTGCTACTTCAACGTAAGTCTTCTTCATATCTGTCCAAATTTCTTTTGGATACCGGTCATTTAATGTCCAGTTCTGGATTAAAGCCTCGAAATAATTGCTTTGATTTTTCAATTTCTCTGGAACAAACTTAGGGGCCAGCTTGGCTATGTTTTGCTTACAGGCTCTGAGTCTAATTTTTGCTGCCATTAGGTGATCACCATCACAATCAGTTCCTGATTTTGTTTTGAAGCTTGGAACAATAGTTCTCCATGTCCTGTCTATAGTGATATAATCTATGTGAAGCTTAGAACACTAGTTCTCCATGTCCTGTCTATAATGATATAATCTGTGTGAAGCTTGGAACAATAGTTCTCCATGTCCTGTCTATAATGATATAATCTATGTGAAGCTTAGAACAATAGTTCTCCATGTCCTGTCTATAATGATATAATCTATGTGAAGCTTAGAACACTAGTTCTCCATGTCCTGTCTACAATGATATAATCTATGTGAAACTTAGAACACTAGTTCTCCATGTCCTGTCTATAATGATATAATCTATGTGAAGCTTAGAACACTAGTTCTCCATGTCCTGTCTATAATGATATAATCTATGTGAAACTTAGAACAATAGTTCTCCATGTCCTGTGTACAATGATATAATCTATGTGAAACTTAGAACAATAGTTCTCCATGTCCTGTCTATAATGGTATAATCCTCATCCTCATTGGCACCTGTCAGAAACTTTCTCAGCTGCCTCCTCTTTCTCTCCCATTATGTAACACATCAGTCCCAATTTCTGATTCAGCTAAAAACCTTGGTGTCTGCATTGACTCTACCCTCTCCATGAACAACTTTGTTTCTCAAACTGCCAGATCTTGCTACTATCATCTCCATCGTATAAGGCTGATCAGGAAGTATCTCTCTGTCGAAACAACTGCAAAACTCGTTCTCTCCTTCATAATGTCTCGCATTGACTATTGCAATTCACTCCTGTCTGGTCTTCCTGCCTCCACCATTCACATTCTACAGCGCATTCAAAACAATGCTGTACGCCTTGTACTCAAAAAGAAAAAAGCTGACCACATATCTCCTCTCCTGGCACAACTTCACTGGCTCCCTGTATCAAAGCGCATACAGTACAAACTAGACACCATGTGCTACAAAAGCCTCAATAACGCAGCCCCCGATTACCTGTCAAGCCTACTTGAGATCTATGTTCCCTCACGTACCCTCCGCTCTGCCTCCGATCCTCTGACTTTTCGCTTTCCATGCACTAAGCTCAATACCTATGGTCCACGAGCCTTCTCTGTTTCTGGTTCACTCTCCTGGAACAAACTTCCTCTCTCAGTCCGTCAGCAACCTACTTTTGTCTCCTTCAAGTCCACTCTCAAAACTCACCTTTTCTCCTCCGCATAAAATCCTAACCTCACTCAACCCCCCCCCCCCCCCCCCTCTGCAGCCTGTCTCTGCTCGGAGGGGAATCACATGGTTATAATATATAATTGTATATGCTATGCTCTCTATAATTTTCCATTGCTTTTATTCTTGCTTTTATTGCTTTTATTCTTTCTCCCCATTTATAGCCATGCGTGTGTGTGTGTGTGTGTGTGTGTGTGTGTGTGTGTGTGTGTGTGTGTGTGTGTGTGTGTGTGTGTGTGTGTGTGTGTGCGTGCGTGCGCGTGCGTGCGTGTGTGTCTGCTTCAGCGCTTAGATTTGATTTTATCAAGATTTTGCGCTATATAAATATTGTAATTATTAATTATTATTCTCCATGTCCTGTCTACAATGATATAATCTATGTGAAGCTTAGAACAATAGTTCTCCAAGTCCTGTCTATAATGATATAATCTATGTGAAACTTAGAACAATAGTTCTCCATGTCCTGTCTATAATGATATAATCTATGTGAAGCTTAGAACAATAGTTCTCCATGTCCTGTCTATAATGATATAATCTATGTGAAGCTTAGAACAATAGTTCTCCATGTCCTGTCTATAATGATATAATCTATGTGAAACTTAGAACAATAGTTCTCCATGTCCTGTCTACAATGATATAATCTATGTGAAGCTTGGAACAATAGTTCTCCATGTCCTGTCTATAATGATATAATCTATGTGAAACTTAGAACAATAGTTCTCCATGTCCTGTCTATAATGATATAATCTATGTGAAGCTTAGAACAATAGTTCTCCATGTCCTGTCTATAATGATATAATCTATGTGAAGCTTGGAACAATAGTTCTCCATGTCCTGTCTATAATGATATAATCTATGTGATTTCTGATTTTCATTTTCTTATTATCATTGTGTTTTTTCAAGATTCCAGGTATATCATCTACGGTAATGTGGTTTAACGAGGGTATTAGTGATGTCCAATTCGTTGGCGTGGCAGAAAGATGCCAACATATCGCCTCTTTCATTGCGTTTTCCCAGCCCATAAGGTCCTATTCCACACTCTCTGTCCTCACCTTCGCCCACCTTGGCATTCATGTCTCCCATTATTAAGCAGACTTCTCTTTCGGTATTTTGTCCTTTGCAGTTTGAAGGTCATTTTGAAGTTATTCTATCTCTTCATCTGAGCTGGTGGATGTAGGGGCATATGCCTGGATGATGTTTCAGGCAACTAGATTTGTGTTAACAGTTATCAATCAGTCATTGTGTTGAAGCTTTTCAATGCAGCAACATGTTGTTAATCCAATATAAAGGTGATCCCATACAGGCCTTTTTTTTTGTTTTCACAATAAATGACTGTGTGTTCACTGATGGTGAACTTTCCCTCACCATTCCACTTGGTCTCGCACAATCCTCTGATGTTCATACCTACTTTTTCAAGTTCTGATAAGAGTATTTTTTCTTTAAACTTAAGAGTGCTCCTTTGACTAGAGGGGTGAACAGACACTTGTGATTCAACGTGGACTACCTCCTAAGTTCACTAGGACAAATTTCATGCTATATCTATGCCCAAGGTTCCATTAACCACACTAAGTTCACTAGGACACATTTCATGCTATACCTATGCCCAAGGTTCCATTAACCACACTAAGTTCACTAGGACAGATTTCATGCTATACCTATGCCCAAGGTTCCATTAATCACACTAAGTTCACTAGGACACATTTCATGCTATACCTATGCCCAAGATTCCATTAACCACACACAGGACAGATTTCATGCTATACCTATGCCCAAGGTTCCATTAATCACACTAAGTTCACTAGGACACATTTCATGCTATACCTATGCCCAAGGTTCCATTAACCACACACAGGACACATTTCATGCTGTATCTATGCCCAAGGTTCCATTAACCACACTAAGTTCACTAGGACAGATTTCATACTATATCTATGCCCAAGATTCCATTAACCACACACAGGACACATTTCATGCTGTATCTATGCCCAAGGTTCCATTAATCACACTAAGTTCACTAGGACACATTTCATGCTATATCTAGGCCCAAGGTTCCATTAACCACACACAGGACACATTTCATGCTATATCTATGCCCAAGGTTCCATTAACCACACACAGAAGTTCAACATGTTACTTGGGAGGTAGTGATCTTCATAGTTAACTTTCTTCAAAAACTTAGTTTGCCAACACATCATAGGATGTGAACAATTCTGTTTGTATTATAATCTATGATATATCAAGAACTACAGCATATACACAACAAAGCCTAAGCACAAACCCCATGACTTGGCAATATCCTGAAAACCCATCTTCTAATCTAAACTGCACTCCTGCACGCTGAGTAAGAGAATTACTGGAATCTGACTGGCTTTTTGTTTCATGCATTATTGTTGGTCACTAATTAAGCAGACAATGTGGAGACTTCCTAAACCATTAAGGCATTGTGACTCTTCATCAGCAGGTGACCTCACAACCTTCAGTGCACCAACATATAAGCATGATTTAAAGTTCTACTGGCTTAACATCATCCTCATCTGTCAGTGACTGACCTCACTCAGGTACAGGTCCAGTATGTGGAAGACAACATGAAGAGGGAACTTAGCAGTGAACAGAGTCAGGAACCACTGGGAGGCAAACATGTGGATCTCAAGGCCCATGTCTATAAAGTGCCCGTGCAAGTCACTCATCTGCTCCTGAAATCACAGCATACATATCGATAAAGCCACAGTCCAATAAACAATTAATGTATCCCACCACTAGCTATATCAAAATAATAACAACACAGAACACAACACTTCTGCAGTCACAATTTCTATAGTACGAATCTTGTCCTTCCACTACAATAGTAAAGATAGTTTAATGGATTATCATCCGTTTGCAAGTTCAGAAACAAAATTTTCAGTAAAACTTCCCAAGGAAAATCATTCATTCTGCCTGTTTTCTTAAGAAAATTGATTTAACTCTATCAGTCTTCAATATCCCATCTTGGAGCACAAATTACAAAGCATCTAATTTACAGAGCTTCTTCAAACCAACAATCAGACTCGTACAAAAAAAGCAAATACTTCAACTCATATACACAAATCTATTAAAGCAGTTTCCCTTGTGACAATGGTCCATACACCCAGAAACAGTCCATACACCCAGAAAGATTGAAAAGTGTTTAAGTCATCCCATAGTCCATACACCCAGTAAACCTGAACAGTTAAGTCATCCCACAGTCCACACACCCAGTAAACCTGAACAGTTAAGTCATCCCACAGTCCATACACCCAGTAAACTTGAACAGTTAAGTCATCCCACAATCCATACACCCAGTAAACCTGAACAGTTAAGTCATCCCACAGTCCATACACCCAGTAAGCCTGAACAGTGTTTAAGTCATCCCACAGTCCATACACCCAGTAAACCTGAACAGTTAAGTCATCCCATAGTCCACACACCCAGTAAACCTGAACAGTTAAGTCATCCCACAGTCCATACACCCAATAAACCTGAACAGTTAAGTCATCCCACAGTCCATACACCCAATAAACCTGAACAGTTAAGTCATCCCATAGTCCATACACCCAGTAAACCTGAACAGTTAAGTCATCCCATAGTCCACACACCCAGTAAACCTGAACAGTGTTTAAGTCATCCCATAGTCCATACACCCAGTAAACCTGAACAGTGTTTAAGTCATCCCACAGTCCATACACCCAGTAAACCTGAACAGTTTAAGTCATCCCACAGTCCATACACCCAGTAAACCTGAACAGTGTTTAAGTCATCCCACAGTCCATACACCCAGTAAACCTGAACAGTTAAGTCATCCCACAGTCCATACACCCAGTAAACCTGAACAGTTAAGTCATCCCACAGTCCATACACCCAGTAAACCTGAACAGTTAAGTCATCCCACAGTCCATACACCCAGTAAACCTGAACAGTTAAGTCATCCCACAGTCCATACACCCAGTAAACCCCAACAGTTAAGTCATCCCACAGTCCATACACCCAGTAAACCTGAACAGTGTTTAAGTCATCCCACAGTCCATACACCCAGTAAACCTGAACAGTTAAGTCATCCCACAGTCCATACATCCAGTAAACCTGAACAGTGTTTAAGTCATCCCACAGTCCATACACCCAGTAAACCTGAACAGTTAAGTCATCCCACAGTCCATACACCCAGTAAACCTGAACAGTGTTTAAGTCATCCCACAGTCCATACACCCAGTAAACCTGAACAGTTAAGTCATCCCACAGTCCATACACCCAGTAAACCTGAACAGTTAAGTCATCCCACAGTCCATACACCCAGTAAACCTGAACAGTGTTTAAGTCATCCCACAGTCCACACACCCAGTAAACCTGAACAGTTAAGTCATCCCATAGTCCACACACCCAGTAAACCTGAACAATTAAGTCATCCCACAGTCCATACACCCAGTAAACCTGAACAGTTAAGTCATCCCACAGTCCATACACCCAGTAAACCTAAACAGTTAAGTCATCCCACAGTCCATACACCCAGTAAACCTGAACAGTTAAGTCATCCCACAGTCCACACACCCAGTAAACCTGAACAGTTAAGTCATCCCACAGTCCATACACCCAGTAAACCTGAACAGTTAAGTCATCCCACAGTCCATATACCCAGTAAACCTGAACAGTGTTTAAGTCATCCCACAGTCCACACACCCAGTAAACCTGAACAGTTAAGTCATCCCACAGTCCATACACCCAGTAAACCTGAACAGTTAAGTCATCCCACAGTCCATACACCCAGTAAACCTGAACAGTGTTTAAGTCATCCCATGGTCTCATCTAACCTGTATCAGTCTTTCCAGCTGATAAAACTTGAGATGTAGCTCCTCAAACCCCTGCTTGAACAAATTACGCATCCCATAATCAAACAAGATTTTGGTCAGCACACAGAACGCCTGCTCCTCTGGCATCTGAAACAAAATGCATCAACATGACAACCACAGCACAAACACAACCAGATTCTGATTCACAAACTGAATAATGAAGTTTCAATAGAAATAAATTTGTCAAAATTATGCACATATAATTTACTTCTGCAGAATAACAAACCAAGAACACTGAAAATCTCACAAGTATATGCACATGCATCACTGCATAATGTGAACACATGCACAACACATAGTTCTACTCTTTAAAAAAAAAAAAAATGATTGCATTTTAGGTTCACGGTTTTTTTTTTCATTTTTGAACATTAACTCTTCAAAAATGTAAATAGTGAACATTAAACAGCCAATTTTTCATCGCCAATGAATCAATTCTGTATTAATGTATCATCTTCTTAGAAGTAAAAAGCTGAAAAACAAAACCAAAAAACCCTCAATTACAAGAGGGAAATACAAGAGAAGTAAAAAAGTTATTGTTCAGAACTTACATGAAGCAAAAGAGCAGCAGCCAGAAAGGACAAGCCTTGCACATATCCAATGTCCTCATCGTACACTGCATATGCCTGAAACAATCACACCATTGATGCACATCACTTGCACCAAAGATCAAGTCTTTGTTGGAGCACTTAAGTTTGATGCTAAACAGTGTATCCCTGAAATGGCAAAATCAGAACACAATTACAAATGTAACCTAGACAGAGATTCTTTGGTTAATGTTACAGCTGCATTATGTGCTGATGAAACAAAATGAAGCCCATACAGATATCCTTCAAAAACATTTAAACAAGATGATGCTTTACAAGTGCAAGGGGAAGAAAGAAATACTCAAAATGTTTTCAAGTGTATGACCAGTGGCCTTTACACTTCTCAAACATCAATTATAACTTCCCTCTCAACTGAAAGCTTATGCTGCAGACATTCGCTTGATTTTTACATGCTATGCAGCATGCTAAATTCAAAAATGACAGAGCTCTTTAACATACTGTTTAAGTTTTTGAAGACATCATCACGGCAAATCTGAAGGCAATAAGGTAACTAAGGAATTGTCAGAAATGAGTTATTGATGCAAATCATCTAACCATGGGTAACACAAGCTGAAATGTATTCATTTTCAACAGAACATCTGCATAAAAGACATGGTTATCTGTGTTTGAATACATTCTGCAACATGGTTTATGTAAATATCATCGACACCAAATCTAAATTTCAAGAGAGCATTTTCTTATAAAGCATTTTTACACATCTTTTCAGAGCACAGTATGTTTTATGAAAAACGTTTGTACAATATACTATAAAATCCAAAATCTTGTGAGTAGTATGAATCTGATCATCCCAGTTTTGACAAAAACAATCCAGCAATCTTTGCCTGAAGCAGGGTAAGAACAAACTGATCAAGTCTACAATGTGATTCAGCCAGACCCAGGCAAATCTCAAGTTTTAACCCTTTCACATTTGCACTGCTAGATGTAAAGCTAGCTCCTAGTATTCGCATTCGAATGTAGCACAGCGTCAGTTCAAAGTCTTTCAGTAGTGAATGGAAAGTTCCTTGCATCCCGAGAATGCTCATACTATTTTTAAAACATTCAACGCGAGACTGACCAAGATTCTAACCACACGCGCGATAAGACAGCAAGGCCAGTAGTGATGGAAATTCCCCACACCTGTGCTGGAAAAGGTTGGGCGGTCTCAACCGCTACGAACGGATCGGCACATTCTTCCGCAAGGCGGTTACCGGCTTTGTGAACAGCTAAGGGGTTAAACAAAATTATTCAGATCTTAACTTGCTCAGCCATGTTTTTACTGCTGATATAAATAAAACAATATTACCCAGTTATGTTTCCCTGCTGATCTACATTAAATAATTGTAAATAAGATCTGTAAAGTAAATCTGTCATGTTCTATCAGTCACCATGGTGTAGTGGTTAGTGCAACATACTAACTGACTGGAAGGTTGTGTTTAGAATCCCCATCAGTCCCCCCCCCCCCCCCCCAAATTTTCAAGCTCCAACTGACCAGTACCCAGCATTGAAAGAGCTTTGGGCTCACTGGGAAGACTGGGACCACACAGCTGAGTCTCATCCACTTCAGGATGCATCACTGAGGGAATTGCAAAAATAGTCTGACCAACTACACAGGTGCCTGTCAGGCCTGGTTGACACCAGGATATCTATGTTAGTAAATGTACAGAACAGCCCTGTCACATAGTCTCCATCCTGGATGGAAACTCATAGCATCATGATTATCATCTATTGCATTATAAAATCTGTGACAGCTTCTGTGGCCATTAAGTGGCATAGACAATGGGACCACACACAAAAAAAGAACAAAAAGAAAGAAAAAGGTGAGCACAAAGGAAATCTCCCTAAGTGCGTTAATCCTTAAAGAAAAAACTTTCCTGTTCATGTGAGTAATCTTGATACACTCTATTTGATCACTGTCTTTATATGTGTGGCATCTACCAGTGTTGCTGTTTATCACTCTGTCTTGATATGGGCATCTACCAGTGTTGCTGTTTTCACTGTGTTTAGGAGTAAGGAAAGAGGAGGAGGGGACACAAGGGGGAGACAACAAAGAGTCAAGAGGGGACAGAAGGGACAACAAAGAGTCCAGAGGGGACACAAGGGGGAGACAACAAAGACAGTCAAGAGGGGACAGAAGGGGCAGACAACAAAGACATAGTCAAGAGGGGACACAAGGGGGAGACAACAAAGACATAGAGTCAAGAGGGGACAGAAGGGGCAGACAACAAAGACATAGTCAAGAGGGGACAGAAGGGGGAGACAACAAAGACAAAGAGTCAAGAGGGGAGACAAGGGGGAGACAACAAAGACATAGAGTCAAGAGGGGACATAAGGGGCAGACAACAAAGACATAGTCAAGAGGGGACACAAGGGGGAGACAACAAAGACAGAGTCAAGAGGGGACACAAGGGGGAGACAACAAAGACAGAGTCAAGAGGGGACAAAGGGGCAGACAACAAAGACATAGTCAAGAGGGGACACAAGGGGAGACAACAAAGACAGAGTCAAGAGGGGACACAAGAGGCAGACAACAAAGACAGAGTCAAGAGGGGACACAAGGGGCAGACAACAAAGACAGAGTCAAAAGGGGACACAAGGGGCAGACAACAAAGACAGTCAAGAGGGGACACAAGGGGGAGACAACAAAGACAGTCAAGAGGGGACAGAAGGGGCAGACAACAAAGACACAGAGTCAAGATGGGACAGAAGGGGCAGACAACAAAGACAGAGTCAAGAGGGGACAGAAGGGGCAGACAACAAAGACAGAGTCAAGAGGGGACAGAAGGGTGAGACAACAAAGACAGTCAAGAGGGGACACAAGGGGGAGACAACAAAGACAGAGTCAAGAGGGGACACAAGGGGGAGACAACAAAGACATAGTCAAGAGGGGACAGAAGGGTGAGACAACAAAGACACAGAGTCAAGAGGGGACACAAGAGGCAGACAACAAAGACAGAGTCAAGAGGGGACACAAGGGGCAGACAACAAAGACACAGAGTCAAGAGGGGACAGAAGGGGCAGACAACAAAGACATAGTCAAGAGAGGACACAAGGGGCAGACAACAAAGACAAGAGTCAAGAGGGGACATAAGGGCAGACAACAAAGACACAGTCAAGAGGGGACACAAGGGGCAGACAACAAACCATGAACAAAGACATAGAGTCAAGAGGGGACAGAAGGTGAGACAACAAAGACACAGAGTCAAGAGGGGACACAAGGGGGAGACAACAAAGACAAGAGTCAAGAGGGACACAAGGGGCAGACAACAAAGACACAAGAGTCAAGAAGGGACAGAAGGGGCAGACAACAAAGACAAGAGTCAAGAGGGGACACAAGGGGCAGACAACAAAGACACAGAGTCAAGAGGGGACAGAAGGGGCAGACAACAAAGACACAGAGTCAAGAGGGGACAGAAGGGGCAGACAACAAAGACAAGAGGGGACACAAGGGGCAGACAACAAAGACACAGAGTCAAGAGGGGACATAAGGGGCAGACAACAAAGACATAGAGTCAAGAGGGGACACAAGGGGCAGACAACAAAGAGTCAAGAGGGGACACAAGGGGCAGACAACAAAGACAGAGTCAAGAGGGGACACAAGGGGCAGACAACAAAGACAGAGTCAAGAGGGGACACAAGAGGCAGACAACAAAGACAGAGTCAAGAGGGACACAAGGGGCAGACAACAAAGACAGAGTCAAGAGGGGACACAAGAGGGCAGACAACAAAGACAGAGTCAAGAGGGGACACAAGGGGCAGACAACAAAGACAGAGTCAAGAGGGGACACAAGGGGCAGACAACAAAGACAGAGTCAAGAGGGGACACAAGAGGCAGACAACAAAGACAGAGTCAAGAGGGGACACAAGTGGCAGACAACAAAGACAGAGTCAAGAGGGGACACAAGAGGCAGACAACAAAGACAGAGTCAAGAGGGGACACAAGGGGAGACAACAAAGAAACAGTCAAACAAAGGCCAAAGAGAAATCAAAAACAAAACAACAAAAAGAGGTAGTGTGAGCAAAAAATTACACCTCTTACTGTTACGTTATATCTCATATATATATAATACATCTTTTTTTTTCTCCAATGTTGTTGTTGGTTGGTTGGTTACAGTTACTGTTTTACCTTGCTAATCATGTATGTTGTTGTTGTTGTTGTTGCTGGTTACAGTTACGTTTTACCTTGCTAAATCCTGTATGTTGTTGTTGTTGTTGCTGGTTACAGTTATTGTTTTACCTTGCTAATCCTGTATTTGTTTTGTTGTTGGTTGGTTGCAGTTACTGTTTTACCTTGCTAATCCTGTATGTTGTTGTTGTGTTACAGTTATTGTTTTACCTTGCTAATCCTGTATGTTGTTGTTGGTTACAGTTATTGTTTTACCTTGCTAATCCTGTATTGTTGTTGTTGTTGGTTACAGTTACTGTTTTACCTTGCTAATCCTGTATGTTGTTGTTGTTGGTTACAGTTATTGTTTTACCTTGCTAATCCTGTATGTTGTTGTTGTGTTGTTGCTGGTTGCAGTTACTGTTTTACCTTGCTAATCCTGTATGTTGTTGTTGTTGCTGGTTACAGTTATTGTTTTACCTTGCTAATCCTGTATGTTGTTGTTGTTGGTTACAGTTATACAGTTACTGTTTTACCTTGCTAATCCTGTATGTTGTTGTTGTTGGTTACAGTAATTGTTTTACCTCGCTAATCCTGTATGTTGTTGTTGGTTACAGTTTTGTTGGTTACAGTTACTGTTTTACCTTGCTAATCCTGTATGTTGTTGTTGTTGTGTTACAGTTATTGTTTTACCTTGCTAATCCTGTATGTTGTTGTTGTTTGTTGGTTACAGTTACTGTTTTACCTTGCTAATCCTGTATGTTGTTGTTGTTGGTTACAGTTACTGTTTTACCTTGCTAATCCTGTATGTTGTTTTGTTGGTTACAGTTACTGTTTTAGCTGTACTGTTTTAGCTAAATCCTGTATGTTGTTGTTGGTGGTTACAGTTACTGTTTTACCTTGCTAATCCTGTATGTTGTTGTTGTTGTGGTTACAGTTACTGTTTTACCTTGCTAATCCTGTATGTTGTTGTTGTTGCTGGTTACAGTTACTGTTTTACTTGCTAATCCTGTATGTTGTTGTTGTTGTTGGTTACAGTTACTGTTTTACCTTGCTAATCCTGTATGTTGTTGTTGCTGGTTACAGTTATTGTTTTACCTTGCTAATCCTGTATGTTTGTTGTTGGTTACAGTTACTGTTTTACTTTGCTAATCACTGTATGTTGTTGTTGGTTACAGTTATTGTTTTGCCTTCTAATCCTGTATGTTGTTGTTGCTGGTTACAGTTATTGTTTTACCTTGCTAATCCTGTATGTTGTTGTTGTTGGTTACAGTTATTGTTTTACCTTGCTAATCCTGTATGTTGTTGTTGTGTTGCTGGTTACAGTTATTTGTTTTACCTTGCTAATCCTGTTATGTTTTGTGTTGTGTGGGTTTTAGTTACTGTTTTACCTTGCTAATCCTGTATGTTGTTGTTGTTGTTGTTGTTTACACTTACTGTTTTACTTGCTAATCCTGTAATGTTGTTGTTGTTGTTGGTTACATTATGTTGTTTGACATACCTTTGCTAATCCTGTATGTTGTTGTTGCTGTTGTGTTACAGTTACTGTTTTACCTTGCTAATCCTGTATGTTGTTGCTGTTGGTTACAGTTACTGTTTTACCTTGCTAATCCTGTATTTTGTTTTTGTTGGTTACAGTTACTGTTTTAGCTTGCTACTGTTTTAGCTTTGTGCTTGAATCCTGTATGTTGTTGTTGTTGTTGGTTACAGTTACTGTTTTACCTTGCTAATCCTGTATGTTGTTGTTGGTTGGTGGTTACAGTTACTGTTTTACCTTGCTAATCCTGTATGTTGTTTGTTGTTGCTGGTTACAGTTACTGTTTTATCCTTGCTAATCCTGTATGTTGTTGTTGTTGTTGGTTACAGTTACTGTTTTACCTTGCTAATCCTGTATGTTGTTGTTGTTGGTTACAGTTTATTGTTTTTACCTTGCTAATCCTGTATTGTTGTTGTTGTTTACAGTTACTGTTTTACTTTCTAATCTGTATGTTGTTGTTGGTTACAGTTATTGTTTTGCCTTCTAATCCTGTATGTTGTTGCTGGTTACAGTTATTGTTTTACCTTGCTAATCCTGTATGTTGTTGTTGCTTGGTTACAGTTATTGTTTTACCTTGCTAATCCTGTATGTTGTTGTTGCTGGTTACAGTTATTGTTTTACCTTGCTAATCCTGATGTTGTTTGTGTTGGTTAGTTACTGTTTTTACCTTGCTAATCCTGTATGTTGTTGTTGTTGTTGTTGTTGGTTACACTTTACTGTTTTTACATTGCTAATCCTGTAATTGTATGTTGTTGTTGTTGGTTACAGTTATTGTTTTACCTTGCTAATCCTGTATGTTGTTGTTGTTGCTTGTTGGTTACAGTTACTGTTTTACCTTGCTAATCCTGTATGTTGTTTGCTGTTGGTTACAGTTACTGTTTTACCTTGCTAATCCTGTATGTTGTTGTTGTTGGTTACACTTACTGTTTTACCTTGCTAATCCTCTATGTTGTGTTGTTGTTTTAGTTACTGTTTTACCTTGCTAATCCTCTATGTTGTTGTTGTTGCTGGTTATGTTACTGTTTTACCTTGCTAATCCTGTACGTTGTTGTTGTTGCTGGTTTACAGTTACTGTTTTACGTTGCTAATCCTGTATGTTGTTGTTGGTTACCTTGCTAATCATGTATTTTGTTGTTAGTTACCTTGCTAATCCTGTATGTTGTTGTTTAGTTATTACCTTGCTAATCCTGTATGTTGTTAGTTACCTTGCTAATCCTGTATGTTGTTGTTAGTTACCTTGCTAATCCTGTATGTTGTTGTTAGTTACCTTGCTAATCCTGTATGTTGTTGTTAGTTACCTTGCTAATCCTGTATGTTGTTGTGTGTTAGTTACCTTGCTAATTCTGTATGTTGTTAGTTACCTTGCTAATCCTGTATGTTGTTGTTAGTTGCCTTGCTAATCCTGTATGTTTTGTTGTTGTTGTTAGTTACCTTGCTAATCATGTATGTTTTAGTTACCTTGCTAATCATGTATGTTGTTGTTGTTAGTTACCCTGCTAATCCTGTATATTCTTTGTTGTTAGTTACCTTGCTAATCCTGTATGTTGTTGTTAGTTACCTTGCTAATCCTGTATGTTGTTAGTTACCTTGCTAATCCTGTATATGTGTTGTTACTTACCTTGCTAATCCTGTATGTTGTAGTTGTTAGTTACCTTGCTAATCCTGTATGTTGTTGTTAGTTACCTTGCTAATCCTGTATGTTAGCTACCTTGCTAATCCTGTATGTTGTTGTTTACCTTGCTAATCCTGTATTTTGTTGTTGTTAGTTACCTTGCTAATCCTGTATGTTGTTAGTTACCTTGCTAATCCTGTATGTTGTTATTGTTGTTAGTTACTTTGCTAATCATGTATGTTGTTGTTGTTAGTTACTTTGCTAATCCTGTATGTTGTTAGTTACCTTGCTAATCCTGTATGTTGTTGTTAGTTACCTTGCTAATCCTGTATGTTTAGTTACCTTGCTAATCCTGTATGTTGTTGTTAGTTACTTTGCTAATCCTGTATGTCGTTAGTTACCTTGCTAATCCTGTATATTTGTTCTTGTTGGTTACATTGCTAATCCTATATGTTGTTAGTTACCTTGCAAATCATGTATGTTGTTGTTAGTTACCTTGCTAATCCTGTATGTTGTTGTTGTTGGTTACCTTGCTAATCCTGTAGTTGTTAGTTACCTTGCTAATCCTTATTTGTTTGTTAGTTACCTTGCTAATGATGTATGTTGTTGTTGCTAATCCTGTATGTTGTTGTTAGTTACCTTGCTAATCCTGTATGTTGTTGTTGTTGGTTACCTTGCTAATCATGTATTGTCTTGTTGTTGTTAGTTACCTTGCTAATCCTGTGTGTTGTTGTTAGTTACCTTGCTAATCCTGTGTTGTTAGTTACCTTGTTGTTGTTAGTTATCTTGCTAATCCTGTATGTTGTTGTTAGTTACCTTGCTAATCCTGTATGTTGTTAGTTACCTTGCTAATCCTGTATGTTGTTGTTGTTAGTTACCTTGCTAATCATGTATGTTGTTGTTTAGTTAGTTACCTTGCTAATCCTTGCTTATCGTTTTCTGGTGCACAACTATGGAACACCCTCCCCCCAAATATCACAAACACTCAATCACTCTCTTCCTTCAAAGTTACTTTATTTAAATACCTTACGTCAGTGTCGTAGATTACCTCAGTTAGCAACAATAACGTCAGCTGCCTTTCAACCTATGACATCTAATCTAGTCAATGTGTGTGTGTGTGTGTGTGTGTGTGTGTGTGTGTGTGTGTGTGTGTGTGTGTGTGTGTGTGTGTGTGTGTGTGTGTGTGTGTGTGTGTGTGTGTGTGTGTGTGTGTGTATGCACAATGATAATTCGTGTTCTTTTTTTTTTTTTTTTTTTTTTTTTCTCTCTTTAACATTATTGATATTTTAACAGTTCAAACTGCCAACCAGTATTTATTTCTGTATTATATGCGATGATTTGTTGATGACTCTATGACGTGTTTGATTCTGTCTTGCTTCTTCTTTATTTCTCATTGCCTTTGTTCATTTTGTTTGTTTGTTTGTTTTTTGCTTTGCTTGCTTGCCCATCTTATCTGTTAGCCATATTGTCTGTTTGTTTGGTTGGCTCTTATCTGCTGTCTGTATTTGTCACTTTTCTCCAACTGTTATCCGTATCATGCTTGTATCTCTCTTCTCCTATCAAGAAAAACGGCGCTTGATTATGGTTACTATTCTTGATTTATTTATGTCTTATTACATGAATTATTGATTTGTTTACACATGTATGATATTTCTATTGTAATGAGAGAACAGACTTGATGTCCACTGTCCTCCAAGGTAAAGTGGAAGGAAAGAGAAACAGAGGACGGCCACCTGCATCACTTGCTAGAAACATCACAAACATCAGTGGCAAGAAACTCCAGGAGGTGGTCAGACTTAGCCAAGATCGAGAGTGCTGGAGGCAACTTGTGAGGACATCATGTGCAGCGGCCAACACTGTTCCCGGTGACGCCGACAGGTGAGACAGGTGAGATATTTCTATTATAGCCTACATATGCGTTTATCATTACTGTAATTTCCTATTGTCGAAAGTAACATTTACTTTATTTATCTATCTATACATTTGTCTATTTGACTTCATATCATCTGTTGATTTTCTGTCTCCTGTAGAATTTTATGTGTTTATGCCTTCAATCGACCCAATGTTTGCTACCCCCCCCCCCCCTTTTTTTTTTTTTTTTTCCTCCCTCTAATCATCCTTCTGAACTGCTCTTTTTTCTACCTCCATTTATTATCTTTGGGTTTAGTAGCAGTAGTAGTAGTAGTAGTAGTAATTGTTGTTTGTAACAGTGTTAATATTTTTTGTGTGTAATCAGAAAATTGATTTCATCTTCTTTGATTTAATTGTAAGAACATTAGTCTATTTGACGCTTGATTTATCTTCTATAAATTTGTCACATGTAATGTTTCTTCTCCCTCTATTTCATTTTATTTTGTTTTATCTTATTACTATTTTGTTTACTGTGTTTTCCTCTCCTCCTCCTCCTCTTCCTTCTTCTTCTTCCTCTTCTTCGTCTTATTTTTATTAATATCACTATCAACATTATCTTTCTTTCTTTATTTACTTATCATTATCTACCTGCTCATCTGTCTATCTATCTGTCTATACTATCTACCTCTCTCTCTCTCTCTCTCTCTCTCTCTCTCTCTATCTATCTATCTATCTATCTATCTATCTATCTATCTATCTATCCATCTATCTATCTATCTCTTAAGTGGTGACTGTACGTTTCTTGATTTCATTGTATCTTAATTTTAGTATTCAACATGTATTTTCCTTAAGCTGTATTTGTTACTGTAAACAAATGTCATGTGTATAGAATAGCAACGGCAAGTTTGAAAAATGGCTTCTAGCCAATAGCTTTTAACCGTTGAAAAATAAAGCATCATTGTCATTGTCATTGTCATTGTATGTTGTTGTTGTTGTTAGTTACCTTGCTAATCCTGTATGTTGTTGTTGTTAGTTACCTTGCTAATCCTGTATGTTGTTAGTTACCTTGCTAATCCTGTATGTTGTTGTTAGTTACCTTGCTAATCCTGTATGTTGTTGTTAGTTACCTTGCTAATCCTGTATGTTGTTGTTAGTTACCTTGCTAATCCTGTATGTTGTTAGTTACCTTGCTAATCCTGTATGTTGTTGCTGTTAGTTACCTTGCTAATCCTGTATGTTGTTGTTAGTTACCTTGCTAATCCTGTATGTTGTTGTTAGTTACCTTGCTAATCATGTATGTTGTTGTTAGTTACCTTGCTAATCCTGTATGTTGTTGTTAGTTACCTTGCTAATCCTGTATGTTGTTAGTTACCTTGCTAATCATGTATGTTGTTAGTTACCTTGCTAATCATGTATGTTGTTGTTAGTTACTTTGCTAATCCTGTATGTTGTTGTTGTTAGTTACCTTGCTAATCATGTATGTTGTTGTTGTTAGTTACCTTGCTAATCCTGTACAGAGAATCCTGCCCCAGGCCCCCACTCTCCTTGAAGAAGTCATGGGCTGGAAATGTACGATTCACATCTCTTTGTATCACAGCTTCAGATGGAGTATCCTGCAACAAACATCACAACACATGAATAAATCAGACCAGCAACAACTGTACAACAACAGAAAACACAAACAGACATAACAAACCCTACTTCAGTGTGGGACAGATGATGCCAACTTTCAGCCCATAGCTACTGATACTGCATCCCAACAAAGAAGTGAAGAAGGTTCGTATCTCAACCAGAGCTGAAAAACACTGAAAGTATTTTCAATTTATCATGTCCTTTGACAAACTACAGGTTAACCCCCTTGGCATAATACATAATTAAAAGTGTTCTGTAAGACAATGGCATAAACTTACCAGAGCCAATTTGTCAACATGCACTAACCGTTTTTAATTTTTGCTACTCTCATGTAAACATTTCCTAGAAAAGTATACATATATTTAGACAGGAGAAATCCTCAACTGCACAGTAAAAGTAAAATAAACGCCTGTTTGCAGGAGAAAGTGAAATTACAGACACTGATCTCATCCACTGTCAAAGTTGCTGATGCCAGCTGATCAACACAGCAGTTGCTGCACTCATGGTCCAGTGATGGCAGGATATACATAATCATAATCATAATCAGGCCAGTATGTGAAGCAGGCCAGTGTACAAAGTACCATCTCAAATAACAATTAACCACCAGTGATGGTAGGATATACATAATCATAATCATAATCAGGCCAGTATGTGAAGCAGGCCAGTGTACAAAGTACCATCTCAAATAACAATTAACCACCAGTGATGGTAGGATATACATAATCATAATCATAATCAGGCCAGTATGTGAAGCAGGCCAGTGTACAAAGTACCATCTCAAATAACAATTAACCACCAGTGATGGTAGGATATACATAATCATAATCATAATCAGGCCAGTATGTGAAGCAGGCCAGTGTACGAAGTACCATCTCAAATAACAATTAACAATGAAATCATCATTTAACATAAATTTATCAACCACTGCATTCAAAACCCCTTCCTCAAGGCTTTGGAATGATCTTTGCAAACAGTCCCATATGATTTTAAGCTTTACTGCAAGGATGCAATTCCTATCTCCTCATTATCAACAAGTGGTTTCTGCCATATGGGAAGGGGACAATATATTGCAAGGTTGCTTGCAGTTGTAAATGGTTTTATTTTAATGTAAAATGATTTTGTTCTGCCTAAATATTCAGTTCTGTTGTTGTTCATTAAAAAGTATGAAATATACATACAGATGTCACATGATAACACACAAAGGCTCATCATAAGTATGCAATATGACCTTAAGAGATGGACATAATCCTTAACTCATGACACTACGAGGGTTGTTCAATTTAAGATGTCACCACCCCCTTAAAAAACGTACCTCTCATCTCAGCAACTTGAAACTTTTACATCCCCTCGAAGTATTCTCCGTTGGCTAGGATGCAAAGTTCAAGCCTCCTACGCCAATTCTCAAGCGCCCTCTGATAGTCGGTTTTAGGCAGACCAGACAACTCTGATCTTACGGCTTTGGCGAGGTCTTGTACCCGGTCAAACTTACGCCCAGCGAGCTTTTCCTTCAGAACAGGGAACAGCCAGAAGTCGCATGGGGCCAAGTCGGGGCTGTAGGGTGGGTGGTCCAAAACTTGGATCCCTTGCTCGCTCAGGAAGGTTGTGGTGACCTTCGCCTTATGGGCACTGGCATTGTCATGCAGAAGAAGGGTCCTCTGGGTGCCGACGGTTGGGCGCTGCTCATGGATTTTTCCTACAACTTTGGGGAGCACAACTTGGGTATAGTAGGAGGCAGTGATTGTTGATTTCTCAGGCAAAATGTCAATTGCCACAAGGCCTTGCGTGTTGAAAAAAATAGAAAACAGTTGCTTGCGACTCTGGAATCCTGGGCGAAGAACAACTGGTCGGTCTCCGTCAGGGCCAACCCACATGCGGTTGCAGCGTTTGTTGGGGATGCCGTAGAATGTGAGCCAACTCTCATCTCCCGTCACTAAGTCACACAGTCGTTTTGGCCCGTTGGGCTCAAACTCATCGAGCAGTTTGCGTGAACATGCCACCCGCTGCTGCTTCTGATCATCACTTAAGAGATGTGGCACCCATCTTGCAGCCAGTTTTCTCATGTGAAGGTCTTTGTGCAGAATGTTGTTAATGGTGCCAATTGAAAGCTCACATGCCTCGCTTAATTCCCGCACAGTCGAATGTGGATCCTCCTCTATCAGTCTTTTCACATATGCAATGTTTTGTTCGTTCCGAGCTGGTAAAGCTCGCTCTGCACGATTACCCCAATCAGATGGCACTCTACCTGCTCCTAATTGTTTGACCCACCTGCAAACTGTGCGGTAAGACACACAATCCGTTCCGTAAACAGCTTGCAAATCTGCGTGTATCTTCCTACAATCGTCACCAAGTTGTAGCCTTGTGAAAGTGTAGAAACGAAATTGCTCATTGGTGACGTCCATTTTTTTCAGGCTCAGCTATTTGAAACACATTTGTAATTACGTCATACTCCGAGTTGCGTCATGATGTCAACTTTATTTTCTGCATGCTAATCAGGTAAACTTTAAAGTTGTGTTTGGTATAAACATTTTTCTGTGCGTTGCTTCGTTTTCAAACGGCAAGCCTAGTGTCATCTTAAATTGAACAACCCTCGTAATTGTGACACCTCTCTATGAGACTTTGTGGATAACACCATTCACATTTGATATCCTAATGTAATAAGAAACCACATAAAAAAGATCACATCATCAAAAATGCTACTAGACGACAACGACTGACCTTAGTGATCAGGATGCGATAAGCCTCCAGGAGCTGGTCATTATCCTGGGCCCCTGCCAACAACTGCCACACCTCCCCTCTCAGGGCCTCAGGGATACCTTTACGCACCAGCCCTGTCACCTGCTTGGGCCGTACGGCCAGGTTACTGTGCCATCGTGTCAACACTTCTGCCCATGCCTCTAGCAAATTGCAGTCTTTCACTTCTTTGCTCACGTTCCCTGAACCACTGAGCAAAGGCTCATCTGTGTCTGTGAAAGGACAACAATCGCTTACCAGTTGTGATGACATGAGGAGAAATCACCTACTAAATGTTTCTGTTACTAATTTTTTATAACACAATCCCATTAACATCAGAGAATTCTGACACCAACCTGAACACATACACAAACATTAACAGGGGTTGATTTGCAGTATACTGTTCATGAAAACATGAGATTTCCCTTGGAAAATGTTGAAAAGCTAGGTCAAACACTGTGCAATCTTGGGCTATCTGACAGCCTACAAACACACACACTTCAATTAATATTATTATTAGTTTCATGAAAAATGACAATAACAATCCCAACAGGACAAACATCTTACTGAATATAATAGGTTACAACTGACAGCATCATGTCTGGTGTAATTGATGTCTGACACAAGAAGTATCCTGCACATCCATCTCCCCCCCCCCCCCCCCCCCACCTTTTGCAGATATCTACTCTCACCTCCACTGATCTGCTGCACAGTCTTCACTGAATTTATCTCCTCTGCTGACAATTGACGCCATTATCTTCGCTTCATGACCAGTGCAAAAGAAAATTGCCCACAGCCTTTTTATACATAGGCCTAACTGAAGTGACCCTGACATCAGGCTCCACAAAGTAGTGACTCATGCCATTTAAGGTTGGAAAAACTGTTTAAGAACAAATCAATTTAGGTGGTTCGAGCATTTTTGATTGGAAAAAAAATCTTTTGTCTGAAAACTGACAAGAAAAAGTTGTAAATCTGCCAAAAATCTGATAATTCCTATGCCTGAATTTGATTCACAGAAATTACACAGTGACAGAAAACCCAAAACCACTTGCTACACGCACCAGAATCCTCTTCTGGGTCCTGCGGGGTCTGAATGGGTTCTGGGGGCACCTTGTTGGCAGCAGGCAGGGTAAGACTGAGAGCAGCACGACGATCTCTGTCTGTCTGACTCTCCACTTTCAGTACCTCATAGCCTGGCTCCCCTTCCTGCCCTGCTACCTGTTAAACAAGTCATCTTCTTTAACAAAATGAAATTGAGTGGTAAGAAATGGGTTTATATCAATGTATCAATGATTTCATTTAACCCCATTCAAACGTTTGTACTGTACAGAGCGATTTGTTGATTTACTTTGTTTTCAATTGTTGGTTTCTGCCCCATCTGCTGTGCCACCTTTGTTACTGCACCAATTGTTGGTTTCTGCCCCATCTGCTGTGCTACCTTTGTTACTGCACCAAAGCAGCTTGATCTGACTTCTCTTCAAATTATTTCCCTTGTATGCTCCTAGCACGTTTTTCTCTGTACTTTGCGCTGCTGCACCCACACCACCCATTTCACCATTCCTATGGGCTCCCTGCTGCACCCACACCACCCATTTCACCATTCCTATGGCCCCCTGCTGCACCCACACCACCCATTTTACCATTCCTATGGGCCCCCTGCTGCACCCACACCACCCATTTCACTATTCCTATGGGCCCCCTGCTGCACCCACACCACCCATTTCACTATTCCTATGGGCCCCCTGCTGCACCCACATCACCCATTTCATTCCTATGGGCCCCCTGCTGCACCCACACCACCCATTTCACCATTCCTATGGGCCCCCTGCTGCACCCACACCACCCATTTCATCATTCCTATGGGCCCCCTGCTGCACCCACACCACCCATTTCATCATTCCTATGGGCCCCCTGCTGCACCCACACCACCCATTTCACCATTCCTATGGGCCCCCTGCTGCACCCACACCACCCATTTCATCATTCCTATGGGCTCCCTGCTGCACCCACACCACCCATTTCACCATTCCTATGGGCCCCCTGCTGCACCCACACCACCCATTTCACCATTCCTATGGGCCCCCTGCTGCACCCACACCACCCATTTCACCATTCCTATGGGCCCCCTGCTGCACCCACACCACCCATTTCACCATTCCTATGGGCCCCCTGCTGCACCCACACCACCCATTTCACCATTCCTATGGGCCCCCTGCTGCACCCACACCACCTATTTCACCATTCCTATGGGCCCCCTGCTGCACCCACACCACCTATTTCACCATTCCTATGGGCTCCCTGCTGCACCCACACCACCTATTTCACCATTCCTATGGGCTCCCTGCTGCACCCACACCACCTATTTCACCATTCCTATGGGCTCCCTGCTGCACCCACACCACCTATTTCACCATTCCTATGGGCCCCCTGCTGCACCCACACCACCCATTTCACTATTCCTATGGGCCCCCTGCTGCACCCACACCACCCATTTCACCATTCCTATGGGCTCCCTGCTGCACCCACACCACCTATTTCACCATTCCTATGGGCCCCCTGCTGCACCCACACCACCTATTTCACCATTCCTATGGGCCCCCAAACCTACAGAAACTGATAGCACTATGAAAAAAGAACAGGAACGTCACACAATCTGGACCAGACTTTCACAATTTTGTAATGATTAATGGGCAACGGGGCGATTAAAACGTACTATATACTTCCATTGTGAAATGAGATTGTGTGTCAAAGCTGTACCTGATGCCCCTTTTTTTGGGGGGGCGGTGAGGGGTGGGGGGTGGAGAGGTCATGATGGATTTTTCTGTGTGAGAAATAAGAAACGGTACACTTTATCCCAGGGGGCACTGCTGCAGACCTGACCACCTGTAAAATAATCCTGAGTAAACTGATCAATTCCAAAAATAATTTGAAAAAAAAAAAAAAAAAAAAAAAAAAAAAGAAAACCATTAAAATCTAGAGACTTACCGGTTTTAACAAGACATGGAATTTTTCATAGTGAGGTTTCTTGGTGAACTGCCAGAAACGTTCATTAATGGGGTAAACTTTAGCACGTATTTCCAGGGCAAACCGCACAGGCTCCTGAATGCCAAAGATGACCAGATCTACTGCTACTGTCAGGAACACTCTTGTATCTGTCAAAAAACAACAACATTTGGGTCTAAATCGTCCAAGTTCTCAGTGTGTATTGTTCCAGCAGGGTCTAACACAATATAAGAGAGTAGACTGATATGCATCTGTAATTGTAGATGAAAATGAGTCAGCCAGAATTTCTTGACAGTAAACAAATTTTTGTTCAAAGTCAGTATATAAAATTTCTTAAAAATAAAATAAAAGACAAATCAAATAATGACATTGTCATATAAAGTGATGAAGTAGCCATACGTTTTCAGACAGACAGACAGACACACACACACACACACACAAAACTGCATACACACATGTATGGTACACTCAACTCAACATGATAACAAAACACATGACACAGACCCAAAAGATCTGTGTATTACAGTTGTAAGCATTATAATAAAAAACAAAATGCAAAAGAAACATATCCACATGTACTATACCTTTCAGTGCAAAAGAAACGTACCCACATGTACTATGCCTTTCAGTGTCTGTACTGTGTGTTACAGTTATTAACATTATAATGAAAAACAGACAGCAAAATAAAATGTACCCATATGTAGAAATACAGCATTACCTTTTTCAGTCTCTGTGTTGAGGATTTCAAAGCACTTCTCTGTGGGATCCCAGTGACCAGATATATTGTACATTTTCTCGTCTGTAGTGTAGTTCATGTTGACCTGAACAATACATAAATGAATCAATACAAAAGATAAAACACTCTACAATTCCATTCTAGAGACCAGAACGACAGTTACACACCTGCTCATCCATTTTGCCAACTCAAGTATCAGTGCAACAGAAAAAAGTGAACAGCTACTGTCTCTCTTATCAAACTAATTCTTTTTATATCAAAATGATCAATCCATACAAATAATTTTCTCTTTGTGTGTGTGTGTGTGCGTGTTGTGTTGTGTGTGTGTGTGTGTGTGTGTGTGTGTGTGTGTGTGTGTGTGTGTGTGTGTGTGTGTGTGTGTGTGTGTGTGTGTGTATGTGTGTGTGTGTGGTGCGTGTGTGTGGTATGCATGTGTATGTACATGCACGCGCACGGCGCGCGGTGTGTGTATGTGTGTGTGTGTGTGTGTGTGTGTGTGTGTGCGTTTTTATCTCTGTGTGTCTTTGTGTGTGCGTATGTGTGTGTGTGTGTATCTGTGTGTTTAAAGCTATTATTTCATAACAAAAAAAAAGGTGTAAATTCAGCTTTTCCACATGAATAGGGAGAAATCTATGAAATGCCCACACGAGACCCGCATTTTCCTTTATTACCACCTCACTAAAAAACAAAACATAAGACCCGCATTTTCCTTACCACCACCACACCAAACAGTACTACTAAAAAACAAAACATGACCCGCATTTTCCTTTATTACCACCACACCACACAATACTACTAAAAAAACAAAAACAAGACCCGCATTTTCCTTTATTACCACCACACCAAACAATACTACTAAAAAACAAAACAAGACCCGCATTTTCCTTTATTACCACCACACCAAACAGTACTACTAAAAAACAAAACATAAGACACACATTTTCTTTTATTACCACACCAAACAATACTACTAAAAAACAAAACATAAGACACACATTTTCCTTTATTACCACCACACCAAACAATACTACTAAAAAACAACATAAGACACCACATTTTCTTTATTACCACCACACCAAACAATATACTAAAAAACAACATAAGAACACATTTTCTTTATTACCACCAACCAAACAAATACTAAAAAAACAAAACATAAGACATCACTTTCCTTTATTACCACCACACCAAACAATACTACTAAAAAACAAAACATAAGACCGCATTTTCCTTTATTACCACCACACCAAACAATACTACTAAAAAACAAAAACATAAGACACACACCTTTATTACCACCACACCAAACAATACTACTAAAAAACAAAACATAAGACACACACCTTTATTACCACCACACCAAACAATACTACTAAAAAACAAAACATAAGACACACATCCTTTATTACCACCACACCAAACAATACTACTAAAAAAACAAAACATAAGACCACAATTTTCCTTTATTACCACCACACCAAACAATACTACTAAAAAACAAAACATAAGACCACATTTTCCTTTATTACCACCACACCAAACAATACTACTAAAAAACAAAACATAAGACACACACCATTTTATTACCACCACACCAAACAATACTACTAAAAAACAACATAAGACCACATTTTCCTTTATTACCACCACACCAAACAATACTAAAAAAACAACATAAGACACACATTTTCCTTTATTACCACCACACCAAACAATACTATAAAAAACAAAACATAAGACCCGCATTTTCCTTTATTACCACCACACCAAACAATACTACTAAAAAACAAAACATAAGAACCGCATTTTCCTTTATTACCACCACACCAAACAATACTACTAAAAAACAAAACATGACCCACATTTTCCTTTATACACCACACCAAACAATACTACTAAAAACAAAACTAAGCACACATTTTCCTTTATTACCACCACACCAAACAATACTACTAAAAAACAAGACACACATTTTCCTTTATTACCACCACACCCAAACAATACTACTAAAAAACAAAACATAAAGCAGGACACGATACCACAGAAAATATTAAGGAAACCAGACGACACAAAGATAAGAGCTACCATATGTCCCCACTCACCAGTTCAATGAGCTGCATATCGCTATGCTTGACATTGCGGCCAGGTGATATCAACAGTCCAAAACACCTGCAATACAAGTTTTCATCATTAGTACTAGTATCTGCTTGGATTCCTGCTGTCTTACACACTCTTACTATACGATCAATAGAAAATAAAAAGTCAATGATTTCGTTAGATCTCAATCGCTCTCACAGTCAAGAAAATTCACTTGCTCCAACAATCACGGAAACTCACTTGCTGAGATGATCAAGAAAACTTACTTGCTCCAACAATCAAGGAATCTTACTTGCTCCAACAATCAAGAAAACTTACTTGCTCCAACAATCAAGAAAACTTACTTGCTCCAACAATCAAGGAAACTCACTCGCTGTGATAATCAAGGAAACTCTTGCTGTGACAATCAAGGAAACTCGTTCGCTGTGACAATCAAGGAAACTCACTCGCTGTGACAATCAAGGAAACTCACTCGCTGTGACAATCAAGGAAACTCACTCGCTGTGACAATCAAGGAAACTCACTCGCTGTGATAATCAAGGAAACACTGTGACAGTCAAGGAAACTCACTTGCTCTAACAATCAAGGTAGCTCGTTCGCTGTGACAATCAAGGAAACTCACTTGCTCTAACAATCAAGGAAACTCGTTCGCTGTGACAATCAAGGAAACACTTGCTGTGATAATCAAGGAAACTCACTTGCTCTAACAATCAAGGAAACTCACTTGCTCTAACAATCAAGGAAACTCACTTGCTCTAACAATTAAGGAAGCTCGTTCGCTGTGACAATCAAGGAAACACTTGCTGTGATAATCAAGGAAACACTGTGACAGTCAAGGAAACTCGCTTGCTCTAACAATCAAGGTAGCTCGTTCGCTGTGACAATCAAGGAAACTCACTTGCTCTAACAATCAAGGAAACTCGTTCGCTGTGACAATCAAGGAAACACTTGCTGTGATAATCAAGGAAACTCACTTGCTCTAACAATCAAGGAAACTCACTTGCTCTAACAATCAAGGAAACTCACTTGCTCTAACAATCAAGGAAACTCACTTGCTCTAACAATCAAGGAAGCTCGTTCGCTGTGACAATCAAGGAAACTCACTCGCTGTGACAATCAAGAAAGTCACTCACTGTGACAATCAAGGAAACTCACTTGCTCTAACAATCAAGGAAACTCGTTCGCTGTGACAATCAAGGAAACTCACTCGCTGTGATAATCAAGGAAACACTTGCTGTGATAATCAAGGAAACACTTGCTGTGATAATCAAGGAAACACTGTGACAGTCAAGGAAACTCACTTGCTCTAACAATCAAGGTAGCTCGTTCGCTGTGACAATCAAGGAAACTCACTTGCTCTAACAATCAAGGAAGCTCGTTCGCTGTGACAATCAAGGAACCTCACTTGCTCTAACAATCAAGGAAACTCGTTCGCTGTGACAATCAAGGAAACTCACTTGCTCTAACAATCAAGAAAACTCACTTGCTCTAACAATCAAGAAAACTCACTTGCTCTAACAATCAAGGAAACTCACTTGCTCTAACAATCAAGGAAACTCACTTGCTCTAACAATCAAGGAAGCTCGTTCGCTGTGACAATCAAGGAAAGTCACTTGCTGTGACAATCAAGAAAGTCACTCACTGTGACAATCAAGGAAACTCATTGGCTGTGAAAATCAAGGAAACTCACTGTGACAATCAAGAAAGTCACTCACTGTGACAATCAAGGAAACTCATTGGCTGTGAAAATCAAGGAAACTCACTTGCTGAGGCAAGTGCAATCAAGGAAACTGGCTGTGACAATCAAGAAAATTCGTTCGCTGTGGCAATCATGGAAACTCACTGTGACAATCAAGACACTGGCTGTGGCAATCATGGAAACTCACTGTGACGATTGAGAAACTGGCTGTGGCAATCATGGAAACTCACTGTGACGATTGAGAAACTGGCTGTGGCAATCATGGAAACTCACTGTGACGATTGAGAAACTGGCTGTGGCAATCAAGAAATCACTCGCTGTGACAATCATGGAAACTCACTGTGACGATTGAGAAACTGGCTGTGACAATCATGGAAACTCACTGTGACGATTGAGAAACTGGCTGTGGCCAATCAAGGAAACCACTCGCTGTGACAATCATGGAAACTCACTGTGACGATTGAGAAACTGGCTGTGGACAATCAATGGAAACTCACTCGCTGTGACAATCATGGAAACTCACTGTGACGATTGAGAAACTGGCTGTGGCAATCATGGAAACTCACTGTGACGATTGAGAAACTGGCTGTGGCAATCAAGGAAACTCACTCGCTGTGACAATCATGGAAACTCACTGTGACGATTGAGAAACTGGCTGTGACAATCATGGAAACTCACTGTGACGATTGAGAAACTGGCTGTGGCAATCATGGAAACTCACTGTGACGATTGAGAAACTGGCTGTGGCAATCAAGGAAACTCACTCGCTGTGACAATCACGGTAACTGGCTGTGACAATCAAGGAAACTCACTCGCTGTGACAATCACGGTAACTGGCTGTGACAATCAAGAAAATTCGTTCGCTGTGGCAATCATGGAAACTCGCTGTGACGATTGAGAAACTGGCTGTGGCAATCAAGGAAACTCACTCGCTGTGATGATCAAGACACTGGCTGTGGCAATCAAGAAAACTCACTCGCTGTGACAATCACGGTAACTGGCTGTGGCAATCAAGAAAATTCATTTGCTGTGACAAACAATCAAGGAAACTCGCTGTGGCAATCAAGGAAACTCACTGTGGCAATCAAGGAAACTCACTGTGGCGATCAAGGAAACTCACTCGCTGTGGCAATCAAGGAAACTCACTGTGACAATCAAGGAAACTCACTGTGGCAATCAAGGAAACTCACTCGCTGTGGCAATCAAGAAAACACTGTGGCAATCAAGGAAACTCACACGCTGTGACAATCAAGGAAACTCACTGTGGCGATCAAGGAAACTCACTCGCTGTGGCAATCACGGAAACTCACTGTGGCAATCAAGGAAACTGTGGCAATCAAGGAAACTCACTGTGGCAATCAAGGAAACTCACTGTGGCAATCAAGGAAACACGCTGTGGCGATCAAGGAAACTCACTCGCTGTGGCAATCAAGGAAACTCACTGTGGCAATCAAGAAAACTCACTGTGGCAATCAAGGAAATCACTGTGGCAATCAAGGAAACTCACTGTGGAAATCAAGGAAACACTGTGGCAATCAGGAACACTGTGCATCAAGGAAACTCACTCGCTGTGACAATCAAGGAAACACTGTAACAATCAAGGAAACTCACTCGCTGTGACAATCAAGGAAACTCACTCACTGTGACAATCAAGGAAACTCACTCGCTGTGACAATCAAGGAAACAGGGACATTACTCAACAGTATTGTTAACATACAATTACCTACCATACCAACGTACAATAACATGCATCTGCAACTTCCGAAGTTTGAAAAAGTTTTCACAATGATTGCTAAGGAAAAAAGATCAAGTACATGAAGGCACCACTTTTGTGGAGATTCTGATAAAACACGTACAAAAAATGAGGGCGACAGTTTTAAAGGTCAGATATTTGCCTTCAATAAAACCCGTGTTACAAGCAATGTGCCAAAGTCAGTCGTCCGAGTGGCACACTCCCATCATTCAGTTCACAAGAAAACAAGGAAATTTAAAGATGATGATAACAAGGATGTACTGATGGCGTATCAAATTCCAATGGGACAAACTGTTAAGACTACTACCGGATGTTTCTGATGAAAATACTAGGACCTGCATACAGAAACAAAACACTATTAACTCATTCACTACGAAGATTATGCCCCTTGCCCTTCCCCTGATACACACCATTTGTAAAGGTCATGAGAAAAACTCTCATACAAATAAATGAAAACAGAGAGTTTTGAAATTTGACAGGTCATATATCAAAAGATTGGTGTACAAAATGCTGAAATTTCAACTGTCTAACCCTCATAATAATAATTACAATATTTATATAGCGCAAAAATCTCGACAAAATCAAATCTAAGCGCTGAAACAGACACACACACGCACGCACACACACGCACACACACACACCACGCATGGCTATAAATGGGGAGAAAGAATAAAAGCAAGAATAAAAGCAATGGAAAATTATAGAGAGCATAGCATATACAATTATATATTTTATAAAGTGATTCCCCTTCGAGCGGAGACAGGCTGCAGAGGGGGGTTGAGTGAGGTTAGGATTTTATGCAGAGGAGAAAAGGTGAGTTTTGAGAGCGGACTTGAAGGAGACAAAAGTAGGTTGCTGACGGACTGAGAGAGGAAGTTTGTTCCAGGAGAGTGGACCAGAAACAGAGAAGGCTCGTGGACCATAGGTATTGAGCTTAGTGCGTGGAAAGCGAAAAGTCAGAGGATCGGAGGCAGAGCGGAGGGTACGTGAGGGAACATAGATCTCAAGTAGGCTTGACAGGTAATCGGGGGCTACGTTATTGAGGCTTTTGTAGCACATGGTGTCTAGTTTGTACTGTATGCGCTTTGATACAGGGAGCCAGTGAAGTTGTGCCAGGAGAGGATATATGTGGTCAGCTTTTTTCTTTTTGAGTACAAGGCGTACAGCATTGTTTTGAATGCGCTGTAGGATGTGAATGGTGGAGGCAGGAAGACCAGACAGGAGTGAATTGCAATAGTCAATGCGAGACATTATGAAGGAGAGAACGAGTTTTGCAGTTGTTTCGACAGAGAGATACTTCCTGATCAGGCTTATGGTTGCTGAGTAACAGTACAAGTAAAATTAGAGAAATTTTCAGGAGAAAAATGTCTTACAAAATACACAGTCAGGACACTACATCAGTTCCTACAGTCACATTTTGAATGAAATTTCATAAAATCCAACGTGCACACACTCCACGTGCACTGAAGGAAGAGATCCTCTTGAAGAGCGCTGAGAAGCTGAGTACTGTTCAGCCATTTGATAATGGGTCGTGATCTTTGCACTGTCTACACACCAACTGTGGAGTACAGTGGCCTCATGGCTTAAAACAAGGCTAAGAATGACCGAAGAATCTATTTCTGGCTATTCGTTTCGGTTAACGGAAATACTGAAAGCCCCGCGAATTTTCAAAACTCAAGTCGGATTTCTCTGACGCTTGTAGACAAGCGTTGTTGAGACATGATCAGGAAATCCCGACGCTCGTAGCGAGAGAGTTAAAGGATTTCATGTTGATCATGACAACACATCTTGCCTCAAAGCACAGACAGTTATGTCACTTACTACATAACATCAACAGGACACTCAGCCACACCCCTGCCTATTCCTACGACATGGGGTCCACCACACTTTGATCTATTCTCCAACATTATGATGGTGTGGCACTCACCTGACATATGTACAACACATCAGCCCAAAAAGCACACACACAGTAGGGAGAGGGAACAAAAACAACTAAATCCTTGTAACAATCATGCAAGTAAACTAAAGTGAACGTGTATTAAACACAACGAAGATATGAATTTTTTGTTATTTTAAGTCAAGACGTTCAGAACTGTGGCACAGGTGACTACCCTCTTTATTTACACTCTGGCACTTAAGGGGTTAAGCCCAGCTGACTACGCAGAGCCATATCAGGGCTATAACATTATCTAATCACCTATCTATTCAAATGCACACACACACACACACACACACACACACACACACACACACACACACACACACACACACACACACACACACACCTTTCAATTTTTAACTGCTGAGGCCCTGTGTGCTGAACAGAGATAGCAAGCCGCTTTTCACAGTTGACTTTCAACTTGAAGACGTTCTTGTCCTTGGGGCAGGTGGAGTAGTTGCCCCTGCCATCATCTTCTTTGAACTCAAGGCCCACCGTGAAGGTGAACTCCTGTTCTGCATCTGAAACCTCCGCCAGACTGCCTTGGGACGCCACTTTCTTGGGAACCCGTCGGAATGTGGTAGCAAAGCAGTACAGTATTTTGGCAACCTGGTGATTTGGGAGGGTGAAATTTTAACAATCAGTATAAAAAGGTAGGTTAAAGGGCAAAGTTTTCCCATAATCTGTTCTGTAGATTACAAAAGCATGTAAATTAATATATCAACTCATATGTAAATATATCACAGTACTCATGTAAATATATCACAGTCTGCTTACTTGAGTAAAAAAAAACCAAGACTGAAACCAATGTAAATCAAGCCACAATTTACATCAAAGTGACTGCCAGCATTAAAGCAAATATGAACCAGAAACTCAAGAAAACAGAATGAGAATGCATGTTCAATACATAACACAAGTGCAAATTTCCAGCTAACTGGTCTACTTGTTTTGTTTTGTTTAGTTTTATTTTTCTGGATGGGGTGGGGTGGGGGAAATGAGGGGGCGGTTGTTTTGTTGTCCATGGTCTACATCCCTCCTGTGTCACTATGGTTACGTTGCTAATTGTGGGATTGAGACTGTGTGACGACTGTACTCTACTCTTTACTTTCACAATATATCCTGGAGTCAACCAGGCCCCAAAAACTACAGACACCTGCAGTGGTGGTCATAAAATTTGAGGAACAGTCTCAATGACACATGTGGAAAAAGGAAAGGACTTGACTGTACGGTCCCAGTCTTTGCGACAAATCCATAACCCACTCAACTCGGTGTAGGAGCCAGTCTGAGCTGGAAAATCCTACAGTAATTTTTCAGACTGAAGCGGGTTTGCACCTCCAGTCCATCACATTAACCATTTAAACCACACTTCTTTATTTTTATTTTTATCTTATCAATTTCATAGTCACTGGCCATCAAACACAAATGCCAAATTGGCTCATGGGCCTGCAAAACTATGCATCATTTTACATTTTTATCTGTATATGGTGAGAGCATGTGGGTAATCTTAAGCACAGCATACATAATTTTTTGCCAAGTAGTCAGCTGGTGGTACAACTATTGCTCCCTACCAGGTCTACTTACAGCTTCTGTCAAATCACAGCTTGTGGTACAACTATTGCTCTCTACCAGGTCTACTTACAGCTTCTGTCAAATCACAGTGTGTACAACTACTGCTCCCTACCAGGTGTACTTACAGCTTCTGTCAAATCACAGTGTGTACAACTATTGCTCTCTACCAGGTCTACTTACAGCTTCTGTCAAATCACAGTGTGTACAACTACTGCTCTCTACCAGGTCTACTTACAGCTTCTGTCAAATCACAGTGTGTACAACTACTGCTCTCTACCAGGTGTACTTACAGCTTCTGTCAAATCACAGCAGTGTGTACAACTACTGCTCTCTACCAGGTCTACTTACAGCTTCTGTCAAATCACAGCGAAAGACATGACACTGGAAGATGGCGTTCTCTGCACTGTCGCCGTGGCTACAGGTGAAAGCAAAGCACTGTCGTTCGGCACTGTCTGGGGGTCCTCGAGCACAAAACAAGATTCGATGGATGCGGAAACTGGCAATGTCCGAGTCACTTGCTGGATCCAGTAATCTGAAACATACATTTACAAAAATAAAATAAAACTATGTTGTTTGTTGTTTCTTCACAGCAAATGTAAAAATCTGGAGAACACGAGGACAATGTTTCCATCTCAATGTTGAGTAATTAACCGTCATTTGATGGCTATAAGCAGAATATGTCTAACTGCTGTGAAATGAAATGGCCTGTAGGACGTTTGTTTACTTTGACAATACACAGTCACAGTAATCTAATTAGCTGATCTTGACATTCCCAAACCACGTTAGTTTTTCTGTTGACAGGTAAGTCATTACATAGCTGCCTCTTTACTATCCAGAACATTACAAATATGTTCCTGTAATATTTTCTATCATTAAGGAGACTTCTCTCATTTGAAACATTTTTCACAGACAAGTACAAACTAACCGCACAAAGAATTCTTAATCTTGCAATTCATGCCAGCTGATGATGTCATTAATTCATCATTCATGCAATCAAACTCAACTGTGTCAACTTGATGATGTCATTAATTTATCATTCATGCAATCAAACTCAACTGTGTCCAGTTAAAACTGACCATCTTTCATGATTACAGTTAAGTGCAAGGGTGCAACTTAGAAAAAGTAAAAAAACTGAAAGGGGTCCAGGGGCCAGCAGCACCCCGTATGGGGGGTCTGTGGGGCATAGCCCCCAGACGCTGAAGCTTTTTCAAATAACGGATTTTCCGTTTCTGACTCTTTTGAAAACACGGATTCGGTCGTCAAACAGAAAAAGTTGCACCCATGTAAGTGAATGAATCCTTTCATTATTTCACATTCCACCAGCTGTAAACACTTAACACTTTCACTCCATCACCCTGTCTAAGAACTTCTTGCAGAATGCCGGCTGCAAAAGCTTAACACTTTCACTCACTCACCCTTGCAGAAAGCTAGTGGACACGATGAGGGAGCGAAAGATTTAAGTTTTTGCTTTACCATCATGGCTAATAATGCAGGAAACTAGGCAGGTGAGTGAGTGGAAGGACCAAAAATGTGAAGAATACAGAGTGCGAACAGACTCATTTGTGTATAACTATCTCACTGAGGCCTCTGAGAATTTGTGAACATTCATACATGATGTGCATTTTAATCACTTGTGTCATTTTAGTTTTTACAAACTCCTAGTTCACTGATGCAACAATCATCTGGGAAGGAAGGTGACATGCAGCAGGCTGACATTAAAATATGTACGACATGACAACTGGTGGATTAACATCATCATAAGCATCAACACATATCTATGATTCATGACACTGGTGGATTAACATCATCATAAGCATCAACACATATCTATGATTCATGACACCTGGTGGATTAACATCATCATAAGCATCAACACATATCTATGATTCAATCAAATTCTGATTAATCAAGTCCTCCACTAACTGCATTTCTATGCCACATTTTTTTCTGTTTTCTTTTTTCAAGAAACCCTCAAAAAAGAAGAGGAACATTGAGAACACACTTAAAACACCTACACAATAACTTTGTATTACATAAACAATATACTAAAGCTACAACACATCCACAAACAAAACAAAAACAAAAACAGCAGCAAGTTTTGCAGACTTACAGCTTGACAATAATACCACCAAAAAAGACAACTTTTACGAGTCATCTTGCTAAATGTAGTAATCCTGGAACTTTTACCAATAAATATGAACACAAGTGGAATCTATGGCCAAACTAAGGCCAGATCTTTCATGCAGCCCCACTAAAATAAAACAGCTAAACAGTCTTTTAAAAAATTATAGTAAAAATCAATTTTCTGTCAAATTTGCATGGCACACAGTTTTCAAAAAAATACTGTCACTGAATTTTGAACACGAACGAATGCTAAGCTGCACAATGTTATGAGACAATTCACCAGGACCTTGTATTACCTAGTTCAGGAATCAAGCTTCACACCAACTCATGTACAGCCCTACCTCCGTATACAGCCTTCCCTGTCTTGATTGAAACAAACACTGCATTCCAGTTATGACCATGCTTTGTATTACCACTGGGTCACACATGCCTACCTTGTCATGCTCTCCATTTCTGAGAATTCTGTGACTGTATTGCTAAATTGTGCTTCAAGTAAAATGTATTACAGCTGGGCCACACATGCCTACCTTGTCATGCTCTCCATTTCTGAGAATTCTCTGACTGTATTGCTAAATTGTGCTTCAAGTAAAATGTATTACAGCTGGGCCACACATGCCTACATTGTCATGCTCTCCATTTCTGAGAATTCTCTGACTGTATTGCTAAATTGTGCTTCAAGTAAAACATGTTTTTTCCATAATCCAACAGGTCAGTGGGGAGCAAAGAATGTCCTCGAAAGACCAGCACTGTGAGGAAAGAATCCATTCCTATTCCTTGTAGACTTATCTTCCCTGTCCCTACTCAGGGTCAGGCACCTATACACAGCTGGATGGACTGGACCATGCAGTCAAGCCAGGGTACAAACCTGGTCATCAATCCATTTGACCACCATGCTTGAACAGGTCTAATCTCACTTTTCAGAGCAAATGCTTGAACAACTACGCTAGTTCATCCCCTATATAAATATCAGTTTTGTTTCTGGTTGGTTGGTTGGTTGTTCTTTATTCAATGGTTTGTTTGTTTCTACACTATGCACTGTTTTTGTTTGTTTGTTTGTTTGTTTGGAATAAAAAAAAAAATTGTATGCTATGCGCAGTAGGCACACACTCCCTGCAAAATGTCAGTTAATATTATGCTTGCAGTAGAACACCTTTTTTCCCCATTCAACCAAACTTGTGAATTGCTCAAAAATCAAAGAAAACTATCCTGTGGTATCATACTGGTATCTGTCTCAGGAGACAATGGACACTGCGCCTTGGAAGTCATTTTGCGGTGGAACTGCAGTGCCAGCTGTGGCTGTAGAGCCCGATCTTCAAACGGCAGGTCCTGTTGTAGCTGCTGCACGTGAAGACGGTGTTGTCCGAAGGCGCTGACCCTGCTCTCTAGCGTCTGTGCTCTTTTTACTTCCCACTGCTCCTCTCTCCTCTGCTCTGATGTCTTGATGGCCAAATTGATGGCAAGTTGCCAGCTGCTGTGGTCTGCTGCAACCACTTCGAAGCCTGCTGGTGCAATGCCACCCGCCTTGAGGTCCCGCTTGGACACATCTTTGTAGCGGAGTATGGGCCTTCCCGTGGGTCTGGAGCCAGTAGCAATCATGCCATACAAAATGTCTTTGCATTCTTGACAGGAGTATAGAGTCCAGGTCTTGCATCCATACAACAGTGTGCTCAGCATGCATGCAGGCTTGGTATACTTTAGTCTTTGTCTTGATGGTCAGCATGGAGTTTTCCCACACTCTCTTTGACAGGCGGGCCATTGCTGCTGATGCCTTGCCGATCCTTGAGTTCAGCTCGGTGTCCAGGTTGAGACTGCTGGAGATGGTGGAACCAACGTATGTGAAGTCTTCCACCACATCAAGAGTGCAGTCACCGATGGAAATGCAGGGAGTCCAGCTGACATCTTGACCCTGGACGTTGGTCTTCTTTATGCTGATTGTGAGACCAAATTCTTTGCAGGCATGAGCGAAACAGCTGATGAGCTCTTGGAGGGCAGTCTTGGTGCGTGCAGTCAAGGCAGCATTGTCAGCAAACAGCATCTCTCAAATGAGGACTTTTTGCACTTCCGTCTTTGCACGAAGGCGTGCGAGGTTGAACAAGCTGCCGTTGCTCCCGGTGTGAAGGTAGACGCCTTCTTCGGATTGACAGAAGGCGTAGCGCAGCAAGAGGGAGAACAGGATGCCGAAAAGTGTCGGGGTAAGGACACACCCCTGTTTGACTCCGCTTTTGATGGGGAAGGGGTCCAAGGAGGAGCCAACGCACTGGACGGTGCCTTTCATGTCCTCATGAAAGGATATGATCATCCTCAGGAGCTTGGGGGGACATCCAATTCTCTGCAGTAGTGTAAACAGGCCTGTCCTGCTGACCAAATCAAATGCCTTGGTCAGGTCTATGAAGGCGATGTACAGAGAGCGTCTCTGCTCATGGCACTTCTCTTGCAGCTGCCTCAGAGAGAATATCATGTTGATCGTTGATCTCTCAGCTCTAAACCCGCACTGCGCCTCTGGATAGACGCTTTCTGCAAGCAACTGCAGTCTGTTCAGTACGACATGGGCGAAGGTCTTCCCAACAATGCTTATGAGAGATATTCCGCGATAGTTGTTACAATCGCTGCGATCGCCTTTGTTCTTGTAGAGCGTGATGATGTTGGCATCTCGCATGTCCTGAGGCACAGTTCCTTCCTCCCAGCACTGTAGCAAGAGTTCGTGAAGATGATCGAGGAGGCTGGTATGTTCGCCTGCTATGATGACCTCCGGGGGGGGGGGGGGGGGGGGGGGGGGGGGGCATCGTTTCCTTGGGCTTTGCTGCTGGTTAGAGAGTCGATGGCCATGCTGAGCTCCTCTATGGTGGGTGGGTCGTCGAGCTCTTCCCATGACTGGCAGGAGGTTTGTGTTTGTTTGAAAACTATCCCATGAAATCATACTAATATACAATATCTGCAATTTCTGTAAAATGCAAAATAAATAAATAAACAATAAGTATCAAAAATAATGTTTGTGTGGACAGTCTCAACCAGTAGCATTCTCTCACTTTTTCCAATCAAAATTATCCAAGAATAAAACTCAAAAGTACAAAAACACAGCCATACACTCTACATGCCACCAGATTAATCTTAAAACACACACACACACATACAGAGAGAGAGAGAGAGAAAGAGAGAGAGAGAGAGAGAGAGAGAGAGAGAGAGAGAGAGAGAGAGAGAGAGAGAGAGAGAGACAACTATAAAGCAACGACAACACCACCAAGCAAAAGACAATGTTTTTTTTAACTCTACATAATTCTACTGCTTTACAACACCAAGGCAGTTAAATTAAACAGCCAATGTTTAGACTGCTTTACTCACTGACAAGAATAACAACAAACCAAACCAACAAGGAGTGCTGTACTCACAGAAACGAAAACAAGAAAGCCAATTAACTCTCAAATGTGCTGTGACTGTAACTGGCACAAAGCAACAACAAGGTAAAAACACTGTCAGCAGCAAACAATAATCCACCGCTGTAACCAGTGCATGGGAAGCTATCAGCAGAACTGAATAAAAAGGCTATTTTACAAGTGTGCACAACAATAACCACTCTCTTATCACACTTATCACATACAGTACTAGACTACTACTCCCTTTTTAAACGCCACAATCACTAAACTTGTCGACACAGGCTGTGACAAAAAAACAAAAAACAAAAAAATTTCCACCCCTGAACAGAAATGAAGTAGGTGTTGTACAACCACCCACAATGTTACCATAAAAGATTACACACACACACTACTTGCATTTAAACACAAGTTATAACACTATATCCGGGAACCACACTCTGCTGTTAAAATAGTATTCTGGCTGTCTACACACAAAGTATCAAGTTACACCCAAGTCATCTGAGCTCATGCAGACAAGGTTGTAGTGCGGTGTTAGTTTAGGCTAGTCCACTCAGTGCAGAAAGTAATGAAGGGGCGTGGTGGATTACTTTCCTTGTTGGGCCTTTCTTATCATGTGATCCCTCACAGCTCAGCTGCTTCTCTTTCCAGGTTTTGGGAGCTAACCATAACCATGTTTTCATCTTCTTGTGTTTGTGTTCCAACAAGGGGTAATACTTTGAATCAATTACATATGATACAAACATACTCGTACACTCATAACACAATCAGAAAACATGGTCTAATCAAAAACTTATAGAATACTTAAGTTACGATACAAACTTTTTTTTGTAAAGAATGCTCCAAAAATATTGGCAACAGAAAATGTCTTCTCTGCATAATATAAACAGCACTAAAGAGAATGGGGGTGGGGGTGGGGGTGGAAGGAATACTATAAAATATGCATTCTTGAAACGCAAGTATTTAACCAAAGTCTCATAAACAGCCTAAAACTTGCTCGCTACAAAAAAGAGCAAGCAAATGACTGTAACAGAACTACAATTTTCAATTCATTAAAAAGCTCCCAAGCCCAAAGGAGAAACTGAAACACGACCTTATGAACTAATAATCTCAATTCAGTAGCAAAAGTTAGAGACAAAATTTCCTCCTAAATCAAGGAAGTGATACAACGTTTAAAGGCGTTAATATTATTATTAAGCAATGATTACTGTCACTGTTATTTTTGTTTAAGTCCAGCTGACAGCACAGAGCCATATTATTATTAGGGTTATAGCTGTTTGAAAACATACACAATACTTCAACAGAAAAAAAAGGGAAAAGACAATGAAGTACACATACAAGCAACAATTATTCAGCATCCAAACCAGTCAAGAATGAAAAAAAAAAAACATGAAATGAAACAATGAGGAACAAAGTGTGTTCATGGTAAGAGTTTCACTTCCTAAAACTCCTGTTTAACAAAAGCTAACCAAGCCAAACCAAAGCAAAGCCAGTTAGTCCTACTGCTCAACAAACAAACAAAAACCCACAAAACTAAGCAAACTATAACTCCTACTTTCCCTTCATTAACAAACAACAAAGATGAAAACACACCAAAAACAAACAAAAAAGAAATCTCCTTTAAAAAGTCCTACTATTCATTAAAAACCACCTACCATCACCCCAAAAAGGTACAAAAACAAATACGCTAAAACGTCCTAATTTTGTTTTAAAATGAACAAACTAAACATCCTATTATACATTAAACAAAACACAAAAACTATACAACTGAATAAACTAAAAAGCCCTAATAATCATCACACACACACACACACACACACACACACACACACACATTTGTTTGTTTGTTTGTTGTTTTTAATGTATTGGGGGGTGTATCAGGGGTGGAGGATGGGTTGGGGAAGTTGCACTAATGGAGACGATAAATCAATCTGAATGTTGTTGGCCGATGGATGAAAGATGCGGTGTGCAGATGGAAGTGCACACTTCAGGACAATAAAGCCTAGGCTGTTAGAGATGTGCATATGGAAGTGCACACTTCAGGACAATAAAGCCTAGGCTGTTAGAGATGTGCAGATGGAAGTGCACACTTCAGGACAATGTAGCCTAGGCTGTTAGAGATGTGCAGATGGAAGTGCACACTTCAGGACAATAAAGCCTAGGCTGTTAGAGATGTGCAGATGGAAGTGCACACTTCAGGACAATAAAGCCTAGGCTGTTACAGATGTGCAGATGGAAGTGCACACTTCAGGACAATGTAGCCTAGGCTGTTACAGATGTGCAGATGGAAGTGCACACTTCAGGACAATAAAGCCTAGGCTGTTAGAGATGTGCAGATGGAAGTGCACACTTCAGGACAATAAAGCCTAGGCTGTTAGAGATGTGCAGATGGAAGTGCACACTTCAGGACAATATAGCCTAGGCTGTTAGAGATGTGCAGATGGAAGTGCACACTTCAGGACAATGTAGCCTAGGCTGTTACAGATGTGCAGATGGAAGTGCACACTTCAGGACAATAAAGCCTAGGCTGTTAGAGATGTGCAGATGGAAGTGCACACTTCAGGACAATATAGCCTAGGCTGTTAGAGATGTGCAGATGGAAGTGCACACTTCAGGACAATAAAGCCTAGGCTGTTAGAGATGTGCAGATGGAAGTGCACACTTCAGGACAATATAGCCTAGGCTGTTAGAGATGTGCAGATGGAAGTGCACACTTCAGGACAATATAGCCTAGGCTGTTAGAGATGTGCAGATGGAAGTGCACACTTCAGGACAATATAGCCTAGGCTGTTAGAGATGTGCAGATGGAAGTGCACACTTCAGGACAATGTAGCCTAGGCTGTTAGAGATGTGCAGATGGAAGTGCACACTTCAGGACAATATAGCCTAGGCTGTTAGAGATGTGCAGATGGAAGTGCACACTTCAGGACAATGTAGCCTAGGCTGTTACAGATGTGCAGATGGAAGTGCACACTTCAGGACAATGTAGCCTAGGCTGTTAGAGATGTGCAGATGGAAGTGCACACTTCAGGACAATAAAGCCTAGGCTGTTAGAGATGTGCAGATGGAAGTGCACACTTCAGGACAATATAGCCTAGGCTGTTAGAGATGTGCAGATGGAAGTGCACACTTCAGGACAATAAAGCCTAGGCTGTTAGAGATGTGCAGATGGAAGTGCACACTTCAGGACAATATAGCCTAGGCTGTTAGAGATGTGCAGATGGAAGTGCACACTTCAGGACAATGTAGCCTAGGCTGTTAGAGATGTGCAGATGGAAGTGCACACTTCAGGACAATAAAGCCTAGGCTGTTAGAGATGTGCAGATGGAAGTGCACACTTCAGGACAATATAGCCTAGGCTGTTACAGATGTGCAGATGGAAGTGCACACTTCAGGACAATAAAGCCTAGGCTGTTAGAGATGTGCAGATGGAAGTGCACACTTCAGGACAATATAGCCTAGGCTGTTAGAGATGTGCAGATGGAAGTGCACACTTCAGGACAATATAGCCTAGGCTGTTAGAGATGTGCAGATGGAAGTGCACACTTCAGGACAATATAGCCTAGGCTGTTAGAGATGTGCAGATGGAAGTGCACACTTCAGGACAATATAGCCTAGGCTGTTAGAGATGTGCAGATGGAAGTGCACACTTCAGGACAATATAGCCTAGGCTGTTAGAGATGTGCAGATGGAAGTGCACACTTCAGGACAATGTAGCCTAGGCTGTTACAGATGTGCAGATGGAAGTGCACACTTCAGGACAATGTAGCCTAGGCTGTTAGAGATGTGCAGATGGAAGTGCACACTTCAGGACAATGTAGCCTAGGCTGTAAAGATGTGCAGATGGAAGTGCACACTTCAGGACAATGTAGCCTAGGCTGTTAGAGATGTGCAGATGGAAGTGCACACTTCAGGACAATATAGCCTAGGCCGTTATACACAGACAACAAGATGGGCATAAAACGCATACACTGGGCAGGATCTCAAACCTTTGCCCATGCACATGGTTTTTGCACTGGCTTATGACTAAATGCCGTGATCATTTTGTATCTCCTCCATCACACGTCAGCTTTGGCATCAGTGCATATGGAATTTATTTCAAACACAGAGACGCCAACTTGAAAAACTGAAAAGAAATTGAAACACACACGCTCACACACACAAATACAGACAGACAGACAGACAGACAGACAGAAGAGAGAGAGAGAGAGAGAGAGAGAGAGAGAGAGAGAGAGAGAGAGAGAGAGAGAGAGAGAGAGAGAGAGAGAGCCACAAAAACAATTAATCCAAAAGTTCCTATCACTTACTACACTCAAACAGAAAGCTACAGAAACGAACTCACTAAAAAGTTCTACTTTTCAATAAAACCTAAAGAAATTCTTTTAAAAAAAAGAAAAAAAGAAAAAAAGACTAAACTAGCCAACTGTTCAATTAAAACACAAAAGCAGGCAACAAAAATGAACGAGCTAACATGACACATGAAGTAATCAAGCAGAGAGGTGGCCGTGAAGAGGTGTACAAGGACCAGTACAACAAATGTTTGAAAGGCCTATCATCCTCGTAACTGATAAATGGCTTTCTCCATACACACACATACATACAAATGTGCGCACATGCACAAACATACCAAAAAAAAAAGGCAGATCGTACCATACCATTTCACTGTTCAGAGCCTATTCCAGTACAATAACTTCTCCCCTAAGCCACACATACACACACACACACACACACACACACACACACACACACACACAGACAACCATGACAGTTGACACACAACCACAGACTGTGTCTTAACATGTTAACTGTCCACAATCTGCTATTCTACAATGAAATGCTTTCACTGGGAGATGCAACAACCTGAAAACAAAAACCTGTTCTCTACACAGAGGTCAACAATTCACAGACTTGATATATAGTAGCAGGAATAGGTGAACAAGCGGAAAGTGGGGGCCGGGGATAAGCAAGAGCGTTAAGTAGTAGTGCTAAAACAAGTAGCTCCCATCCTTTTCTCTGTAGCCCCTGTATGTCATTCTATTGTAACATACAGGGAGCGTTAAGTAGTAGTGCTAAACAAGTAGCTCCCATCCTTTTCTCCTGTAGCCCCTGTATGTCATTCTATTGTAACATACAAGGGCGTTAATGAGCGTTAAACAGTAGTACCCTAGACTAAGGCGTTAGTAGTAGTAACAAGTAGCTCCCATCCTTTTCTCCTGTAGCCCCTGTATGTCATTCTATTGTAACATACAGGGAGCGTTAAGTAGTAGCGCTAAAACAAGTAGCTCCCATCCTTTTCTCCTGTAGCCCCTGTATGTCATTCTATTGTAACATACAGGGAGCGTTAAGTAGTAGGCTAGTGCTAAACACAAGTAGCTCCCATCCTTTTCTCCCTAGCCCCTGTATGTCATTCTATTGTAACATACAGGGAGCGTTAAGTAGTAGCGCTAAAACAAGTAGCTCCCATCCTTTTCTCCCTGCCTGTATGTCATCATTGTACATACAGGAGCGTAAGTAGTAGCTAAAACAAGTAGCTCCCATCTTTTCCTGCCCTGTATGTCATCTATTGTAACATACAGGGAAGGCAGGAAACAGCATTAAACTGCAATATTCCTTTTTTCACTGCTGTAAAAAGAAAGAGAGAGAGAGAGCATGAGTATGTGTGTATGTGCACTCACAAAAAACACATGTGCACTGTCACCGTTACCTTCTCCGCATGTTTTCTAGTACATGGGCAGGCATTTTAAATCTGTGACCCGCTGGGTCGTTTTATTTGAATATGTTGTGTTTTATTTGGTTCGGACTGGTTTTTGTTCACTTCTACTTCTAGGCTGAAGACTGGTTAGGAGTAAGCACTTATGTCACTTATAGATCGCTATTTTTCAAAGTTCTCTGATAAATCAGTCTATTCTGATTGCAAATTTCTGATGCAAACTCAATAACCTACAGTGATCAAAGTAAAAATCAAGTGATTGTTTTTGCTCCATTATCAAATATCTGTACATTGTTCAAATGAAACCAAATTTTTCATTGAACTCGTTTTTTTTCCTTTTTTTTTTTTTTGTCTTGTTTTGTTTGTTAATCAATCATATATGTCCAAACACTGCTGTAACCTATGGAGAAGACTAATACATACTTGAAAAGAATTCTCACCACAGCACAGCAGAAGGCAAAGACAGCAAATCCAGCATGCAACTGATCAAAACCGTATGTGCAAAGAAACAGACACAAGGAAAGTGAACTACAATGTTATGCACTCATCAAAAACAAAACAAAAAAGAACAAACAAAAAAGGAGTGGGGTGTACTGGAATTAGTGAAACGGGATACCAGTGGAAACACCACAAGCAAGAACTATCTGTATTAAGGCTACTGCAAAAACAAACAAACAAACAAACAAACAAGTAGAACAAATCATACAAAACAAAACTACACCAAAATCAATCAACCAACCAACCAACCAAAGTGAAAGAAAAGACAAATTATGAATGAAGTGACAGAACACGCAAACAAAAGTCATACCTAACGCATCCACCAGACGGTCTGTAAGGAACAGCAAAATCACACAGTTCAAATCAGAAAATCACACTAGCAGCCATGTTAAAAATGTTACCAGCATTTCCATTCATACATAAAACACATGACACAGCCATCAAAATCTGCTAAAAATGGGGGAGATTCCAAAACATGGATGTAAACATCACAATAAAACTGACAAAACATGCGCGCACAAAAACCAAAACTACAGGCAACCAAAACTCAGCATGGATGGGGCAACACTTCAAACCTGCGCTGTGACCCCATCCACATTTTCCATTTCTATTTGGTTTCTACATGTATAATCGCTGTGACCCCATCCACATTTTCCATTTCTATTTGGTTTCTACATGTATAATCGCTGTGACCCCATTCACATTTTCCATTTCTATTAGGTTTCTACATGTATAATCGCTGTGACCCCATCCACATTTTCCATTTCTATTTGGTTTCTACATGTATAATCGCTGTGACCCCATCCATATTTTCCATTTCTATTAGGTTTCTACATGTATAATCGCGTGTTGACATCCATTTTTCATTTACATTTAGGTTTCTTACATTGTATTAATCACTGTGACCCCATCCATATTTTCCATTTCTATTAGGTTTCTACATACTTATTAATCAGTACAAAGTGTTGTGTAATGCATTTCTGATCTTAAAGAAAAACCATTCTAGAGGTAGGATCATCATTTTACATTGAAATTTATTGCCTTTACAAAAAATGAACCTGTATGATTTTTTTGATAGAGTAGTTGATACTTTTAACTTTAAAAATTAAAGCAAAGTTTGAAAGAACATGCTATCAATCCTTGCACACACACAAAAAAGTACACTGAATGGTTGAGCTTACTCACATCATAACAGCATTTTTCCCATCTTAATACTGAAAGGTGTAATGCTCTTCCTCAGAAAAGCATGTTGCCTTAGCATGCCTTAACATTTTCATTTTCCTTCTCCTCTAAAACTAAAACTAAGCATTTCTCTTTACACCACAGACTGATAAAACAGATTTTTCTTCGAATTCAACCAGACACCTTTGTTGCAAAGGGTTCTTTATATGTAACAATTATGCTGTACATGACACATGTTGCAAAGGGTTCTTTATAGTAACAATTATGCTGTACATGATACATCAATACAATCCTCCAATCCACAGGACAAACAGCCACCTTACCATTACTCACAGTCCAACAGAGAGAAAAATCAATCCTAGAAGCTGCATCCAAAGATCCCCCCCCCCCCCCCCCCCCCCCCATCTACATGTAATCACTAGGTCACCATAGTATTGATCATGTCATACAGACCAGTTTCTTCTTTCTTGACAAATGACAGCATAACGGCTCTCAAGTCAAAGTCATACTGTTATCTAGTAATTACTGGAGCAACATTTTCAATGGTACTTCAGGGCATCTTTATCACCTTATTAACCAATATACACTTGAAAACGTGCACTGTTATCTGGACACGACTTTTTTTTTAAGTGTAAGCTTAATTATGAATACAGTTTTGTTTCCCAACCACATTTTATTGTTATTGTTGTTTAAAGCCCAGCCGACTGCACAGAGCTTACCAGTGCTACAACCAGCTTCAAAACATACAAAAAAGAAAAGAAAATGAAAGTACACATATCAGTGCATTCGCCCACATAATCTAAGAACATGCCTCTGGCATTGACCACTGTCCAATTCATCGCACAGGGGATTTAAAAAACACACCTGAATACAAATATAAGCGTACATAAGGACACCAAAACGTATATAAAAACCAGGCAGAAATTACCCTTAAAATTGCTTCTGCATATCTCACCTCCCTAGAGCCAAAAATACACTTAATACATGTACCCAATTATCAATTCAAGAAAAAGTACATAAAACTTTATCAAACACAATCATACAGGTGAATGGACCATTAATATAAAGGCAGAAAATGATAGGTAGAAATGACAGAAAGCAAAGCAACAAGGCAGAAACAAAGAGAGTGACAGAAAAGAGGAAATTTCTAGCACATAATTTCCAGAAGGTGGGGATACTATTTATACTGAAAGAGCCCCAGCATCCCTACAGGGGTCCAATCACATGTAATATATCAACAACAGAGACAGGGTAGTTATAGGAAGGACAGACAAGACTGGCAGGCAGAGACAGGGTGGTTATGGGAAGGACAGACAAGACTGGTAGACAGAGACAGGGTGGTTATAGGAAGGACAGACAAGACTGCAGACAGAGACAGGGTGGTTATAGGAAGGACAGACAAGACTGGTAGACAGAGACAGGGTGGTTATAGGAAGGACAGACAAGACTGGTAGACAGACAGGGTGGTTGTAGGAAGGACAGACAAGACTGGTAGACAGAGACAGGGTGGTTATAGGAAGGACAGACAAGACTGGCAGACAGAGACAGGGTGGTTATAGGAAGGACAGACAAGACTGGTAGACAGAAACAGGGTGGTTATAGGAAGGACAGACAAGACTGGTAGACAGAGACAGGGTGGTTATAGGAAGGACAGACAAGACTGGTAGACAGAGACAGGGTGGTTATAGGAAGGACAGACAAGACTGGTAGACAGAGACAGGGTGGTATATTATAGGAAGGACAGACAAGACTGGTAGACAGAGACAGGGTGGTTATAGGAAGGACAGACAAGACTGGTAGACAGAGACAGGGTGGTTATAGGAAGGACAGACAAGACTGGTAGACAGAGACAGGGTGGTTATAGGAAGGACAGACAAGACTGGTAGACAGAGACAGGGTGGTTATAGGAAGGACAGACAAGACTGGTAGACAGAGACAGGGTGGTTATACTTATAGGAAGGACAGACAAGACTGGTAGACAGAGACAGGGTGGTTATAGGAAGGACAGACAAGACTGGTAGACAGAGACAGGGTGGTTATAGGAAGGACAGACAAGACTGGTAGACAGAAACAGGGTGGTTATAGGAAGGACAGACAAGACTGGTAGACAGAGACAGGGTGGTTATAGGAAGGACAGACAAGACTGGCAGACAGACAGGGTGGTTATAGGAAGGACAGACAAGACTGGTAGACAGACAGGGTGGTTATAGGAAGGACAGACAAGACTGGTAGACAGAGACAGGGTGGTTATAGGAAGGACAGACAAGACTGGTAGACAGAGACAGGGTGGTTATAGGAAGGACAGACAAGACTGGTAGACAGAGACAGGGTGGTTCTGGGAAGGACAGACAAGACTGGTAGACAGAGACAGGGTGGTGATGGAAGGACAGACAAGACTGGTAGACAGAGATAGACTAACATACACAGGAGGATACAGTTAGTGTTAACAAATTGTTTTAAGAAAAATTTAATACTAGCTATTTCTAACACAAGCCTCAAACATTGATGATTTTACACACCCCACACACACACACACATGCACGCATGCACACACACACACACACACACACAAAGCACACACACACACACACAAGCACACACACACACACACACACACACACACACACAAGCACACACACACACACACACACACACACACACACACACACACAAGCACACACACACACACACACACACACACACACACACACACACACACACACACACAAACTTCCTTACTCTGCTTATTCACTTTTACACCCCTCTCCTATTTCTAGGCTAATCTATCTCATTTTCTTTGTTCCTCTTGTTCCTGGTCTGGTAACAAGGAAGTACAATGTAGATCTATCGTTTTGATATCATCATTTTTTTAAACTAAAGCAGTAAAAGTTTAAACCATATTCAAACAAAATAAAAAATAAAAAAAATAATAATAATAATAATGATAAAAATAAAATAAAATAACATAAAAGAAAAGAAAAGAAAGAAAGAAATAGACATAGAAATGAATAGTTTTGCTTTTAGTTTTATACAGCAGGTCTGTGTTCTTTCACAGAGAAATTTAGCAGCCACCTGAAATATTAATTATTGTAAAGGGACAGTTAAAAGTTGAATTGCTCTCACTAATCTCTTGGTCATGCTCTTTACCACAAAGCAAATATTAACTTCTTTCAATAAAGTGCTTTTTTAACATCACATCATGTTTGTTTGGTTTCCACTCTAAGTTTCAATCTGATGGAAAATTCAACAGTCATCAATCTACATATTAATTTAACACTTCAATGACCTAACTGCTATCACCAGTATTTTCATACTAATATCAACAACAACACAAACACCACACACACACACACACAACAAACACACACACACACAACACACACACACACACAAATATATATATATATGCAGTTTTAATTGTAATTATAGCATACTTCTTATCTATTTTACTTATTCATGTAAATCCCTTTGTACTAGAAGTAGAAAAATGGGTGTCTCAATAGCCATATTCATACTAAGTATGACATTTTACAAACAGACACTGCTGAACTTGGTGTAAATTTATTTTAAAATATAATTTTCACTTGGCACCCAGTTCATTTCACCATCTGCAGAGAACAGATTTGTTTCAAAATGGCAATAGAAAATCAATGAAACAAAAAGGATATTTAAGGATTCTTTTTGGGGGGTGGGTGGGTGGGGAGTGGGAGTGGGAACAGTTTGGTTTCAAGTTTAATAATACTGAAAAGACTGTTGTATGATGGATACAATGCTGAAGGGCCACCAATAATGAAAAATGAAGTTAGAGCAGTGTTGAAACCAGGACCAGACAATATTATATTATTACTATAGAAATGATTGAGGCTCTAGATGAATTTGGTATTGAAAAAGTAAAAGTCCTCCTAAATGAAATTTATGATACCAGAAAAATCTCTAAAGATGTGTCAAAATCAATTTTCATTGCATTTCGAAAGAAACCAGGGACTACAGAATGTAAACTCCATCGTACAATCAGATTGATGAGTCACGTGATGAAGGTTCTGTTAAGAGTTATCACGATAAGGATGTAGAACAGTCAGAACAGACACAACAGAACAACAATGTGGATTTGTTGAAGGGAAAGGAACTATAATGCCACACACATCCTAAGAACTGTCACTGAAAGACTGAGTCGAAAAAGAATTTGTTCGAATTTGTTTTTTGTTGTTGTTTTTTTTCAAGGCTTTTGATTGGGTAAGATAAGAAGAATTGATCAACCAACTGCAAAAGCTCCATACTGATGGAAAAGTGCTACGAATAATGTGGAATATGTTTTGGGAACAAACAGCAGCAATGAGAGCAGAAAATGATAATAGCTCTTTCAAAATATCAAAGGAGAGGTCAGGCAGGGATGTGTTCTGTACCCAGATTTGTTTTCACTTTACAACGAAACCATCTTGAGAAATCTAGAAGACAGCCCTGTGATAAAGTTGGAGGAAAAAAGATCATCTTCGTTAGGCAGATGACACTGTTCTAATTGCAGAAAATGAAAAAGACCTACAAAATCTTATCAAAATATATTAAAAGCAGAAATAAAGGGTTAGATATTCTAAACAGTAAGACCACTGAAGTCATAGTAATCAGTAAAAACAAGAAATCCCCTCAAAGTAAAAAATAGTAAATGGCACAACACTTAGAAAAGTTGACGAGTTTGAATATCTGGGAACAGTCTTCTTACCAAACAGCAGATGTACATTAAAAATATACAGCAGAACTGGCCAAGCTAAAACAACAATAAAGAAAAGAAAAAGAAAAGCATTCTCACCAACAAATGCTATCAAATAGCATCAGGAAGGAATGTTCTGAGCTTACCACTTTATACTTTGTGGCTGCGTCTATGCTGGCTGAATGGGTAGCCAAACTCTGTTGAGTTTGAGAAATTCTACATGGGAGATAACTCCTTGACTCTCAAGAGTTATGTTACTTAGTTGATCAGGAAGAGAGTTCTTCAGTGTTATATAGAACCTATATGTTGTACAGATGCGAAGCATGGACAATCAACACGCACAGTCAGAACAAGATTGAGGCAACTTAAGTGTGGTTTCTCAGAAGAATGTTAAGAGTTCCATAGACAGCAAAGAAAAGAAACGAAACAGTCTCGAAAGCCGCAAACAAAAAAAGAACATTAACAAAGAAGATTAGGAAAAGGCAAGCAACATTCACAGCACATTTTATGAGGCAAGAGAAATTTGAGCACAGTCACAACAGGAAAGCTGGAGGTAAACAGAGCACCAGGTAAACCTAGGGAGAAATATTAGACGGACTTGTGGACTGGCTGAGGCCAGAGAGGATGGGAGATGTACTTGTACCAACAAGGGATAGATTCGTATGGAGGGCCATGAACACCACTGTCATGCAAGAGGGCACATGATGATTGTTCTTCTTGTTTAAACTTAAAGCTCACCCAACTGTGTAGAGCCATATCAGGGCAATAACAATTTCAAAACATATACGATACTTCAACAGGAAAAAAAGGAAAAGAAAATTGTGTACACTTATCAATGTATTCATTCACATAATCTAAGAGATGCCCATGGCAATGACCACTCCGTCCAATTTACCACACAGGAGATTTAAAAACATACCTAATGAATTTAAACATAACTAAGGATGCTAAAACATATACAAAAATGGGCCTATACCACCTGAAAATTACTTCTAGTTCTACATGTCACACTTCCCTAAAGCCATAAATGTATTAAACGTGTAACCAATTATCAATTCGAAGTGCATAAGACTAATGCACATAGGTGAACGGACAAACAAGGCAGAAAATGATAGGAAGAAATGACGAAGATCATGGATGGAAGGGTTATACAATAAATACGGAGACCATGACTATAAAAATGTACAAATCAGGATCCTGACAGAACCTTTTCCATATTCCTTCATACATCCCTTTCTTAACAGCCAATTCCCATCTGATGGGAAGGTCCAAAATGCCTGGTGCCAGACAATCACAGTTGACATGTTGTATCTGCTTGGCTGCCTCTACTTCCAAGACATTCAAGTCACAGACACATACACCATGGGTGCATTAAAAATAAACAGTCTAGAAAAAAATTCACTCCTACCATAAATGGAAGCAGCTTCTCAAGTTTCAACTATCCAAAAATAAAATGCATTAAAATTTTCACACAGTCCAAGCTTACTTGTTAAATAAAAATGCCTATTTGAAAAGATAGGCCTACATTCAGTATTTTGGGATTTTTTCCCTTACAAACTGAAATGAGAGGGCAGGGTATTGTCTGTCCTGAGATGGTTACAGCCTTGATGTGATGGACTGTACAGTTGGCTGGGCTTTAAACGCTTATAATAATCATCATCATCGTCTAAATTTTAACACCGGGCAACATCAAATAACTATCACTAGTATCAGTACCTGTCTCAAAGCCTGGACAGAATAATACACTTCAACACATCAGTAAGATTGTTTATGTTAATTAACTAGTGAAATTATACACATGTTGAGTTTAAAATAAGTATGACGTGTGCAGCAGTCAAGTGGCAGACAACAGACATCCAATCACAAGGTCTGTGTTCAATCCTGACAGACAACAGACATCCAATCACAAGGTCTGTGTTCAATCCTGACAGACAACAGACATCCAATCACAAGGTCTGTGTTCAATCCTGACAGACATCAGACATCCAATCACAAGGTCTGTGTTCAATCCTGACAGACAACAGACATCCAATCACAAGGTCTGTGTTCAATCCTGACAGACAACAGACATCCAATCACAAGGTCTGTGTTCAATCCTGACAGACATCAGACATCCAATCACAAGGTCTGTGTTCAATCCTGACAGACAACAGACATCCAATCACAAGGTCTGTGTTCAATCCTGACAGACATCAGACATCCAATCACAAGGTCTGTGTTCAATCCTGACAGACATCAGACATCCAATCACAAGGTCTGTGTTCAATCCTGACAGACATCAGACATCCAATCACAAGATCTGTGTTCAATCCTGACAGACATCAGACATCCAATCACAAGGTCTGTGTTCAATCCTGACAGACATCAACATCCAATCACAAGGTCTGTGTTCAATCCTGACAGACATCAGACATCCAATCACAAGGTCTGTGTTCAATCCTGACAGACATCAGACATCCAATCACAAGGTCTGTGTTCAATCCTGACAGACAACAGACATCCAATCACAAGGTCGTGTTCAATCCTGACAGACATCAGACATCCAATCACAAGGGTCTGTGTTCAATCCTGACAGACATCAGACATCCAATCACAAGGTCTGTGTTCAATCCTGACAGACATCAGACATCCAATCACAAGGTCTGTGTTCAGTGGGTAGACAGCAGTGATCTTTTGGACCACCGAGGTAAATGTGCACACAGACCTGATAGTGGTGGACATCAAGCGTGCATGTTAAAGACCCCACAAATTTAATTCATGTCAGTGTCCAGTAGCTTATGGAAACATGAAGACACCCTGCATGCACGCCCGCTGAAGATGGAGTATGCAATCTGTGCAGCAATATATTGCCTGTACAGTGTGGGCAAAACAGCTTGTATACATACATAAAAAAAAATCAAAACATTTAAAAAATTTACCAAAAACTTCTAACTTGTTCCTGACAAAATTCTGTTTTGAACAATCTGCTTCAATACGTAAACAGAGAAAAAAAAAGCAGCACTACAGAACACATCCAACATTCACATATATATATATGCATGTCACGGGCAACTTGTACTGTTATATGCAGAGTCTTACAAAGTGTCATTCCTATTTCAAAAGACAATCTGCCAATCAAGTACTTAAATACAAAGGATAAACCAGTGTCCACAAGCATAAGCACTTGCTGAGAAAATCAATTTCATGGCATACTGACTTGTAACACTAACAAGTAACACTGACAAGTAATGATTTGAGCTAATGCTTGTAAATTACAAGTCAATGACATTTCCAAGAAGATACATTAAAAATTAATGAACAGGCAAAATCACACTTCATTTATCCTAGCAAAACTGAAAACCATAAACAAAGAAAGTTTCAAGTATCATCACCCCAAATGATATCACGCACATTTGCAATTAATAATTATACATGTTAAACTGACACCCACTACATCACTGTTAAATATATAATAATTAAACTGACACCCACTTCACAACTGTCAAATATCACCCACATCTGCAACTAATAATTATAATTCATACCAAATTCCACTTCACAAAGGTCAAAGTATTACAAGCCTTCAAAACACGTCACACACGTACACACACACACACACACACACACACACACACACACACACACACACACACACACACACACACACACTGAGTATACACAAAACACACACAACACACAACATTCATTTATTCATTCATTACAAATTCATCAGTAGCGGTATAAAAGACAACAAGTGACAAGAATGATCATGATACACAGAGACAGTGGATATAATGAGGAAGAAAGTGAAATAAGAAGCAGGCTGCACTGCTAGTTCTATGGTCAGCTGGCTTACAAAGTTTCAGGTGAAACCATACACTGAGAGACAGACAACTTCCACAGTGAAACAGCCACAGGATCTATGAACTAACACACTAACACTAGTAACAGCAAAGGTGAAATTGATAAACTGCCTTTCACTGCCAATCAAGAATCACATTAGCGGCTAGGCATGCTCTTGTTCTTCTGCTTTAAACTGAACAAAATCTAAAATGAGGGTTATGTCAGGGTTGTGATATGGGACACGATCAAGATGAGGGTTTTGACCCTTAAGTAACCCGTAACCTATCATTTGGGCAAAACAGTGCATAAAATGCTACTCAATACATATTTCATGTAATCAATCTAGAGCATCTGTCAAGGCAACATGGCAGCCTTTATACAGTGGAATAAGAGGTAAACTGACAGCTTTCAAACAGTTGAACAGCCACAGATTTTGCTGACATAACCAAGCTTTCAAGAGGTAAAATGCATAAGTTATGACACCAAGGTGAAACACTTTCTAATTAAAGTATCTATCACAAGTTATGGTATCAGTTTTGCACACAGTGAAACAACGACAGAATCTACCAAGGCAAACATCATAATTTTATGATTTCCACACACTGAGACAAGTCACAGTATCTACCAAGCCACTCACAACAGACTTGGGAAATGCTCTACACTAACACTCAAAACATTTCTTCTTTGAACACTGGGACTGGAAGCAGAAATTGAGAAAGGGATATTCTTTCTCATAACAAGCAAATGACACCCACAAACCCACCCAGAGAAAGAGAGAAGGAAAGAGAGAGAGGGGAGAGGGATAGTGACTGGGGTGGTATGGACAATAACTAGTACACTGATAACAGAGGAGTGGAGGAAAAGGGAGGCAACTGAGTTACACAAAGTGTGGATTAAAAGGGAGGCAGCTGAGTAACACAAACTAGGCACTGATGTGTAGGCCTACATATACAGAGGCTGCAAAGTTAAGTAATATAATACTGAGTCCAGATATAGATAGATTCTCTGTGTGTGTGTGTGTGTGTGTGTGTGTGTGTGTGTGTGTGTGTGTGTGTGTGTGTGTGTGTGTGTGTGTGTGTGTGTGTGTGTGTGTGTGTGTGTGTGTGTGTGTGTGCACGCGTCTGTGCGTGTGCGTGTATGTGTGTGCGCGCATCTGTGTGTGTGCGTGTGTGTGTGTGTGTGTGGTGTGTGTGTGTGTGTGTGTGTGTGTGTGTGTGTGTGTGTGTGCTGGTGTGTGTGTGTGTGTGTGCGTGTGTGTGTGTGTGAGTGTGTGTATAAAAGAGAGAAAAAGAGAGAGAAAGAATGTGTGTGTGTGTGTGTGTGTGTGTGGTGGTCTTTGATTTAATGTCTATTCACTAAAGTGATTTTAGACAAACAAACAAAAAAACAAAACAAAAAAGGGGGGGGGTGATAAGAGGAGGAGTGATGAGAATATTTGAAAATTGTCAATTTTGAACTTGAGAAAAGATGATCCAGAAAACAACTGTTTTGAAGAGGGGAAGGTAAAACTAACAAATAATGTTACCATAATTAACGATTTAAACAAACAAACTAACAAACAAAATTGATAAATATCTGGAAGAAACGAAGAAAAAAATTAAACTAATAATTGACTAACCATAACAGTGAACAAGTGAAATAACATTTTAAAGGTAATTCGCTATAGGACTTTTTGACAGGCTAACAAAAAATTCATACAGTAATGATGATGAGGCAAATATATCAGAAACTGTACTCATAGATAGTGTTGGAATATGTCGTTTTACCTTAACGCAAGAAAGAATATGACTATGTGTTATCTTCTTTCCACACAGACATACTATGTTCTTGGTGTATTTTGTTTTGAATGCATCAAGTTTCCATCTATACATAAGGGATTGTATAATTCTGCTGGCATGAAGCTGCTTAAGTATTTTGCTAATTTCAAAGTTCATGTGACATTTATCATACTTTTTCTCTGTTTTAATTGGAACTGCTTCCAGACGTTGTTGTCTACTAAAGTGTAGTTCTCGTGCAACGAGAGAGAAAGCTGGATATTGTTTGAATCTGGTGAGTTATTAGCTCCCCGTTTGGCAGCCCTGTCAACTTTATCATTATAACGAAAAGAACTATGAGAAGGTATCCAGCAGAAAGTAATATCAGTGCCTCTTAAAGATAAATTATGAATCAAGTGACTAATTTCCAGAATCATTTCTGATCTTGTTTGTAATTTTGATAATTCAAGAGCCTGAAGTACTGATTTTGAATCAACGCAAAAAAGTGTTTGAAAAACTGTCCTAGGAAGACATCATAAAGTTTAAACCATTAATATTGCAAAGAGTTCAGCTGTAAAGACAGATTTATCAAGTCCTATGTAGAAAGATTTTTCAATTTTGAGAGCAGGTATTAAAAACGCTGAGCCTGCTTTTCTTTCAATTACTGATCCATCAGTGTAAATTTTCAAATGATCGGAATATATGTCGTCTATATGACATTTAACCTGACTTGCCAGTAAGTTTATATTGTCTCCTTTTTTTAAATTAGTGTGGTGTACGTTAAATTGTGCTCTTTGGAGTTCCCAACTGGGTACTGGCGAAAAGGAAGGTCTTATAGATACAGGATCTACGTCTAGATCAATTCCTGAGCCTTTCATGACGTCAGATGTGTATGTTGCAAGAGTGACCTGTGAAGATATTGATTTAGCTCTTTTGGAAAGTCGGTATCTGATCTCAGTTTAATTTCTGTTTCAGAGATGTTTTCTACGGTGGTGTGTCTTAACAAACATTTAGTAGAAGCGACTTTCCTTTGCTCATCAAGTGGCAACAGTTTGATTTCATTATATGTGCGAAGACAGGAAGCATGCATTGGAAGACCCAGTGCAAGTTTGAAACCTTTACAATCTATGCTCTGCAGTTTTTTCAGTAAGTGTTTCGGTGCACTGAAGAAGATTTCTTGGGCATAGGTTAATTTAGATCTAACAAGCGATTTACAAAGATGAACAAGTGTTGATGAATCTTGACCCCATGCCTGTTTGCGAACTATTTTTAAGAAATTTAAACTTTTTTGAGCTTTGGTTAATAAGTATTCAATATGCTGATTCCAAGATAATTTTGCCGTAAGAAAAACTCCTAAGAATTTAATTGACTCATTAAACTGAAGAAGAGTATCTCCCAGTTTGAAAGTGGGAATATTTACTGGGTTAGCTCCATTATTAAATAAAACTATTTTTGATTTTTCCAGGGATAGATGTAACCCATTTTCTACCATGTATCATGCTATTTTATCAAGTTCTAATTGGTAGCATTTGCGTGTATAATTAATACAGCGCAAAGGAGTTTTCCTTTTCATATTTACCTGCATCCACATGCATAAATGTGTGTGTGTGTGTGTGTGTGTGTGTGTGTGTGTGTGTGTGTGTGTGTGTGTGTGTGTGTGTGTGTATGTGTGTGTGTGTGTGTGTGTGTGTGTGTGTGTGTGTGTGTGTGTGTGTGTGAGTGTGTGTGCATGCGTGTGCATGTGTGTGTGAGTGTGTTGGAGTGCATGCATGCGCCAACATGTGTACATGCATGTGTGTAGACATGTCTTCAAGCATGGGTGAGAATTTGCTTATTATTAAGATGCGTGCGCATGAACATTTAAAACATCCATGTGACCATGAGTATGTTTGCACGTTTTTATTCATATTGCTTCCATTTCTACAGGAACAGCTGGTGGTGAACATGGTTTTCTCATGCCTATTACTGCATTAGTTATCATGCAGCTCACATTATTCAGGTACTGAATATAAATAGTGCATAGTGGTGGTGCGTGTGTATGGGAGTATGTGTGTGTGTGTGTGTGTGTGTGTGTGTGTGTGTGTGTGTGTGTGTGTGCGTGTGCGTGTGTGTGTGTTTGTTTGCGCATGCATAC